>ML783749.1:213786-229494 GCA_009831015.1 Picea engelmannii
AAGGCAAGAAAAATCACTTGGACTCAAGGTCAGTATTTGATTTTCTAACTATTGTGCTCGAATAATATTGATTTTACCAAACACAGATTCAATCGTGTTCCAAGCTTCTTCGGGGTCATCAATTCCTTGAAGGTGGTACCTTAGATCAGGATAGATGGACCTTCCAATTAGTCCATGTGCTTTGTCATTCCTATTATCCCATTTGGATTTCTTATCATCATCAGTGGGGGTTGTTTCCTTTCCCAAGGTAATCCGGTACAGGCCTTTACTTCTTAATAAATCTTCCATATGGGATTTCCATTGGAAGTAGTTGTTGCTGGTAAGTAAGATATTACTTGTAGAAGCCATATTAAATATGTAGATAATGTGGATTTAAAATTCAAAACTAATGATCTGGATGGAAAGATCTCGAAAAGTTATGTGGTTTTAAAAAAATGGCACTGGAAACGGACTTCCGATGTGAGAGTTATGCCCTTTTAAAAAAAGGCATAAACGGTGACCAAATAACCACATGATAGTGTAAGCTACTTTATGAAGTGACCCACTTTTATATAGAGAAGTGGGGATCACTTTTACAATGAGGTTACCTTATAAAAGAAAATTTGCATGCAAAATAAATAACCCTAAAATAAAATATAAAGCTACTTATAGTGATTCACTTTTATACTTGAAGTGAAATGCACTTTACAATTTTTAGCATGAACTTTTTCAAAAAAAGTAACAAAAGAGAGACTTGAACTCAAGACCTCTTACTTAATAAGGCAAGTTTTAACCAAATGGTCTAGAAAAACATATTGTAATGTTTAGAAGGAGGATTGGGGGTGTTGTTGTTGTGGAAGACGACCTTCAAGAGCATGCTCAAAAAAACTCTTTTCACACAAGAAAAAAAATTCACTTCTCGATGACAACAAGGGTTAGATCTCGGTTAGCTTACCCAGAAGATGCACCTTTTCTTATCTGTTTCTGTTTTTCCAAGATCGCACAGGGCACGGGGCAAAGAGCATACACAAATATAAAAGAGTAGCAACCCGAAAATAAAAAATACAAACCGAAATAAAATCAAAATGAAACTTTGCAGAAATTTAAAAAATGCGTATTCAGGCTTTATACGTCTGGATCTGACTGTAATGGTCGTATCTTGGGCAAATGGAAACCTTTTCGAGTGAAACGAAATGTGTTCCTAAATGAAATGAGTGCTTTGGACACAATAGAACATTCCTCTCAGCCCATAAATGTACGAAAATTCCAGAAAATGGAGATGAGGCACCTCGGCTTCACGATCTCGATCTACAACAGGAGCGGGCCTTCAAACAGGCCTTGATACCATGTTTGAAAACACAGGTATTCCAATAGAGGATGAACACCTTTAGTAACCACTCACATAACCAAATAAAATATCAACACACCAATGTTTTCATGTGGTAAAATCCCTACGAGGAAACATCCACGGCCCCGGCCAACGCGACCACTTGGAGTAGTTTATTAATGCAAAGAAAAAGATTACAAAGAGATTTTACAAGAGAGTTTCTCACAATAGATCATCAGCAAATGACCCTCCATTCTCTTTAAATAGATATCATGGACCAATTAGGTGCTAATCCATGGATCAATGGCCATTAATATCGAGGAGAGTATGAGCCGTCGTATCACTTTATGTCGGGAACATATCGTGACCGTCAGATTTCCTAACTACAAATGCATACTAATGCATACTAAAGAAACACACTAAGAAACACACTTTTACCTAACAAAATATTAGATCAAGTATATCTTAACTAACTCCTAAGTGTCTAAATATCCTAACAAAATATTTTTGGGAAAATTACTGGGAGAAAAGTTCCGTAAAGGAATCAGGAATATATGGGGTCGAGCCCACTTGGGATTTTTTTGTGGATGCGGTCAAAGAATAGTACTATCTTGTTGATAACTATGAATACCAGTACATGAGATGGACCACACTGTGACAAGAGAAGAGCCAAACAGTGTTGGAGTTCACAAATAATTTCCATACCTTGCACACCAAGCTGTGTATCAAAGACTCTAAGCGACATCTAGTTCTAAAATATCGTGGGGCTCTTCATAGGTACATCCAAACTGAAATGGATTTCTTAAACATCTCATCAATGGGAGTTTCCTATCGATATGCTATCAAAATAGAGTATAAATTTAAGCACCAGAACAAATGGGAATTTGGATTTGCAAATTTGCAACAACCAAATCACGGTAAATACTTCCATAACCAAGAACCTCTAGACAACTAGTCCAAGACATGGGACAAAAAGGGTAAAGTCAAGACGAAGAATGACATTGGGAAGTGGTGTGACTTCCAAAACATCCCCTAGTACAACACCGATGAATGAATCTCGAAATAGTCATTGGTGGTCGAGGTCAAAGACACTGAGTTGTACCATGATTCAGAATTCGTTCTAGAAAATATTGAAAAAAGACATATCATTAACACAGACCCCACTGCTACTGTCATGACCACAACAATTCAACTAGAAGAACCAGTAGATCTTGAAGAGGGGGAGCACCTCTTCCATTCACAGATGTGGGTGAAGGGGACCCCATTTCATTTTGTTTTTGATAACGATAGCCAAAAGAACCTCATCTCATATAAGGTCATCAAACAGTTAGGGTTGTTGACAATACCACTGTCAAAACCATACAACATCGGGTGGCTTCACCAGGGATGAGATATTCGCGTCATCCAACAGTGTCGAATGTCCTATGGCATCCATCCCTTCAAGGATGAGGTAGTGTGTGATGTTTCCACTCTTGATGTATGTGATGTTGTTTTGGGCCAACCATATATGTGGAAACGTCATGTTGTCTATGATTCTAAACCCCACAGTGTCATCATTACTCTGGGAGGTTGGCTCTACAGGATACCAAAGGTAGTTCTGACTATTGCTCCACCAAAATAGTGTTGAAAATTAATCTCTCATACTGAAAAATTCATCCTCTTCATAGTATATTCAAAGGATGCACATAATACCACTACAACTGTTGCAGCCTCAACACCTTTTATCTAGAAAAAACATATTTTCGAAGAGAAATAAGATATTTTTTCTTCACCTACAATGGTTCCTACACAATGCCCCATAAAACCCAGAGACAACAGGTTGGTGGAACAGATTCAACCCCTCCAACAACAAGTTTGTGACAGTCTTCCACAAGACAAGAAGCACAACTTCTCCAACAAGGCATGCAACTCACCAAGCTTTAGATTCATAAAATGTTTTCCCTTCTTCCCTAGGCACTCAACACAATGGAGACCATTTCTTCCTAAGGGGGGAGGATTGATCTAGGTGGATATTGGTGGCCACCCACCTATTCCAACTAGCTCCTCTTATCAGTTTTTAGTGCAACACGTTCTTCTGTACTTCTTTGTAATTGTGGATTCTACACTTCCAGGGCTATCTGAATCCCTACACATATTCCAGGTGGATACCGATGGCCTCCCACTTAATCCAACTGGCTTATTTTGTATGTTTTCATGTCAGCACATCTTGTTGTACTTCCAAGGCTGTTTTGGGGCCCTAAATAGTGTTTTTTTGGCTCACCACAATCAAAATATAAACAGAGTCAAAGTTTGATGGCATAATGTGTATTTCTCAAAAATACCTTTCCAACGAGATATCACACACCTAAAATAGAGATTGTATCCAAAATTTACAACCCCGGGAAGTTAATGTACTAACTTACCCAAACGGGACCCACATGACTTTTGGTGTTTCATCTCCTAGGGTTAGGTTTTTGGATGTCTAGGGTTTTGGAATTAATGTTTATCATAAAAAGGCCTTTAGAGCCTCATTGTAATCATCTTTTGGAGAATGAGCGTATCCATCACATCTCTTCTTAGAGATAAAGATGTCACCATTCTAGCGAGTCTTTCACTCAGTATTTTTACAGTCTCTTTACAATTATTTCATTAACAAAAATCAAGTATTGTTGTATTTCTCTATGTCTAGAAATTTTCATGAGTACTTCATTATAATTACTCTACTTTCATTTCGTTCCAAAAATAATATGGATCATCGACGACCATGAAGGACGAAGAATGAGAGGTTCTTGACAGAAAGCCATCGAGAATGATATGGTTGATCCTAGTAGCGTCAGTGACTTTCAATATTTCAAAATAAAATACAATGAAGGAGTTGATGGATGCATTGGCTAAACTGTATGAAAAACCCTCAGTGTCCAATAAGCTATTTCTAATGAAGAGATTATTTAATATGAATATGTCAGAAGGTGGGTCTATTGCAGTTCATTTAAATGAATTTAATACGGTTACTAATCAACTAAGTTCTGTAAAATTGGACATTGATGATGAGGTCGGGGATCTTCTAATCCTATGCTTATTGCCAGAAATATGGAATGGCTTGGGCATGGTTGTAAGTAACTATGTCTCTATTCAAACACTCTAAAATTTGATGATGTTGTTGGTGTTATCCTTAGCGATGAAATGCGACAAAAAAGAACAAGTGAGACATCAGGTAATGCATTGACAGTGGAGAATAGGGGAAGACAAAAGGATAGAGTAAAGGGCTCAGGGAACTGTGGGAATTCTAGGAAGGGCAGATCCAAATGTAGAATGGGAATGATAGAGTGATGGAATTGTGGGAAGAAAGGACATATGAAGAAAGATTTCATAGCTCCAAAGAAACAAAGAGATAAATAGAAGAAGAAAAATCAGAAAGCAAATGTAACATGTGATGTGTTACAAGATTCTTTGATTCTTTCTGTAGATAATATTTCTGAGTCTTGGGTAGTAGATTCAGGGGCTTCATTTCATGCCACACCCCATGTCGAGTGAAATATATGATATCTATTTCGACATTAAATTGTCAACCTGGGGCTCGTAAGCTTCGAGGTACTAGCACTGTATGTGCAATTCTAGAGCTCTAATCTAATGTCGGCAACACACTCAAATAATAAAGATATTAAACAAGCTAGAACAATTTGTCACCTAGGGACGAAACCCGACATGGAGTGACCATATCTCACAAATTATGTCATTAATATATCCGTTGGTGATTTAAAGCTATTATAAAATTTAAAATGCGAGAAAACTAAGATGCGGAAATCAGTACAAGGGAAAAATTGAAAACCGGTACCGGTATAACAAATTAGTGAAAGAATCTATTATGCCAAAGATGAGACTAGGAATGAAAGATTACTATTCTAATTACTCTTTTTATTTGGAAATATAACTCTGTGATTCATTTACTCAATTCAGATTAGAACATTGATTTCTATAGAAAAATGTAAAGTAGAAACAAAATAATTTACTGAAAACTTTTCCATTGAAGGAATATTGAATACATGTTCTTACAACTAATTAGATTTATGAACTATTCTCTCAAAATCAGAAATTATGTTGTTATACTTAAACTAGAAATATTTCAACAGAGATATAATGAGCACATATTCCTGCAGGGGTTATCTTAATCTAATTTAAATGACTATGAACAACCTCTTAAAGAACATGCACAATTCTTAGTGATCAATTTACAAAGAAGGTATACACATTTGCAACACAGTATAAACAATTCAAATGAGTACATACAATGATAACATATTTAGAAGAAAGGTTCTTGTAATTAACACAATTTGGATTATAGAAGTCTAAATATACAGAGAGATTATTGAGAAATTATAGAAATTTCTATTGTTTTGTTGGTTTTGTCACTTGGGTGAGAAAGACAACAACACTTGCATTTTTAGATGAGACTGCCAAACAAGACATAAGTTTGTGAGTGGGTTAGACAAACCAAACACATATGAAAACAAAGAAATAAAACTAAAAACAACTAATAAATAAATGTTAGAAAGCTTGAGAAACTTAGAACCATGAAAATCAAACAATGACCAACATAACGCTACCATTGGATCAATAGATTAGTAGAAAAAACACCGTAGATAAAGGTAGGGACTTGTGAGTCCCCTCTTCCTCCTTGGGATGGATCTTGAGTTCCCTAATTGAGAGCTCTTCTCTTATTACAATGGAAGAAATGAAAAATGGTGAAGAAAAACAATGCCTATTCCCTCACGTGGTGAGTAGAATGGCCTATTGCAATGGTTCTTGAAGGCTTCAAAAAGAAAAGAGGATTCTCAAGGAAGAATTATTGTAGCATAAAAATATTTTGAAGATCTTGGTTTATTATCACACCCATGGCTCTTATTTATAACATCCATTCATGGAAAAATTTAATTAGTTCATAGTGTGAACAAGGGAAATTTTAGGGCACCCTCTAGCCTTTGACCAGCCTCCAAGCTAGATTTCACTCAGCTATGAGTGTCAAATCATGTTGGGGGTCGAACTAGAAGTGGTTGAGGGGCCGACAAGATCCATAAATGCGTCATTCATAGAAGTGTGTGTCTTTTATCATAGACAGCCGCACATTTTGCGCATAGTGTGTGCCGAGGGTTGTGTTGGCCCTTGCATACTTCACACTCTGCGCGCGCTTCCTTTGGTGAATTTGTGCACTTTGATTTTTGACCCAACTATATAGTTTTTTTCCTTTTGATGGACTTTGGTGTTGTAGGTGGACTAATTTCTGTTGGCATTGATGTGTTTCTTCAACCATTGTGTGCAATGTTGCGGATGGATTTTCAATGATAACAGATGCCCCCTAATGTGTGAGGTTAGGAGCATACATATAGCCAAAATACATCAATGTTTATTTTTTGAGAGTGCGATTGTAATGAAGAGTGAAGAGAGGAACTACAAGAGCGATCCGCCAAAGGGAGAGGGAAAACTGTGGGACCCAAACCTTTCTCTTGGGAGAAAAAAGAAAATATGTGTACAAACGAGGCAGACATGCCCCATGCTCGTGTCATGAAACCAAAATGTGAGATTGTAACTGAAGATGTATGTTGATGTAAATGACTGGAACGCCCTCGGGGGCGGTTGATAATGGTAGATGACATTTATGAATGTTGAACAAACTTTGAAGTGAGGCAAGGATGACTATAATAACTGTCGATGACTTGTAGGCATTGATGGCCTAATAGATTCAGAGGTCTTCGGCTAGTATGAAACAACTGCAATAGTCGCATAGTAAGACCCAGCGCAACATGAGAGTTTGTTGAAGTCAAATGTTATGGGGGTAAAAATAATCTGAGAGCAATGATGATTCTCTTTATGTCATCCGAGACTCCCCATTGCAAGGGTAACAAGAGTCAATATATTGTCACCCTTCTGAAAATGGTGCTGATGTCGACATGAAGGGAAACACAACTCCAAGAAGCAAAGGTGTTCGTGAAATACACTGAGTAATGGGTGATATCAGGTACTCACGGGTAACATGAATGAAGTCAAGATATTGTGAGACTCAAGAATTCCCTTGGTTGGGGAATTTTGAAGGATGATTGGCAACAACCGTAAAACTGGATCTAGTGTCAGGGGGACGACTAGATATGGGGTTAAACTTTGTCAGAGGCTAACAAAGTGGACAAACTCAGAGATCATGGGTACACTGAATTGGGATACTCGGGGTTCGTGAACAATGTTAGTATGAAAAAAAGAGTGGATTCCCCAACCAAGGGAGACATGGGTTTCTTTGCTAGGAAAAAGAAGGCCATCAAGGATGACGATGAAAAAGCTATGTATATGTTGGAAACAAAGTTTTTTTACAATTACCAAACAAATAAAGAATAATTTGGGTTGAGTAAACAGATACATGAACGAGTTCCCCAGTGAAAGATGGCTTGGCCTGTTTAGGGCGCGAGTTTGTGAAAGAGAACTGGTGGAGGGTGGCAGCCCCATGAGTTGGTTTCTATATTAGGTAAATGGATGGAGGACAATATGTAGATGGGAAAACTGATGGTAGATGAGATGGAGGGATAATGATACTATGGAGATGCATTCAATAGAACCAAGATGATATAACTTGGGAGTCCATTGGGAAGGTTAGCAATATGATGAGAAGAAGGATGGGGTTCATTCTCATAAGTGCATAATACTCTAAGGACTCCCATCCCTAGGGTGTGAAATTGACATGAGTGTCAATTTCCCAAGCGGAACTATAAATGGGACAAATCATGTGTGGGAGAGTGCTATCAGATGACAGTACAAAAATGTGGTAGAGGCAAAGGTACTGTAGAGACGAATGTATGGATAATAAAGGTAAATGTAAGAGGGTTTGACTGAGATATGCAATTGATTTACAGAGGGAATAATTACATGTCAGTGTCGAACATATACCTGAAGAGGCTATAAAGTTTGTTGAACAAGTACCTTCACACAAGAAAACCAAATACCCAACGTGAACAATATCTGATGAGAAAGATCATATAACAACTATTTGATAAAAATGAAAGTGAGCATGCGTACCTAAACGTGACGTGAGAAAAAGACTCATCAAGGGCCAAGTGCAGATGACAACCCGAGGAATGTGAATGTGTATAGGGAGAGACCAGGATCCTGTGGCTGAGAATGGATCGGAAAATGGAGGCTTTGGGATCCTGTATCAAAGTGTGGAAGTTGGGAAAAAGGGGTTATATATGGATGGTGGGCCCATAATGCCTCCTCATTTGTACCTGTCACTATTGTTGAGCGGATGAGATAGATGTGAGGAGTTTTCGATATTGAAGGAGCATGAGGCTACCGATATAGGAGTTGCGAGAGATAGGTTAGTGACCTTATCGTCCCACATTGTGTGATTTTGAGGGAGGTTAGCTAGGGATTGTATAGAGGGACGTACATGAGGTCAGGAGGGTGAAATACCTCTTGTGAGAGTAAAAGTTCTCAATGATGGATTGCATTCCATGGGAAATCAAGGGTAGTGAGTTCCTCCAGGATATCTTCGTCGCAGTGGAAAATGCGAGAATACAGGGGATCTTGGGAGGTGACAGGGGGAAATGTCAATGGGTAAGTCTTATGTTTCTCAAGTGGTGAGGACAAAGAAGGGATATCGTGTACAGGGTGCGATGGTTCACTTGACATAAACCAAATGTCATGATATTATGGATGGTACCTCATTCACTCGGGAACTGACGACGAAATATAATGAATGTCAGTAATGTGAGCCTCTGTGGGGGTGACTGAGAGGGATCTGGATGAGACATGTGGCGTATTGCGGCTAATGTTTGGAGGAATTGAGGTAGAGATGGGAAATGATGAGTGTAATGGTCATATTCTGAGCATATGGCACAAGAGAATTTAGTTTGTAACCATTTATTGCGGGTGGTTGAGGACTCTGTCGTAGCAGTGGATGTACTTGTTGGAGTGGAAAGCAATGGGTTTTCTTTGGGGAGCTAGATATGATTGCGTAACTCGGGAAGAGTAGGACATTTGTTAATGGGGTGTCCTTCTCTTTTCCATAGTGCACAAGGAGGTTGAGCTTAGGGAGGAAGTGGAGCTATGGGCTCGTTCTTCCTGCGTCTTCCCCCATTGGTGGTGGTGTTGCTGCTAGTTGGGGGTGGGGGTGGTGTGGCAAGCTCCTGTACTGGGATATGCATTGGTAAGCCCTCTGTCTGAGGAAGGATGGATTGTGTAGGAACCATAGAGGTTGGATGGAGATACCATACCGAGATGGAAAGAACCATGTTTGGAAGGTTGAGAGTAGTAGCGACCTGAAATGATTGGACTCCAGATCGGGGATAGAAAAAGGGAATTTGGGTAATGGCTTGGGGGATTGTATCCAAAACTGGGATTTTTCCTTGTAAGGGGGGGATATCCAGGATAAGTGGTGTAGTGAGGTTCTCAGGGAATTCCTGAGGTAACAATGCTTCGACTGGTGGAATTTAGATGTGGGGAGGTGCCTCTGTGGGAGGAGTATTGTCTCTGATATCTATTCCATTAGGAGACATGACACACACTTGTGTTGAAGGATGTAGGAGAGGTGGTGGTCCATGATATTCCCCCAACAAGGATGGGTCTTTGAAAATTATGGGACCTGTGTCAATGACTGAAAAAGCATCTGAGCTAGTTCAGACAAGGGGGAGAATGTTACCAATGTTGGTAGAATGATTAGGCTCATAATGTGTAAGTTGGTCGATGGTGACGATTTTCCCGTTGTGGGGGAACATCATCGTTAGAAATACAGAAGAGTCTACTACCTTCATAGCATATATATATCTACATCTAAACAAGATATTGTAATCAAGTGGGGTGCCGATAACTTCAATGTCGATGCGGATGTTTTTTCCCCCAAGTTCTACCAGGACATTTTGGAAGATCCCTTCAGGGGATGATGGTCGACTGCCATAATATCTAAGGGTGATGGAAGATGGTACTAGCTCTGGTGAGAATTTTTTTTTCCATACTATTTTGGACATGATGTATGTGGATGCACCTTCGTCGATGATGCATCGGTGAATTGTGATGTTCAAGATCTTGACTAGTAGCTGGAAATCTACTAGGGCGGGGAGGCATGGTTCTCCACTATCTAGATCAAAGGTGATGAGTCTAGTATCAGGTGGGTCGACTACCTTCAAGGAGGAAATCAAGGATTTCCGCTGAGATGGATAGGTTTGGAGGACCTCCAAGACAGACATGGTTTCAGGAGACTATGCTAAGTCATTGACTAGACTGTAGTTATGGGATTCCCTAGCATGAGGGTTATGTACATTCCGTCGTAACGACATACATGGTATATGAGGGTTTGGTTTAGTGTTAGGGCATGGAATCATCAATGGTTGTCCAACTGTAACTAGAGTCACTTCTGAGGTGATTGGGGTAGATTCAGGGGGAAAACTGTATTGGTGACCGTGTGTTTGCAGAAGAATCTCTTCTTCACTAGTAAGCAGGATATTGCAATCGGTCAGATTTCTATGTTGATTGGGACTTAGGTTTTGATACTACCCCATTTGGGGTGGAGCAGGGTGTACTTCCTGTTGGGTATTCATTACACCTTGGTGTGGAATAGGGTTTTTCAAAATAGTTGGAGGTGGCGGTTGAAAATACTATTGTGGGGCCTGTTGAGGGGCAGACGACAATATAGGACATTGTATATTCATGAATTCTTTCATCTGTTTGAAGTAAAACATTTTGGGGAAGTAGTGTGTATAATGTCCATAATCACTGCATAGAGCACAAGGAATTTTTTTTCTGATGTTTTTGTTCTTCCCTTATTGTGGTTGATTATTATTGGTTCCCCCTTGGGGATTTTGGTTGCCCCCAACGGGGTAGTTTTTTGGGGGGGTATTTCCACCTGGTCCTAGGTTGTTGTTGTTTTTGTTTTTCCCTTTCTTCTTAGAATTATTCGATGGATGGGATGGATTTTTCATATTCAATTGTTCAAAATTTTGAAGTTGTTGAATGGGAGAGGGTTGAACAAAGTTAACATCGGCCTGTAGTTGTCTTGGTGGAGGAGGAATCAGTTGGGGAGGACCAGGAAATGGAAAATATGGATTGTTTTGTGGAGACGACCCATATGGCGTGTAGGAATTGGAATCACTTCCACTAGTATGGAGGTTATATGCGGGGTTTGAGGGTGAACTTGTACTTGGTTGATAGAACAAATTCATCATGGGTAACGGTGGGGGTCCACCCAATGGTGGAGGGGGAGCAACATGATATGACTATTGGTGAGTGGGAGGAGGGTAATAAGACATCCCTCCATATGGTTGTGGATATATATGTGCACCATAAGTGGGTGATGGGTGGATGTAAGGGTTGAGATGGGTCATATAACTAATCAACCCATCTGCAACATGGGACATCCCAAGTTTGTTCTGGACAAATGGTATGGGTCTAGGTGCATCAGGAAATAGTCTATACAAGTAACCTGACTGAGCATAGATGAGGTCAAATTGTTGGTCTTTGATAATGGCCTCCTCTTCTAACTAAGGAAAAATGGATGCTACATCCTTGGCAATAACAAAAACAGGTGATTTGAGAAGCCAATCGAGACGTTGTTCTTTGGTGGTTTCTTCTTTACACAAACTATGTCACCGACGCCATTCATGGATGTGGTTGGATATATGGATAACAATGGTTTATTTGAACTTAGAGAGAATTTCTAAGACAATATCATGACAAACTGGTAGTTGGAAAAAGGATGAAAAGGCCTTGGCCAATGATTCAAAGGTCACATGGGAACCTGATTTTTTGTCCACATACCATTTGGCTAATGATCCCATGAGAGTTCTTTGGAATAACCTCAAGTGGATGGAATAATCCATGATATTTTTTGAAGAGTACCATAAGTGGAAGGTCATAACATGGTTGGTGGGGTTCTCCCCTGGTTTTCCTTCAAACTTTGGAATATCTAAAGGTAGTTTGGTAGGCATGTTGGGACATGTGGGATTATGTAAAATGGGATCATTCATGAGTTTAGTAAATTAAAGAATGTTAAGGGATGCCGAGTATGGCATATGGATATTAGGTGGAGGATTAGTTCCATCCATCGTATGAGTAGGTAGTGGTCTTGTCCTTTGAAAGGGATTTGGTGGGGTGGTACTTCTCCCTTGAGAAGAGGTTTGACCCCCGCTTCCTTGTGAAGGAGAACTAATGGATGGATGGCCTTGGGAACTGGACCCAAGAAAAGTGGAACCACGTAAAGTTGATCCCAAAAAAATATCACTCACTAGGGTATGATATGGTTGAGTCGGTGAGTTGGAAAAACTAGGGACTCCTCCTAGAATATGAGGGAGATTATGCAAGCGTCTGGAACGATGAGGATTATATGGTTTCCGACTATCAAAGTGAATGTGTGAAAATGGTGAAAAGATAAATAAATGAACAATAGCTTTGTATATTTTTGGCCTTCACAAGATAGTATAACTCACAATTTTGTGTAATCAAATGAAAATCATACATAAATCAACTATAAATAAACAAGCATGTGTATAGGTGGATTTTGTTCGCATGGGGGAACAAAATAAATAAATTCTCGTGTCCTAAAAGATGTATCATCCTTCCTCTCAATCAACACTAGGCCTTCCAATAGCACTCAATAGTGGGGTCTGAAGCCACCAGAAGATGAAATAGTGAAGGTTGAAGTAATCATTTATAATGAGGGGTAGAGTATGCATATCCAGAAAGAGATGGTGATATTTCCCAATAGCCACACAAAATCTGATCAAGGTGCGATTGAAGCCCACAATCACCACCTGGGTAGATGTCCTAAGTTTTGACCACTAGGTACCTTGGTCAAAGTGTGTCATTTATATTTTTGGTGTCAGAAATGGGTCATGGGCTGGATTCCCTCATAAGAGTTAGGCGAATCAAGGAGGGATGTGTAGAACAACCATACCTCAGCCTTTGACCCTTCACGGGTATCTCCCTACCTTATGGTGTAGGAACACTTGACATGGAGGATTTTAAAGTTCCCTATTTCTCAACTTCTATTGTTTGAAAATGTTATAACTAGATACCAGGGGGTTATTTTGATGCCTACCCCCAAGATCCTACCTAGACTAAAAAATTTCTTTTGGAACATCCTATGGAGGAAAATTTAGTGTGTTATTAGAAATTTTTTAGATGTGGTGGGATGAGAGATTGGGGTCATGGACCAACCTCATTTGAATTACTTGGGCATGGATAATTTCCAAATAAGTAGTCAGATCTTTCAAAATTCCTTTGGAGAAAACCTACTTTGAACTCCACTATTCTAATAGAAATTATGAGTGTGAGGAGTGGCTTTGTGTGCAAAAAAGTGACAAGTGTGAAAATATTTTAATAAGTTAAGTGTGAGATTGCAACATGTGGACTTCCTATGGTCCTTACAAATCTTCTTACCTAGCTTACTATGTGTCTTTGGTACAACCTTGTGGAATATTTAAATCCCTAAATAACTAGCAATGTGGACATATGGGTCCTTACAAATCCTTTAAACTCCCTAAAATGTTGTCTATACTAAGAAATATTTGAAACTATCCTAGAATTTTAGACATGTGGGCATGTATGGGCCCGTTACTTTGATCTTTAAACTTCCCTAGATTGTGATCTAAACTAAGAAAGCATTTTAGAAACCATCATAATATTTTCAAACATGTGGGAATGTATGGGCCCTTCCAAAGCTTTAAGATGAGTTCAAAAACTAAGAGGAACCCCAAGGGGGATTTGTCCTCTCCTAAAGATTTTTTTAAGGGAGATGAAATGTCTTTTTAACCACCTTTGTGATTCTCAAGATCACACAAGGGTGCAGGGGAAGATCATGCATGAGGGTTAAAATTAACTTCTAGTCCCAATTTAAGTGGTTGTGTATGAAATCAATAACTTCAACTTAAACTTTTACAAGCCAAATAACCCATCCATGTGGCAACAAAGAAAAAGAGGAGAATAGTGGTTGTTTTTACCCCCCTAAGTGTCTATGTTAGATAACCTTACTTATGAGAAAGAACTATAAGTGGAGTGTAGTTGCCTTACAAAGTGAAAGAAAATAAAAATATGAAGGCTAGGGGCCATCAATCCATTCATAAAAATCCATACAATTCGAAAAATTGGACTTATGTGCAGGTTGCAGTTCTAACAGGCATAGAATGCACATAGTAATGAAGAATGTTTCACACACAATGTGCGTCTATGGGCCTGAAAATCCATGAAATTCCTGTAATGTGTCGGGGGAGAAATTTCCAAGGGAAATACTCCTTCCTCAGCTCTGAATTTTGACTTTGGCAGGTTAGGCTAGGTCGGTTTTCGTACCTACAAGGAAAAACAATAAAAACAAATTTCTCTCAAGGCTCAAATAGGGAGGAATTTGATATCGATCCCCAATATGGTTGTCAATCTGTTGTGTTGGTTTTGTCACTTGGGTGAGCAAAAAAAAAACACTTGCATGTTTAGATGACCCTACTAAGCAAGATAGAAGTTTGTGAGTGGGTTAGACAAACCAAAAACATATGAAAACAAAGAAATAAAACTAAAAAAAACTAAAAAATAAATGTTAGAAATATTGAGAAACTTAGAACCAGGAAAATCAAACAATGACCAACATAATGCTACCAATGGATCAATAGATTAGTAAGAAAAACACCATAGAGAAAGGCAGAGACTTATGAGTCCCATCTTCCTCCTTGGGAGGGCTCTTGAGTTCCCTAATTGAGAGCTCTTCTCTTCTTACAATAGAAGAAATGAAAAATGGTGAATAAAAACAATGCTTATTCCCTCAAGAGGTGAGTGGAATGGCCTATTGCAATGGTACTTGAAGGCTTCAAAGAGAAAAGAGGATTCTCAAGGAAGAATTCATGCAGCATAACAATACTTTGAAGATCTTTGTTTATTAGAACACCCATGGCTCTTATTTATAGCATCCATTCATGGAAAAATGTAATTTGTTCATAGTGTGAACAAAGGGCCTTTTAGGGCACCCTCTAGCCCTTGACCAACCTCCAATATAGATTTCGCTCAGATATGAGTGTCAAATCGTGTTGGGGGTTGGACTAGAAGTGGTTGAGGGACCAACAAATTCCAGAAATTCATCATTCATAGAAGTGCAAAACTTTTCTCGTAGACAGTCATGCATTTTGTGCATAGTGCACATTGAGGTCTATGTTGGCCTGTGCATACAGTGCACTGTGCACGCACTTCCTTTGGTGAATTTATGCACTTTGATTTTTGACCCAATTATATAGCGTTTTTCCTTTTTATGGACTTTGGTGTTGTAGGTGGACTAATTGCTACTGGAATTGATGTGTTTCTTCAACCATTGTGTGCAATTTTGCGGATGATGTTTCCGTGATAACACCTATAAAAGGGAAATTAGAGAAATTCCTACAAAAGAGAAATTAGAAATATGGATATACAATAAAATA
>ML783749.1:229513-303389 GCA_009831015.1 Picea engelmannii
CCCCAAGTAGTTGCGATACTCCAGCTCACAAGATAATCACAACTTCAACACGATTTTAAATTGCATAAAAAATATATAACAGGGACGAATTTTAACAGAGTTCATCAGCTATATTCTATGGTAATATCACCATTCTAGCATACTCATATTTATACAGAGTTTGAGAGGTTGACCACTGAAATGGTTGACACTCTGCCAAAACCATAAAATTGTTAAGTTTACATTAATATACAACAAATTATTAATTTGTAGCTTGAATATAGGGGTGAGTTCCAATTGCTTGAATCAAAGTGTGAGAGGAACCATAGCAGGAGGATGATAACAGGCACAAAACCCATGTTCTGCATTCGCCTGAAAGTGCCCACAGATATGCCAATGGCCAACCCTGTTGTGCTCTGAGTTCTGTATCAAGTGCCAAATCAAGTACTCGATCAAGTGATGGAATATTCATTCATGGCAGTACCAGAACGGGTGCCAGAATGACCGTTGGAATCTCAAATCTGAGTTTATTGTGATTAAATACTTCAATGAAGCTTGCATTCAGTTCTGAAAAATACGATATATTGGATGGAACAATCTCCCTTCATTTTTGTTTGTACAATCTTCCACCTATCAAAAAGAACAAAGTTTATTAAATTGATATTTCAATGATGCAAACATTTTAATTATAGTGAATGCATCCCCCATGATATCAAATTATTATCTGTTCAGTGGATTGTATAGCTATATAAAACAAGATGTTCATAACACTAAGTTTATCATCTACAAATTAGTTAAAACCATGTAAAATGCATTAAAAAGTATAAACTCACATCATTTATTTTTAATGCTTCTAATCAATATATTTTAAATATATGGTATGCTTTAAAGGATCAAGGGAATGGATTATGGTGAAATATGATGATAAAATAGTGAACTTAAGTGAAATAAAGGAGGTATTCTAGGAGCCCATCACCCCATAGGAAACATTTTCTAGATTATGTTCAAGGTAATTTTGGACAGGTTCATTTGGGTGATGATGCACCATGAAAAATTGTTCGAATTGGAAAGGTCCAAATAAAGAAAAAGAATGGAAACGAATGGTTGTTGAAAGAGGTAAGACATGTTCCATATCTAAGGAAAAATATAATTTCAACAAGGCATTTGGAAAGTGAAGGTTGTATATCCATATTTACAGATAGGGTGTGGAAGGTCACCAAAGGAGCAATGGTGATAGAAAAAGG
Organism: Picea engelmannii; assembly: GCA_009831015.1. Lineage (NCBI taxonomy): Eukaryota > Viridiplantae > Streptophyta > Pinopsida > Pinales > Pinaceae > Picea > Picea engelmannii. The sequence continues at coordinate 230,737 of ML783749.1, forward strand.
AGAGAAGGTAGGTACATTGTATTTATGTATTGGTAATACTGACTCTTTTATCTCTTTAGCTTCTACAGGAGTGGATACAACATTGTGGCATCACAGACTTAGACACATGAGTGAGAAGGGGATGCATATACTTCACAAAAGAAATTTGTTGCCATATCTTAAACAAATTGATTTGGATTTTTGTGAGCACTTTGTTTATGGAAAACATAAGAGAATTATATTTCTGAGAGATGGAAAATAAAATAAGAGTGAAAGGTTAGAGATTGTTCATGCATATGTATCGAGACCATCTCAGGTATCATCTCTTGGTGGATCTCGTTATTATATTACTTTTATTGATGATGCAACTAGAAAAACTTGGGTTTATTGCATTCGACAAAAATATGATGTTTTTGACACTTTAAGAAATGGAAAGATTTGGTTGAGAATGAGACAGGAAAAAGGTTGAAGTGTCTCAGATAAGAAAATGGAGGTGAATATTGCATAAAGGATTTTGATGATTACTGTTCATACCATGGGATTCGTAGAAAGAAGACAGTTCGAGGAACACCACAATAAAATGGTGTGTCAAAAAGGATGAACAAGACAATCATGTAGCGTGCAAGGAGTATGAGATTGCATGCAGGGTTTCCCTTACAGTTTTGGCCAAATGCTGTAGATATTGTTGTTTACTTGATAAACAAAAAACCTTCAAGTTCTTTAGATGGTGGCATTCCAGAGGAGCCATGGATGGGTAAAAATGTAAACTATTTATTTTTGAAGACTTTCGGTTGTGAAGCATTTGTCCATATTGATAAAGAAAATAGGACAAAGCTTGAGGCAAAATCAAAGAAGCGTAACTTTATTGGATATGGTGTTAATGATTTTGGTTATTGTTTATGGGATTATGAAAATCACAAAATCATTAAAAGTAGACATGTCATATTCAATTAGAAGTTTGTGTACAAAGATCAATTGCAGGGAAAGAAACAGGAAAAAGAAAAACCAGAATACACAGTGCTTGATGAGATCACTGAAAATGAAATTCCAAAGATACTAGAAAATCAAAATGTACAACAATAGGAGCATCAAGTACCTCAAACTCCTGCAATTTTTGTAAGAATATCTATCAGGTTAAGTATACCCCCTGAATGATACTCTCCTTCATTGTATTATTTATTGTTGACTAATTCTAGTGAACTAGAAACTGTTAAGAAGCAATGCAGGTAGACACTAAAAAGAAGTGGGAGAAAGGCATGAAAGAGGAAATGGATTCCATGGTAAATAACCAAACTTGGGACTTGGTTCAATTGCCTACAAGAAAAAGAGCATTGTAGAATAAACGGGTTTACAGGTTGAAGGAAGAAGATGGAGGAAAAAAATGGTACAAGGATAGACTTGTTGTAAATGGGTTTGCACAAAAGAAAGATATAGATTTTGATGAAATATTTTCCCATGTTGTTAAACTGACTTCAATTAGGACTATTTTAAGTCTTGTGACAATAGAATATTTTCATCTTGAACAGTTAGATGTAAAAACATCTTTTCTCCATGGGGATTTGGAGAAAGAGATTTATATGCAACAACCACATGGGTATGAGGTCAAAGGAAAGGATAATTTGGTATGCAGATTGAAAAATAGGTTATATGGACTAAAGCAAGATCCAAGAAAGAAATATTTGAAGTTTGGCAGGTTTATGACAGAACAAGGTTATAGTAGATTCCATTATGATCACGTTGTTTATTTGAAAAGGCTAGAAATGGAAGCTATATTATATTTCTATTGTATGTAGATGACATGCTTTTTGAAATTTCTAATATGCAAGATATAAATGTGCTCAAGAATAAAATAGCTAATTCATTTGCGATGAAGGATTTGGGTGTTGCAAAGAAATCCTTGGTATGATAATAACAAGAGATGGAAAAAATCGCAAATTGACATTGTCTCAAGGTGACTACATATAGAAGGTGTTGGAGAGGTTTAGAATGCATAATGCAAAACCAGTTAGTACACCTTTGTCCAGCCATTTCAATTTGACTAAAGAAATGTGTCCCAAGACATAAGAGGAGATAAAATACATGTCCAGTGTCCCTAATTCATCAACAGTTGGCAGCTAGAGTATGTGATTGTTTTCAAAAGACTAGATATTGCACATATAGTGGGATTTGTGAGACGTTATATTGACAATCCAGGTAAAGAACATTGGGATGAATTAAAGTAGATTATCAGGTATTTTAGAGGTACTTCTACTCATGCATTATGTTTTGGAAGTTCAGACATTGTTCTACAGGGATATGTTGATTCACATATGGAAGGTGATAAAGATAGTAGGAGGAGCACCACAGGGTATGTTTTTACTATAGGTGGAACATCAGTAAGTTGGATTTCAAAACTACAAAATATTATTTCACTTTCAACAACAAAATTAGAGTATGTTGCTCCTATAAGGTTAGTAAATAAGTGATTTGGTTACAGAGGTTTATGGAGGAATTGGGAAAGAAGCAAGAGAATAACAGGTTGTACTGTGACAATGAGAGTGTCATTCGTCTTGAAAATAAATCAACCTTCCATTAAAAATTCAAATACTAAGCATATACAACTCAGATACCATTTCATGCGATCTGTCTTGGAAGATGGACATTTGAAGTTGGAAAACATACATACTAGCCAGAATCATACAAACATGTTAACAAAGGGAGTAACTAGGGAGAAACTGAGTTCTTTCTCATTTTTAGTTGGTGTTCAAGCACGAAGGTGAAGATGAGAAATTTTCCATGTCCAAGGTGGAGTATAGTCTAGCAGGTGCATCAACAGTGGAGTTGTTGTGATCAGTCTCCAAGTGGGAGATTGTTGGTTGTGGAGTCTGATTATCTTCCTGATTTAGAGGTATGTTTCATCCATCCTTATACCCCATTCCTAATAGGTGGGTTGGGGGGTTATTTCCCCCCCACACCTATCACCAAGGGGGGCCAAGGGGGAGCGGTGACAAAATTTTTTATCCCCCACCGGCAGGGGATTCGGGGGTAGTGCCCCCGAAGCAAAATTTTGGGAAAATTGCCTTGTAAAATATTGTAATTTTGTAGTCAATTTGGATCGTTCATTATAAGGTCATTGATATGATGGTAGAAGTTATTTTAGGGTTTTTTTTTCCCTAGAATAAAACCCTCTCTTATGAGGGAATTGTATTTTGGCTTTGTATTATCGCGAATATTGTATTCTGAGAGAGGATATTGTGAGAGAAAGAAGAGGAATTTAAAACAGGTGTGTTGTAGGTTGTATCCCTTCATTTTTCTGGATAATAAAAAGGAATGACCTGGAAATTTATCTAGTGGACGTATCCCAAACTATGTGAACCACATATATCCGTGTCTCTATTTTATTATGTATCTTATGTGTTTTATTTCCACATTTGTTTTATTTTATTTCTCTATGATCCTGTTTTTCTAACAAATGGTATCAGAGTGAACTGGTATCAGAGAGAAAGGTAACTCACAGGAAAAGAGGGTTCCTGGTTCGAGTGGGAGCAATGGACAAATATGGAAAGTTTAGGGTCGAGAAATTTAACAACAAAAACTACCAATAATGGAAGATTATTTATATTAGAAGGATTTACTCCTACCATTGGGCAGAATAGAAAGAAATCTGATGGCCATGAAGGATGAAGAATGGGAGGTTCTTGACATAAAGGCACTAGGAACAATATGGCTGAGCCTGACAGTGTCGATGGCTTTCAATATTTCAAAAGAAAAGACAACGAAGGAGCTGATGGGTGCGTTGGATAAACTATATGAAAAACCCTCAACGTCCAATAAGGTATATCTAATGAATCGATTGTTTAATATGAAGATGATAGAAGGTGGGTATGTTGTAGATCATTTAAATGAATTTAATATGGTTACTAATCAGCTAAGTTATGTAAAAATGGACTTTTAAGATGAGGTCAGGGCTCTCCTAATCCTATTCTCATTGCAATAAAGATGGAATGGCTTGGTCATGGCTGTAAGTAACTTTGTCATTGGTTCAAACACTCTAAAATTTGATGATGTTGTTGGTGTTATCCTTAGTGGGGAAATGCAATGGAAAATCACAGGTGAGACATCATGTAATGCAGTTACAATGGAGACCAGAGGAAGAAAAAATGATGGAGGAAAGGGCTCAAGGAACCATGGGAATTATAGGAAGGGAATATCCAAATCCAGAATGGAAAGATAGAGTTCTAAAATTGTGGGAAGAAAGGACATTTGAAGAAAAATTGCAAAGCTCCAAAGAAACAAAGAGATGGAAAACATGAGAAAAATCAGGAAGCAAATGTAACAGGTGATGTGTTACAATATGCTTTGATTATTTATATAGATAATATGTATGAGTCTTGGGTAGTAGATTCAGGGGCTTGATTTCATGTCCCACCCCATAGGAAACATTTTCTAGATTATGTTCAAGGTGATTTTGGACAGGTTCATTTGGGTGATGATGCACCATGCAAAACTGTTGGAATGGGCATAGTATAAATAAAGAAAAAGAATGGAAACCAATGGTTGTTGAAAGAGGTAAGACATGTTCTAGATCTAAGGAAAAATATAATTTCAACAGGGCAGTTGGAAAGTGAATATTGTATATCCATATTTACAGTTAAGGTGTGGAAGGTCACCAAAGGATCACTAGTGATAGAAAAAGGAGAGAAGGTAGGTACATTGTATTTATGTACTAGTAATATTGACTCTTTTATCTCTTTATATTCTACAGGAGTGCATATAACACTATGCAATCATAGGCTTGGACACATGAGAGAGGAGGGGATGTAGATACTTCACAAAAGAAATTTGTTTCTAGATCTTCAACAAATTGATTTGGATTTATGCGAGCACTGTGTTTATGGAAAACATAAGAGAGTCAGATTTCTCAGAGTTGGAAAAGAAAAGAAGAGTGAAAGGTTAGATCTTGTGCATACAAATGTATGGGGACCAAATCATGTATCATCTCTTGGTGGATCTCGTTAGTATGTTACTTTTATTGATGATGCAACTAGAAAAACTTGGGTTTATTACATTCGACAAAAATATGATGTTTTTGAAACTTTTAAGAAATAGAAAGATTTGGTTGAGAATGAGAAAGGAAAAAGGTTGAAGTGTCTCAGATAAAAAAATGGAGGTGAATATTGCAGCAAGGAGTTTGATGATTACTATCCATACCATGGGATTCATAGAGAGAAGACAGGTCTAGGAACACCACAAGAAAATGGTGTGTCAGAAACGATGAGTAGGATAATCATGGAGCGTGAAAGGAGTATGCAATTGCATGCACGATTTCCCTTATAGTTTTGGGAAAATGTTGTAGATATTGTTGTTTACTTGATAAACAGTGGACCTTCAATTTATTTGGATGGTGTCATTCCAAAGGAGGCATGGACAGGTAAAAAGGTAAATTATTTATTTTTGAAGACTTTTGGTTATGAAGCATTTGTCGATATTGATAAAGAAAATGTAACAAATCTTGAGGAAAAATCCAAGAACTGTACCTATATTGGATATGGTGTTAATCATTTTGGTTATCGCTTATGGGATTATGAAAATCACAAAATCATTAGAAGTAGAGATGTCATATTCAATGAGAAGGTAATATACAAAGATCAATTGCAGGGAAAGAAACATGAAAAAGAAAACCCAGAATACACAGTGCTTGATGAGATCACGGAAAAGTTTTTTCCAAAGGTACCATAAAATAAAAATGTACAACAACAGGAGGAGAAAGTACCTCAAAATCCTGCAAGTGTTGTTAGAATATCTACTAGGTTAATTATACCCCATGAATGATACTCTCCTTCATTGCAATGCAGGTAGACACTAAAAAGAAGTGGGAGAAAGGAATGAAAGAGGAAATGGATTCCTTGGTAAATAACCAAACTTGGGACTTGGTTCAGTTTCCTACAGGAAAAAGAGCATTGCAGAATAAATGAGTTTATAGGTTGAAGGAAGAATATGGCGGAAAAAAGTGGTACAAGGCTAGACTTGTTATAAAGGGGTTTGCACAAAAGAAAGGTATAGATTGTGATGAAATATTTTCCCTTGTTGTTAAAATGACTTCAATTAGGACTATTTTAAGTCTTGTGGAAGTAGAATATTTGTATCTTGAACAGTTAGATGTAAAAACATATTTTCTCCATGGGGATTTGGAGAGAGAGATTTATATGCAACAGCCACAGGGGTATTAGGTCAAAAGAAAGGAGAATTTGATATGCAGGTTGAATAAGAGCTTGTATGGAATAAAGCAAGCTCCAAGGAAGTGGTATTTTAAGTTTCACAGGTTTATGATAGAACAAGGTTATAATATATTCCATTATGATCATTGTGTTTATTTTAAAAGGGTAGAAAACGACAACTAAATTATCATGTTATTGTATGTAGATGACATGCTTGTTCCAGGGTCTAATATGCAAGATATAAATGTGATCAAGAAGAAATTAAATAATTCATTTGTGATGAATGATTTGGGTGCTACAAAGTAAATCCTTGGTATGTGAATAGAAAGGGACAAGAAAAATCGTAAATTGACATTGTCTCAAGGTGAGTACATAAAGAAGGTGTTGGAGAGGTTTAGAATGCATAATGAAAAACCAGTTAGTACACCTTTTTCCATACATTTCAAATTAACTAAATAAATGTGTCCCAAGACATAGGAGGAGATAAAATACATGTCCAGGGTCCCTTATTCATCAGCAGTTGGCAGCTTGATGTATGTGATGGTTTTCACAAGACCAAATATTGCACATGCAGTGGGAGTTGTGAGAAAGTATATGAACAATATAGGTAAATAAAATTGGGAGGAAGTAAAGTGGATTCTCGGGTATTTGAAAGGTACTTCTACTCATGCATTATGTTTTGGAGGTTCATACATTGTTCTACACAGATATGTTGATTCACATATGGCAGGTGATAAATATTGCAGGAGGAGCACCACATGGTATGTTTTCATTGTAGGTGGAACATCGATAATTTGGATTTCAAAACTACAAAAGGTTGTTGCACTTTCAACAAAAAAAAGTAGAGTATGTTGCTTCTACATAGGCTATTAAATAAATTATTTGGTTACAGAGGTTTATGGAGGAATTGGGAAAGAAGCAAGAGAATAACAGGTTCAAATGTGACAGTGAGAGTGCCATTTATCTTGCAAAGAACTCAACCTTCCATTCAAAGAATAAGCATATACAACTCATATACCATTTCGAACAATCTGTCTTGGAAGATGGACATTTGAAGTTGGAAAAGATACATACTAGCCAAAGTCCTACATACATTTAACAAAGGGAGTAACCAAGAAAAAATTGATTTCTTGAACAGTTTCATATGGTCATCAAGCATGAAGGTGAAGATGAGAAATTTTCCAGGTCCAAGGTGGAGTATAGTCCAACATGTACAAAAGCAGTGGAGTTGTTGTGATCAATATCCAAGTGGGAGATTGTTAGTTGTGGATCTCGATTATCTTCTTGATTCATAGGTTTGTTTCAACCATGCATGGATCCCATTCCCAATTAGGGGGTGTGGGGGGGATTTCCTTCCCACACCTGTCGCCATAGGGGTCCAAGAGGGGGGGGGAGACAATTTTTTTATCCCCCCTGGTAGGGGATTGGGGGGCAACACCCCTGAAGAAAAATTCTTGGAAACATTCCCTTGTAAAATATTGTAATTTTGTAGTCAATCTTGATTGTTCATTATAAGGTCGCAGATCTAATGGTAGAATTTATTTTAGGTTTTTTTACCCTAGAAGGAAACCCTCTCTTATGAGGGAATTGTATTGTGGTTGTGTATTATCGCGAATATTGTATTTTGAGAGAGGATACTGTGATAAAAAAAGAGAGGAAGTTGTAGCAGGTGTGTTGTAGGTTGTATCCCTTCATTTTCCTGGATAATAAAAAGGAAGGACCTGGCAATTTCTCTGGTGGACGTAGCCAACACTGGGTGAACCATGTATATCTGTGTCTCTATTGTATTGTGTATCTTCTGTGTTTTATTTCCACATTTGTTTTATTTTAATTCTTTGTGATCCTATTTTTCTAACAATTGGTATCAAATAAAAAGGTAACTCACAGGAAAAGAGGGTTCTTGATTTGAGTGGGAGAAATGGAGGAAGATGGAAAGTTTAGAGTTGATAAATTTAATGACAAAAAACACCAGTTATGGAAGATGTAGATGGAAGATTATTTATATCAAAAGGATCTATTCCTACCATTGGTCGGAGTAGAAAATAAGTCGACAGCCATGAAGGATGAAGAATGGGAGGTTCTTGAAAGAAAGGCACTAGGAACAATATGACTGATCCTGGCAGTGTCGATGGCTTTCAATATTTCAAAATAAAATACAACGAAGGAGATGATGGATGTAGTGGATAAACTGCATGAAAAACCCTCAACTTTCAATAAGGTATTTCTAATGAAGCAATTATTTAATATGAATATGTTAGAAGGTGGGTCTATTTCATATCATTTAAATTAATTTAATACGGTTACTAATTAGCTAATTTCTGTAAAAGTGGACTTTGATGATGAGGTCAGGGATCTTCTAATCCTATACTCATTTCCAAAAAGATGGAATGGCTTGGTCATGGTTTTAATTAATTGTTTATATGGTTCAATCACTCTAAAATTTGATGATGTTGTTGGTGTTATCCTTAGCGAGGAAATGCCATGGAAAAGAACAGGTGAGACATCAGGTAATGCGTTGACAGTGGAGAACATGGGAAGACAAAAGGATAGAGGAAAGGGCTCAGTGAACCATGGGAATTATAGGAAGGGAAAATCCAAATACAGAATGGGAAATATAGAGTGTTTTAATTGTGGGAAGTGTAAATTCTAACCTTGTACAATATCTACTGCAAACAGATATTCAGAAAAGAACAGAAAAGATACAATGGAAAATACAAACATTACACAAAGATTTTTCCCCTGGAAACCCAAACCGGGAAAACCATCATATTCTATATTCATTCATTGTGTTACAATGTTTATAATACAAAATACATATAGGATCTAGCAGAATCCAAAACCCTAACCCAATGACCTGGATTAGTCCAAAACCCTAATTCCTTGACCGAAAATAGAAAACCATCAACAAAGAAACCATGTGCCGAAAAACCACCTAAATATAATGCGGTCTCGATGCAAAAAAAAAAATTGCGGGGGGCTCCACCCCCCTATAACCCCCCTCTAACACCCTTACATGCCTGACATAGATGCTCAAACACTACTACTCGTGAAAAGAATATAACACATACCCAACATTCTCCCACTTGTTGTTTTCTTTGCACACAGGGGGTTACAGGGTTACCTAGTCAACAATCCAAGGCAGCAATTCCCATGGATCCTCTACACCAAGAGAAATTCTCAGTGCTCACAGATTTTGTTAATGAATCTGCAACATTCTTCAAAGTGTCCACCTTCATCATCAATACTTTCTTTTCTTCAACCATGTCTCTCACAAAGTGATATTGAATATCAATATCTTTTGTCTTTGAATGATGAGTTGGGTTCTTTGCCAGAAAAATTGCACTCTGACTGTCACAATCTATTCTTATAGCTTGTTGTACCAACCCAATACCTGAACACAATATTTGTAACCATATTGCTTCCTTACTTGCATGAGTGGCTTCCATGTATTCAGCTTCTATAGTTGAAAGTGCCACTATAGCCTGTCTTTTGCTCATCCAACTTATTTCTCCTCCAAACAGGTAAAATACATACCCACTTGTAGATATCCTACGATTCAGATCTCCTGCCCAGTCTGTATCCACAAATACATGTATATCCACCACTCTGTCCAATATCAGTCTTCCTTCATAGCACAATCCATAGCTCACAGTGCCACGCAAGTACCTGAAAACCCTTTTTACTGTTGTCCAATGGTCCTTCCCTGGTTTTGACATATACCTGCTCAAAACTCCCACTGCATGTGCAATGTTCGGTCTAGTACAAACCATTGCATACATCAAACTTCCAACTGCACTGGCATATGGAACATGAGACATGTCCTCCTCTTCTTCATGTGCCTTAAGACACTGATCCACAGATAACTTTGCACCAACAAGAATAGGAACCTTGACCGGTTTCAATTCCTGCATATTAGACCTCTGCAATATTGTCTCAACACATTTTCTCTGATTTAACCAGAGTTTCCTCTTTTTCTGATCTCTTTTAATTTCCATGCCCAAAATGAAATTTGAAGCATTGAGATACTTCATGTCAAATTTAGAGGACAACTGAGTTTTCACATCATGGATAATCTCCTTGTTGTTTCCTATCAACAACATGTCATCCACATACAAGACCAAATAAATCAAATGATCACCAATTAATTTAAAATACACATAGTGATCCTCTTTGCTTCTTGTGAAGCCAAGTCCCATCATATAAGTATCAAATTTTTGATACCACATCCTTGGTGATTGTTTTAAACCATACAGGGATTTTTTCAGCTTGCATACCAGCTCCTTCTTTCCCTCCACAACATAACCTTCTGGTTGCTTCATATAGATTTCTTCTTCTAGATCCCCATGTAGGAATGTTGTCTTCACATCCATTTGTTCTATTTCAAAATCAAATGCAGCAACAACAGATAACATAAATCTTATGGAGGTTAACTTGGCAACAGGAGAAAAAATCTCACCAAAATCAATTCCCTCAACCTGGGAATAACCCTTTGCTACTAACCGAGCTTTGTATTTCTCCACTTTTCCTTCTACATTCAGCTTATTTTTAAATACCCATTTGTTTCCAATGGTCTTTATTCTAGTTGGAAAATCCACTAGATCCCAAGCCTCATTCTTATCCAAAGATGCCATTTCTTCTTCCATGGCCCTTTTCCAGATATTTCGATCCTCTGAATCCACTGCCTCCCTGACAGTTCTAGGATCATCATTAGTAATAGACAAAGAAAAATTTGAACGTAAATCAAATGGACTATACCTTTCTGGTAGCCTTCTTTCTCGATCCGATCTTCTCAATACTAGAGTATGAGGATCTTCTTCTTCTGATTCATGTTCTTCTGTAAAGTCTGATTCATCATCCTTTAAATCAAAATCTATCTTCTCTGGTTCTTCCTTACTTGGTAGGACTTCTTGTTTAACAACATCTGTCATTTCTATAAATACCACATCTCAGCTATACACTACCTTCTTAGTTTCTGGGTTACAAAGCTTATAACCTTTGAGACCATCTTTATATCCAATAAAGATACATTTTTCAGCCTTCTTATCTAGCTTACTCATGTTTTCCTTTGGAACATGAACATATGCATCGCATCCAAATACCTTAAGATGTGTGAGAGAAGTTTCCTTACCAATCCATACCTCTTGTGGTGTCTTGTCATTCAACGCTGATGAGGGTGATCTGTTGACTAGATAACATGCAATACCCACTGCCTCTGCCCAAAATTCTTGCCCTATCCTGGCACCACTGAGCATGCACCTTTCTTTTTCCATCAACGTCATGTTCATCCTTTCTGCAACTCCATTCTGTTGAGGTGTATATGGAGTAGTCTTCTGCCTTGCTATACTACACTTCTTACAGAATTCTTCAAATTCCTTCCCGCATAACTCTCCGCCATTATCTGTCCTCAGCACCTTAATTTGTTTCTCTGTTTGATTCTCAACAAGAGCCTTAAACTCTTTAAACCTGTCAAAGACTTCATATTTCTTCCCGAGGAAATATATCCAAGTTTTCCTCGAGAAGTATTCTATAAATTATACATAGTACACATATTTTCCCAATGATGGGACCGACACAGGTCCAAAAACATCACTATGAATTAGCTGTAAAATTCCTTCTGCCCTAGTTGCACCGGAGGGGAATCTTACCCGATTCTACTTCCCATATAGACAATGTTCACAGAAATCAAAATTTAGAGAGCAGTTAGACATACCTTCAACCATACCTTTACCATGTAGTAGTCGAAGACCCTTCTCTCCGATATGCCCCAGTCTTTGATGCCACAACATAACCTTTTCTCCAAATACTATAGGAGTTCTTTCTTCTTCAAATTCAATATCAAGAACAATGGAGCTATTACACCCATCACTAATAGTTATTCCTAGCAACTTATACATAGTTCCAAACCAAACTCCCTTCATCAACACCATTGCTACTCAAACCATCCTGCAAGTTCCCTTTTCAAAAATTGTTTTTACCCCTGCATCTTCCATTTTACTTATAGAAATCAAATTTCTGGTCATACCTGGGATGTGTATAACACTAGGTAGTGTTCTAATCCTTCCATATATGAGTCTCAACTTGACCCTTCCTCTTATTATGATTCTAGTTGTTGAATCATTACCTAAGAAAACATTACCTCCATCATACTTTTCATATTCACAGAACCACTCCCTATGGGGAGTCATATGAAAGGATGCACCAAAGTCAATAAACCATGCCTCATGATATTCATGTGTACTTGAAGAGGCCAAGTACACATCCCCTCCTTCCTCCTTGGAGGTCTTTTCTTCTGTAGAAGAAGATTCTTCAAATCCCTTCTTTTTCTCAACTTTGGATCTACATTGCTTCTTGTTGTGCCCTTCTTTTCCACACCTCCAACATAACCTTACAAACTTTCCAGGAGATTTAGATCTACCCTTAGAATTAGATCTCCCAATTGAGAAATTAGATCTATTTCTTTCCTGGGAACGTCCTCTTGAAAATAATGCGTATGTGTTATGTCCTTCCATATTCTTTCATCTCATCTCCTCCGACAACAAGGATGAGACCACTTCTTCAAACTTCAAAGAAGTTGTATTACTACCTATGGCCACAACCAGACTATCCCACAAGTCTAGTAAAGAACACAACAAACTGATACATTTATCTTCATCTGAAATTTTAATCTCAACAGATACTAACTGACTTACCACAGTATTGAAGGCGTTCAAATGCTTTGCCACCGAGTCTCCATCTCTCATCCTCAAGTTATACAAATTCTTTCTCAGGAATAGTTTATTTACTAGGGACTTGGACTGATACAACTTCCCCAACTTTTCCCATAAATTCTTGGTTGTAGATTCCTCTGACACATTTAGTAATACTGAATTGGAGAGACATAGTCGGATTGTGCTCTTTTCCTTCTGATCCATCTTTTTCAAGTCATCTGCAGAAGTTCCTGTAGGTGCAGTACCTGGATCTATCATGATCCACTGATCTCTGTCCACCAAAAGATCTTCCATCTTGAGCTTCCATAGCTCAAATATTTTCCCATTAAAATTCTCGATCTCCATCTTCGAATTGCTTGCCATTTCTTTTCACCTGAAAAACAGTACCACGGATCTCCCACTGTAACAAGGCTTATCACAGTCCCGAGACAAACACTTGACCACAAAGGCGTCCCCCTGAAGCTAATAAATCTCTGATACCAAATGTAAATTATAACCTTGTACAATATCTATTGCAAACAGATATTTAGAAAAGAACAGAAAAGATACAATGGAAAATACAAACATTACACATAGATTTTTCCCTTGTAAACCCAAACTGGGAAAACCATCATATTCTATATTCATTCATTGTGTTACAATGTTTACAATACAAACTACATATAGGAGCCAACTCCATCCAAAACCCTAACCCAATGACCTAGATTAGTCCAAAACCCTAATTCTTTAACGAGAAATAGAAAACCATCAGCAAAGAAACCATGTGCCGAAAAACCACCTAAATATAATGCAGTCACGATGCGAAAAAAAAAAATCGGGGGCACTGCACCCCCCTGCATTCCTGGCACAGATGCTCAGACACTACTACTCGTGCAAAGAATATAACACATACCCAAAAGGAAGAAAGGACATCTGAAGAAAGATTGCAGGGCTCCAAAGAAACAAAGAGATGGACAATAGGAGAAAAATTAGGAATCAAATGTAACATGTGATGTGTTACAAGATGCTTTGATTCTTTCTGTAGATAAAATTGATTCTTGGGTAGTAGATTCAATGGCTTAATTTCATGCCACACCCCATAGGAAACATTTTCTATATTATGTTCAAGGTGATTTTGGACAGGTTCATTTGGGTGATGAAGCAACATGCAAAATTGTTGGAATGGGAAAGATACAAATAAAACAAAAGAATGGAAACCAATGTGGTTGTTGAAAGAGGTAAGACATGTTCTATATATAAGGAAAAATATTATTTCAATAGGGTAGTTGGAAATTCAAGTTTGTGTATCCATATTTATAGATCAGGCATGGAAGGTCACCAAAGAATCACTGGTGATAGAAAAAAGAGAGAAGGTAGGTACATTGTATCTATGTACTCTTAATACTAATTATTTTATCTCTCTAGATTCTACATGAGTGGATACAACACTATGGCATCATAGGCTGGGACACATGAGTGAGTAGAGGATGAATATACTTCACAAAATAAATGTGTTTCCAGATCTTAAACAAATTTATTTGGATTTCTGTGAGCACTATGTTTATGTAAAACATAAGAGAGTCATATTTCTCAGAGTTGGAAAAGAAAAGAAGAGTGAAAGGTTAGATCTTGTGCATATAGATGTATGGGGACCAACTCATGTATCATCTCTTGGTGGATATAGTTATTATGTTACTTGTATTGATGATGCAACTAGAAAAACTTGGGTTTATTACATTCGACAAAAAAATGATGTTTTTGACACTTTTAAGAAATGGAAGGCTTTGGTTGAGAATGAGACAGGAAAAATGTTGAAGTGTCTCAGATCAAACAATGGACGTCAATATTGCAGAAAGGAGTTTGATTATTACTATTCATACCATGGGATTCATAGAGAGAAGACAGTTCCAGAAACACCATAAGAAAATATTGTGTCAGAAAGGATGAACAGGACAATCATGGAGCATGAAAGGAGTGTGAGATTGCATGTAGGGTTTCCCTTACAATTTTGGGGAGATGTTGTAGATATTGTTGTTTAATTGATAAACAAAGGACCTTCAAGTTCTTTGGATGGTGGAATTCCATAGGAGGCATGGATAGGTAAAAAGGTAAGCTATTTATTTTTGAATACTTTCGATTGTGAAGCATTTCTCCATATTGATAAAGAAAATAGAACAAATCTTGAGGAAAAATCCAAGAAGTGTACCTTTATTGGATACGGTGTTAATGATTTTGGTCATCGCTTATGGGATTATTAAAATCATAAAATCATTATAATTAGATATGTCATATTCAATGACAAGGTCATGTACAAACATCAGTTGTAGGGAAAGAAATAGGAAAAGAAAAACCATAATACATATTGCTTGATGAGATCACTGAAAAAGAAATTCCAAAGGTACCAGAAACTCAAAATCTACAACAACAGGAGCAGTAGGTACCTCAAACTACTGCAAGTGTTGTTAGAAGATCTACCAGGTTAAGTAAACCCCGTGAACGATACTCTCCTTCATTGTATTATTTACTGTTGACTGATTATGGTGAACCAAAAAGCTATGAAGAAGCAATGCAAGTAGACACTAAAAAGAAGTGGGAGCAAGGCATGAAAGAGGAAATGGATTCCTTGGTAAATAACTAGACTTGGGACTTGGTTTAGTTGCATACAGGAAAAAGATCATTTCAGAATAAATGTGTTTACAGGTTGAAGGAAGAAGATGGAGGAAAAACATGGTACAAGGCTAGACTTGTTGTAAAGGGGTTTGCACAGAAGAAAGGTATATATTTTGATGAAATATTTTCCCCTGTTGTTAAAATGACTTCAATTAGGACTATTTTAAGTCATGTGGCACTAGAAAATTTGCATCTTGAACAAGTAGATGTAAATACATCTTTTCTCCATGGGGATTTGGAGGAAGATATTTCTATGTAGCAACCATAGGGGTATGAGGTCAAAGGAAAGGATAATTTGGTATGCAGGTTGAAGAAGAGCTTATATGACTAAAGCAAGATCCAAGGTAGTGGTATTTGAAGTTTGATAAGTTTATGACAGAACAAGGTTATAGTAGATGTCATTTTTATCACTGTGTTTATTTTAAAAGGAGAGAAAATGGAAGGTATATTATCTTGCTATTGTATGTAGATGGCATGCTTATTGCAGGGTCTAATGTGAAGGATATAAATGTGATCAAGAAGAAATTAGCTAATTCATTTTTTATGAAGGATTTGGGTGCTACAAAGAAAATCCTTAGTATGAGAATAACAAGAGACAAGAAAAATCGCAAATTGACATTGTCTTAGGGTGAGTACATAGAGAAGGTGGTGGGGAGGTTTAGAATGCATAATGAAAAAATAGTTAGTACACTTTTGGCCGGCCATTTCAAATTAACTAAAGAAATGTGTCCCAAGACACGAGAGGAGATAAAATACATGTTCAAGGTCCCTTATTCATCAACAATTGGCATCTTGATGTATGTGATGGTTTGCAAAAGACCAGATATTGCACATGCAATGGGAGTTGTGAGAAGGTGTTTGAAAAATCCAGGTAAAGAACATTGGGAGGAAGAAAATGGGATTCTCGGGTATTTGAGAGGTACTTCTACTCATGCATTTTGTTTTTGAGGTTCATACACTGTTCTACATGGATATCTTGATTCACATATGGCAGGTGATAAATATAGCAAGAGGAACACCACAGGGTGTGTTTTTACTATAGGTTGAACAACAATAATTTGGATTTCAAAACTACAAAAGGTTGTTTCAATTTCAACAAATAGAAGTAGAGTATGTTGTTGCTATAGAGGCTAGTAAAGAAATGATTTGGTTACATAGGTTTATGGAGGAATTAGAAAATAAGCAGGAGAATAGAAAGTCCTAATGTGACAATGAGAGTTCCATTCATATGGAAAATAACTCATCCTTCCATTAAAATAATAAGCATAAACAACTTGGATACCATTTCATACGATCCTTCTTGGAATATGGAAATTTGAAGTTGGAAAAGAAACATATGAGCCAAAATCCTACAGATATGTTAACAAAGGGAGTAACCAAGGAAAAACTTAGTTCTTTCTCAGTTTCAGTTAGTATTCAAGTATGAAGGTGAAGATGAGAAATTTTCTAGGTCCAAGGTGGAGTATAGTCCAGAAGGTACAACAACAGTGGAGTTGTTGCAATCAATCTCCAAGTGGGAGATTGTTGGTTGTGGATCCTGATTATCTTCCTGATTCATAGGTTTGTTTCATCCATTCTTAGACTCCATTCCCTAATGGGTGGTGGGGGGGGGGATTTCCCCCCCACAGCTATATCTAGGTAGGTCCAAGGGGGAGTGGCGGAAATTGTTTTGTCCCCCCCTAGCGGGGGATTCGGGGGTAGTGCCCCTGAAGAAAAAATTTGGGATAAATTGCCTTGTAAAATATTGTAATTTCGTAGTCAATAAGGACCATTCATTATAAGATCCCAGATATGATGGTATAAGTTATTTTTCAGTCTTTTCATTATAAGGAAACCCTCTCTTATGAGGGAATTGTATTGTGGCTATGTATTATTGTGAATATTGTATTATGAGAGAGGATACTCTGAGAGAAAGAAGAGGAAGTTACAATGGGTGTGTTGTAGGTTGTATCCCTTCATTTTGTTGGATAAAAAAAGGAAGGACTTGGAAATTTCTCTAGTGGATGTAGCCCACACTAGGTGAACCACATCTCTATTGTATTGTGTATCTTTTGTGTTTTATTTTCGTATTTGTTTTATTTATTTCTCCACGATCCTAATTTTCTAACTCTGCCATCTGACCAGCACAATCAAAATCAAAATTCATGCATAGTGAAATTTTGTTCCCTTTTCCTAGGCCTCAATACATTCTTACACAAATTGGTTCACCAAGAAGGTGGCCCAATTCATTTCGACCCCTTTAGTGCATTTTTCTACAGCTGCAATTATTGCAGCTGGTAGATCATCCTTCCGAAATTTGTGTAACAACTTGCAGGCAAATCCCTGCATTGCAAACTTAACATTGGCATCACTGATGTGTGTAAAATCCAATCCCCTTTCTCCCCTGAAAGTATGGAACTTTTCCTTCATTGTTTCTGACAGGGATATCTCCCCTACCTCGTTGAAAAAAATGTTTGGATCCTTGTTGGATTTTGGGAGCCCTGTGATTCACGCAATCAACGAAGTATCAATCGAAACTGGGGGGTCAAGAAAGAGTGTCCCCCCATGGAAGCATCTGAGAAGTACATTCAAAAAATAATTTATTTCCATACTGTGTCCAAAGTGTGGGATCGCCATCAAGTTCAGTATGCCTGACTTCTCCAATCTTGTTTCCCACACCTATGTCTCTAGTACTATTTATCATAAGCCCGGTGATATCACGATCCATGAACTTGAGGCCAATAACCTTTTCGAGCATATCTCCTTTAATACTTACACCAGGTGGTATTCGTGATGTTTCTAGTAGGCATTTTCCATCTGTTGGTACTTTGATTGGTGGCACGTTATCTTTCCTTGGTGGGACATAATTGATCCGTATTTCATGAGCAGAACGAAATGAATAAAGATTATTATCAAAATATTCTTAACAATGAATAATAGACATACAGTAAAACTGGTTTCTATTCAATAAGGAAATAAGTTGAAACTATAAAATGCAGCAGAAAACAAACTTGCTAGAATGGTGGTGGCTTATCTCTAAGAAGAGATGTGACGATTGCGCTCATTTGCAAGAAGATGATTAAAATGAGGCTCTGAAGGCCTTTTTACAATAAAAAGGAATTACAAAATCCCTAGACATCCAAAAGCCTAAACCTATGAGATGAAGTGCCAAAAGTCATGTTGGTCCCATTTGTGTAAGTTAGTACATCAACTTCCCGGGGTCCTAACATTTGCATACAATCTTCATTTTAGGCACATGATATCCCGTTAGAAAGTAATATCTGAGGACTACACATGTTGTCATCAGACTCTAACTCTATTTATTGACTAACTGTGGTGATCCCTAAAAATGTTGTTTAGGGACTCAAAACGACCCCGGAAGTTAGGGACCCGAAAACTAGAAAAAAATTGCCAAATTGGAAAACTGCCAAAATGAGATAGTTGGAATAGGTGGGAGGCCACCAAAATCCATATGGATCAATCCTCCCCCCTTAAGAAGAAACTGTATCCATTACATTGAGTGCCCCCATCAGATGAGGAAATTTCTGTTGAATTTGGCCCCGGGTGAGCCTCTTGCCTTGGTGCAGGAGTTGCCCTGCTTTGACAACTCAATAAAGTTGGATTCTTTGTCGGCGAGTGCCCTTGACCCATTTTTCCACAATATGATCATTGGATGCCTATTGTATGTAGTCAGATTTGATATTTGTTAGTGTCATCTACTCTTCTATCTCTGAGGTGTCCAATAATGGTGGGAAATAAGGTCGAAGTAGATCCACATTGAACACTAGGTCCAGGCCAAGGAAAGGAGGAATGTTGAGCTCAAAATAATTGTCACCCACAACCTTGGTGATGGTGTACTAACCATAACTGAGTGGGCGAAGCTTCCAATGGGGTCCTGTAAGGCTTTATTTCTACAAGTGAAACCAAACTTTGTCACCCACCTGAAACTTATGTGGCACCCAATGTTGATCATGGCACTGCTTGTACTTATCATTGGAGTTATGTAGGATATCCTGAACCTGTTGGCAGATATGTTGGATCTTCTCAATGAACTGGGTGGATTTTTCAACTTTAGTTGGAGAAGGAGGTGAGTTGGTCGAGGTGATCGCAAGGGGTAGTGAAACATCTATGGGACCCAATGGTTAGAATCCCAACCCCACTTGAAAGGGGTTGTTTTCAGTTGA
Organism: Picea engelmannii; assembly: GCA_009831015.1. NCBI lineage: Eukaryota > Viridiplantae > Streptophyta > Pinopsida > Pinales > Pinaceae > Picea > Picea engelmannii. Next base: position 250,432 of record ML783749.1, read on the forward strand.
GCTATGTAGGTCTCAATTGTAGTTTGTTGAACATAGGGAAGATTCTCATCCCATGTATGAGGATGCTTGGAATTATACATGTACATGATATGCATGATCATTCAATTTATGACCTCAGTTTGGCCATCTGTCTGTGGGTGGAAGGTCATGGATTTGGTGATCTTGGTGTCCAGCGGTGACCAGAGGCTTGACCATAATGTGCTGAGAAATCGACTATCCCGATATGAGACAATGGTTTGTGGGATCCCAAAATGTACCCAGACTCATTCAAGAAGAGACTGGCAGTGGCCTAATCTAGATTTTATGAGCATAACTAAATTAATACATATTATTATCAAAAGATGTTTAACACAAAATAATAGATATACAGTAAAACTTGATTCTATTCAAAAAGAAAATAAGTTGAAACTGTAAAATGCAGTGAAGAACAAGCTTGCTAGAATGTAGTGGCTTATCTCTAAGAAGAGATGTGACGGCTATGCTCATTCATAAGAAGATGATTACAATGAGGATATGAAGGATTTTTTACAATAAACAGGAATTTCAAAAACCTTAGACATCCAAAAACCTAACCCTAGGAGATGAAGCACCAAAAGTCATTGGGCCCCGTTTGGGTAAGTTAGTACATCAACTTCCTGAGGACGTAACTTTTGCATACGATCTTCGTTTTAGGTGCACGATAGCCCGTTGGAAAGGTCTATCCAAGGAATACACATGTTGCCATCAAAATTTGACTCCTGCTATATTTTGATTGTGGCGAGCCCTAAAAACGTTTTTAGGGCCTCAAAACGGCCCCAGAAGTCAGGGACCCAAAAACTAGGAAAAAACTGCCAAATGAGCCAGTTGGAATAGGTGGGAGGCCACAGACATCCATATGGATCAATAATAACTATGTAAATTGTCTTGTGAAGCCAAATCTCTAGCTCTAGGTATTTTCTCAACCTCTAGTGTAACTGCTGGTTGTTTTTATTGCTTTCATGTCGTTGTTAATGGTGCCCCAACTTTTGGTGGGACCATTGTCTTGTATGACAAATTCATTTACTTTCTATGTGTTTGTTCTATTGTAGTTGTAGTTCATCTTTGAATCACTTGGGGTCTCTCTGGTTTTCTCTGGTTCACTCTCTCTTGCATGCAACTCATAGTCATAATGATTTATGCTTAGCAACCTTAAACTTTTTTTATGCCTCCTTTCCAACTGTGCATGTCTCATCACTCTTAACTAACTTGTCCAATTTGCCAACATGGTTGATTAATGGTTAAATAAATGTGGCTTTATTACCAAATCTATTGTATGATGTTTTCCTCATATTTCCAACCTGTCATGATTGGCATCTTTTGCTATTTAAAATTATACGGTGTCTTTATGACCTATCATTACCCTTGTGTAGTCGTTCTTTCCATGATTTAATTCTTTTAACAGTCTTATCAGTTCCAAACTGCACAACTAGTCTGCTTTGACATCTATTGCTTCACTGTCTTTTTCTTCTGTGTTTTATTTTCTTAATTGACATAGTTATATCCTGATGCAAAATAATATTTCCTTTTGCGCAATCTCCTATGCCTTGTACTCTATGATATTTTTATTTTTTTTATATCTACTTTTTATTTGATTTTCTTCCATTTACTAATTTTAATTTTTTTTTCTGTGTTTTTCCTTCCTACTATAATACAACTACTATGATACATGTGGTCTAGCGCAACCCATATTACTACACAAACTGTCGACCGTATCTATATATTTTCATCTGACTTTATGGTCCTATCCAGTGCATTCTAAACTTCCCTGGGTGCTGCATAAATTTATTGTCATAAAGTAATACTAATTCTCCAACTTGAAAAAAAAATTGTTTAATGTTTCTATCATGCCAATCCTTCTCTCTTTCCTTATGAACTTATTGATGGAAACTTGCAACAAACCAATCTTCCTCGAGTTGTACTAACTGTTCCAATATATCCTCTATTGCACCAATGTTCGATAGATCAGTGATCGCTATAATGCGCAAGCTAGGTAGAATAAACTCCATTGGCATCATTGCTTCTTTCCCATAGACCAACCTGAAAGGTGTCTACCCTGTCAAATTTTTACTTGTAGTCCCGTAAGCCCATAAAAATGTAGGAACTCTTAAGTCCCAATCGTCTCTCCCTATGTTGCAACTTTTTTCCAAAACATTATCTAAGATTGTATTGAAAGCTTCCACTGTCCCATTGGCTTGAGGATGATACATGATACTCTTTTGATGATCAATTTGAAACTCTTCATTCAATGTTGCAATTGTTTTATTCAGAAAGTGGGTTCCTTGATCACTGAGTAATATGCACGAACATCCAAACCGTGTGACTACATTCTCAAATAAAAATCTTTCAACAGTATTTGCAGTGCAATCTAGAAATGGTTCTACTTCTTCCCATCTTTTCAAGTACTCTGTCACAGTGATTATGTACCTTTCTCCTGAAATTATTTCTTGAGTGTTAATTGGCCCCACAAAATATATTGCCCATTTATCAAATACTTGCAAGGTAGCATGTGGGTTTAAAGGCATTTCATCCCTCCTGGATGGATTTCCCACCCTTTGACATACATCAGATGATTGAAAATATTCCTTAGTATCTTTGTGAAGTGTAGGCCACTAGATCCCTACACACAAAATATTTTGTGTAGTCTCCTTCCCTGCATAATTTTGTCCTGCTATCCCATCATTGGATTTTGCGAGTATCATTGGTCTTTCATGTTCCAACACACACTGTCTTAATATTCTGTCTACTCCCAACTTGTATAAATTCCTTGAAATAAACTAATAATCCTCTCCTTTGACTACCAGATGTTTCTTCTGCACCATTGTCATCTCGGATGGAGCCATTCATGTACTTAGAAATTGTACGATGTCCAAGAAGAAATCATCCACCATTTTAATTGAAAATAGTTGTGCATCTGGTAAGCTGTCATCTAAATTGCTTGCATTTTCTCCTGATAATATGTGTGATAGATGATATGGCCCTACATTCAACTTGCTTGGTTTCACGACAACCTCAATTATATTCCTAGAACAACAGTAGCCATCTGCAAATTCTCTTCCCCCCCCGCCCCCCCAACACTGGCTTGTTCACTAGGTATTTTAATGAAAAATGGTCTGTGTACATTTTAAAGTGAGACCCCAATAAATAATGTTTGAATATTTGAAGCGTGTATACCATTTGCAATCCTTCTCATTTTGTAGTGGTGTAATTCTTTTCATCTATAGACCACTTCCTACTTGTAAACTCAATTGGGTGCTCTATGTCCCCTTCCTCTATTTGAGAGAGTATTGTGCCCAATTCTATGGATGTTGCATCTACATGAACATGGAACTCCTTATTCTAGTATGGAAAGATCAAAATTGGTGTGATTACTAGTTTTTTCTCTAAGGTGTCTAAGCCCTTATGATAATCATCATTCTATTATAACTTTTCTTCCTTCTTTAGAATCTTTTCCATCGATGTTGTGATCTACGCATATCCTTTGATAAAATTCATGTAGTATCCTGTGTGACCCATAGTTTACCTCATTTTTCTAACTGATGTAGGTGGTTCTAAATCTAGAATTATTGCAATCTTGGCTAGAACTACTAGTAATCCTTGCATGAAAACTACATGTCCCAAAAAAATTCCAAATGGTGCACAGAAAATACACTTCTTCAGGTTCAGTGAAATATGACACTGCCTACACCTATAGGCTATCCAACATCATCTTGAGTAATTCTATGTGATCCTTCAGTAGACTGGACATATTCCAATCGCCTAAGTATACTTCCAGGAACTTATGAGTAAATTCCTTGAACGTTGCTACCACAACTCTGGAAAACACTACAGAGGCATTCTTCAATCCAAAGGGAATTACTGTACATTGATAACTTCCCCACTCTATCGTGAACGTGGTCTTGTACCAGTATTCCTGTGCAATTTTTATCTAATGGTACCCCGAGAATATATCTATGAACAAGTCTCTTGGACTCCTACATTCTCAAGTAACTCATTTGTGAATGGTGTTAGAAATGGATCATGTAAACATGCATCATTCATCTTCCTTAGATCTATGAAAATCTTGATTCTTCCCGTCTTCTTGTCTTGCGCTACCATTGGACTGATCCACTCTAATTCCTCCATGGGTTTAATGATTTTTGCGTCCAACATCTTTTCTATTTCATCTTTCACCTTCTCTTTGTACATCAGATTTAATCTGTAGGGTCTTTGTCATACCGAATTAGCACCTGGTTTCAATGGAATATTCATCTCTCCTAATTCTCCATCTATCCCCTTCATCTCTAAGAATGTAGTTGGTAATAGGTCATGATATTATCATAGAAAATCTACAATCTTCGCTATTGTCTCATCACTCCAATAGTCTCCTATCTGTGCAAACTTGGGGTTCTATGTCGTCCCAATGTTTACTTTTTGTGTCTTTATAGGTTGTGTGTATGTGAAGGTTTCAATATTTGTCCCTTCTACTACTCGTTCACCTTTTGTTTCAGTTACTTGTACATTTTTTGGATCTTATTCATTCTTTTCTTCCTTAGAAACATTTTATCACTCCAATAACTCATGAACAATTATATTGGCTCTGTGCACACTGCATAGGGATACCACCTCCATCGACGCTTCTTCTGAGAATATCTTAGTTTGAATAGTTGTTAAGCCCTAAATCATGGCACATTACCCCTTAATTGGGGAATATTAAATTAGTATTGTTATTTTATTTATGTCATCTTGGGTCCATTAGTTGTAATTGTACCTCCTAGTCTCTTATATATACCAAGGAGACCTTTTCATTGGGAATCTTCTTATATTTGTGAATTCATATGATGTATACGGAGGTCTCCCCCTTGAAGAGGCTTTTTATCTGAATTTCTCTCTTTTCAAGGTGTTGAGTACTTAGTCTAATGTTTTTATGCTATTTTTATATTTGGTTCTTAACATTTGGTATCAGAGCTAGACAATCCTCAGGACTAGCTTCTTCAAAACAAGTCTTCTTGGAATTTTTTCTACAAATATTTTTGGAAGGTTTCAGTGTCTATAATTTCTATGGTATAGAGGAGACATATAGAGATAACATGGATCCAAATTTCATATCTTGGTTCGTTATATTTTTTGATATACCTTTTCTTCAAGTTAGGGTTTTTTACTAGTCCCGAAATTAGTCTGAAACATGTCTTCTTGGAATTTTCACTCCCAATTTGTTTCAGTTTGGTTTCAGGTTTTGAAATTTTTACAGTAAAAAGGTGGAATAGTGATGTATATTTTGTACAAATTTCATCCATTTATTCTATTTACTATAAAAGTTATTCTCCGAGGAAATTAGGGTTTTTGGTTGGTCCAGATTTCAGTCTAAAACAAGTGTTCTTGGGAAAATTGTTATATCTTAAGCTACAGACCTCCAAATTGAGTGAGACTTGTTCCATTGGTTAGGGTACAGATCGAGTTTTTAATGGTGCAAATTGAAATATCTGAAGTGAATATAGTGACACGTGGCAGTCCGTACACATTCACTCTCTTGTAAGGGAAAACAATCAACACATCTTGGGAAAGTTATAATAGAATTCTCTTGGAGAATTCAATCTTGGTCTAATTTTTACGGTTGCAAAGAAGAAACATCGAGATACCTCATGATGAAATTTTAAACTTATAAAGGTTCAAAATTATAGAGCTACAACATAAGAAAGGTCGGTTAGCAGAACAGTCTCCAAATCAAGGTTTTAAAAGGTGCGTTTTGTTTTGGAAATTTGCATATCTTTTGACTAGAAGATCCAATTGGGGTGATTCAAAAAGTGGAATAAAGTGGGATAAAAGGATTATCAAAATAAATTTGGAGAATATTAGGTATTTTGAGGTACATACGTATTTTGACATCTCTAAAAAAAAGAGATATAATTACTTGTCAGTGCTACAACCTAGGGATAGTGTGGTTCTTCCACGTACCTAGAGTATATCGGAAGGCCCCTTTCGAATGGTTTCACATTAGAAAACACTACTATGGAGTTTTTCTCCCATGTACCTAATGTATATCAGGAGACCCCTTAGAATCCTAGGACCAACCAAGTAAACCATTTGACCATCTTGTTGCTATAGTACACCGAGAACAACACTCGGGGATATCACTCTCTAGTACCTGGGTAGTCGGATAGTATAGCTAAGGAAATGGTCAAGCCTCCTTATTTAGTTCCCAAAGATATTGGTTCAAGTATTATTTTTGGACCCTGCACATATATCAGAGAGTTATAGCACCTGACACTCCCTTGTCTTTGAGGACCTATGCCTAAGCCAATTAGGAATTCCTACCTTGCAGTGATACTTGGCCAACATGCCACCAAAAAAGGGAACTTATACACCAAATAGTCCCTCAGACAGTCCTACTTGGACTCTTGATGAAGGTGAAGAAATGTGCAAGGAAATAGATGATTTACAAAACAAGGTAGTAACAAAATATGAACTACAAAGGATGATGCATTCAACTGAAGCTAAGCTAGAAAAAATTATGGATACTAAGATGGATGTCTTAAAAGGGGAGATAATGGAAGGGTTGAAAAAGTTGTTAATAGAGAGGCCACCTAAAAGTGACAATGTATCCCATGAAATTCATTATGAGGACATACGGAAGATGAATAAATACTGGAGAAACTCCAGCTTTGGTTTTAAGACCAACTACTTTCCTAATATTGATATGAGGAAGTTTGATGGCAAGAATCCAATCACATGGATACTCCAGATGGAGAAGTTCTTTGATCTACATGATGTGCCACACACAAAAAAGGTATGAATTGTGTACTTATATTTAGAACCTAATCATTTTATGTGGTATCGATGGATTTTTTCTTGCAAATCACTTTTCACTTGGAGAATTTTCATGGAAGAAATGATAGCACACTATGAGGATACAAGGAGCAATATCTTCTTCATCCAATTGATAAATCTCAAGCAAAAAGGTTCAGTTGCAAAGAAGATTGAGAACTTCCAAAGATTGAATATAAAGGTAACGAATATTCCATATGAGCACTTGATTGATATATTCATAGAAACTTTAAAGGATAACATTCAACATGGGGTTTTCCTTTGGGAACCCAAATCATTGGATAATGCGTTCAGGGTGGCGAGAAATGTTGAAAGTAAAAATATGTCTATGGATACTAGAAGGACCACCCATAACATCTATCAAGAGAATATTGTTACTTCTTCTAAACCACCTCAACCTATAAGGTTGACACCTCAAAAACTAGAGGAAATAAACGAAAAAATGTTTATTCTTTAATTGTGACAGCAAGTATAGTAAGGGAAATAAGTGTGGTGAGAATAAATTATTCTACATAGATTGTGAAGAGGAAGAAGAAAAAGAACAAGAACAAGAACCATCTTAAGATGAATATGTAGAAGATATTTCTTTTGAAGAGATGACTCCCATCATATCATGTCATGCATTGGATGGAATTAGGACTCCTCAAACCCTCAATATTGAAGGATATATCAAAAAGAAAAATTTAATAGTGCTAATTTATTCTGGTAGTACTCATAATTGCATTCACTGAAAATTAGCCAAAGCTCTCAATTGCTTTATATATCCAGTGCCATAGTTTCAAGTAATGATTGCAAATGGAGGAAATATCAATTTCTCAATAAAATTCCATAAGATTAATCTTACTGTGGTGGAATATGTAATTAATAGTCCAATGATTCCTATACCCATGGGTGGTGTTGATGTCATACTAGGGGTCCAATGGTTACAATCATTGGGAACAATGGATTTTAATTTTCAAGAACTTTTCACGAAATTTTCATTGGAAGGAAAGGAATTTTAGTTAAGGGGTATCACAGGGAAACCCAGTAAGGTGGAAATCTCTAATGGCATGAAAAAATTATTGAAAAAGAGGCATCAAGGTGTAATTGTACAACTATGCTCACTAGATGTTCAAACATATAAGCCATATATTCCCCTAGATATCTAAGGGATCATTGATAAGAATTCCAAATTATTTGAATATATTCCCATAGGTCTTCCACCCACTTTCAATCATGATCATGCTATTCACTTAATTCATGGGAGTGGTCCTACTAACATCAGGCCTTGAAGATACCCTTATGCCCAGAAGAGTGAAAATGAGTGTATGGTTGAAGAAATGTTAGAGGCTGACATTATTAGACCTAGCCAAAATTATTACTCTACACCGGTGGTAATGGTACTCAAGAAAGAGGGCTCATGGCATATATGTCCAAATTATAGAGAGCTCAACGAGATCACCATTAAATATAATTTTCCCATTCCTATCATTGATGAATTGTTAAATTTACTACATGGAGCAATCTACTTCACAAAGTTGGATCTCCATTCAGGGTACCATCATATTAGAATGAAGGAAGAAGATATCCCAAAAACAACATTCAGAACTCATGAAGGCCATTATGAATTTTCGATCATGCTTTTTGGCCTTAGAAATGCACCTTCTACATTGCAAGGGTTGATGAATTCCATTTTCAATCCCTTCCTTCGAAAAATTTTGTTAGTATTTTTTGATGATATATTAATCTATAGAAAGTATTGGGAAGATCATATTCGACATGTTGAAAGGGTCATACAACTACTAAAGGAGAAACAATTATATGTCAAACCATCCAAATGTTTCCTTGGGGTGAAGGAGGTAGAGTATTTTGGTCATATTTTATCTCATGAAGGTGTCAAGATAGACCCTAACAAGATTAAAGCAATAATGAACTTGTTGATTCAAAAAACATTGAAGAATCTTAGAGTATTTTTGGGTTTGACAAGTTACTACTGCAAGTTTGTTTGGAACTATGGAAGAATAACAACACCTTTAACTACATTAACTAATAAGGATGCATTTTCATAGACTCTAGAGGAAACTCAATATTTTGAACAAATTAAAGAGACAATGTGAAAAGCTCCTATCTTGACCACACTAGACTTCACAAAAACCTTTATTGTGGAATGCGATGCCTCAGAAAATGGCATTGATGTTGTTCTAATGCAAGAAGGAAGGCCCCTTGATTTGGAAAGTCGGACACTCAAGGGAAATGACTTACACAAACCCGTTTATGAGAAGGAAATGATGGAAATACTACATGAATTGAAGAAATGGGTCCCTTACCTAATAGGTAGGAACTTCAAGGTCAAAATAGATCATGACAGTCTTAAATACTTCTTGAAACAAAGACTATCTTCAAAAGATCAACAAAAATGGGTGACCAAGATGTTGAGTTATGACTTTGAAATCATCTACAAAAAAGGGAAGAAAAATGTTGTGGCAGATGCACTCTCAAGAAAGGATGAAGATGTTGAGTCATTTTTATGTGCTATCTCTATCATCCAACTTGATTGGATAAGAGAAACGAGGGATGAATGGAATAATGACAAAGAAGTGTGGACTCTCATTCAAAGTTTGCAGCAGGATTCCATTGCATCTGATAAATTTACATGGAAAAATGATTCACTATGGTACAAATATAACTTATATTTATGTAAGAACTCCCAACTCAAACAAAAGGTAATTTTGGAATTGCACACCTCTCTGGTAGGAGGGCACTCAAGATTTTTGAAAACCTATCACAGGGACAAGAGGGATTTCTTTTTGGATGGCCTTAAAACTAATGTTCAAAGGTTTGTGGTATAATTTTTGGTTTTCCAACAAAATAAGGTGGAAACAATTAAGACCCCGGGTATTTTACAACTATTAGCCATTCCAAGTCAATGTTGGGAGGAGGTTTCCATGGATTTCATCACAGGGTTACCGAAGTCTGAAGGAAAGAGTGTCATCATGGTGATTGTTGATACACTTACCAAGTACACACACTTTTGTGCACTCTCTCATACTTTCAAATCAAGTACAGTTTCTACCGCATTCATGGAGACAATTCAAAAGATACATGGAAGCCCAAATATTATTGTAAGTGACAAAGATCACATCTTCACTAGACATTTTTGGACAGAATTATTTTCTTGTTTGGGTACTCAATTGGCTCATAGCTCATCTTATCATCCTCAATCTGATGGAAAAACGGAGATAGTGAAAAAATGTCTGGAAGGATACCTTCGTTTCTTTGTCTTTGATAAACAAACACAATGGTTCAAGTGGTTACCCTTGGCAGAATGGTGGTATAACACTTCGTTTCATACTGCAACAAAAATGACACCATTTATGGCTCTTTATGGATATCACCCACCATCCATCACTTCTTCTCTAAAATAAAAATCTAAGGTTAAATAAGTGCAATATCATATCAAGCATCAACAACAAGTTCTCCAACTCTCAAATGAAAACCTAACCATGGCACATAATCACATGAAACAACAAGCATATCAACATTGTAGTGAAAGAAGTTTTGAAGTAGGGGATTGTATATTTTTAAGACTACAACCATACAAACAGATGTCCCTCAAGCAAGCTAAGAATGATAACATATTATCACCTAAGTATTATGGCCCTTATAAGGTGTTGCAAAAGATTGGTACTATGTCATACAAATTGGAGTTTCATGCATCTTCGCAAGTACACCCAATTTTCCATGTTTCATGCTTAAATAAGGTTATAGGTGACAAGATCCCAGTTCAAAATATATTTCCAAAAGTTGATAAGGAAGGAAAAATCATATTGGAGCCTGAAGCTATCACTGACACAATAATTCTCCAGCTGAGGAATATATCAATTTTAGAGTATCTCATTAAGTGGAAAAAACTACCTGCTAAAGATTCCATGTGGGAAGATGAGTCTTTTATACAGAAGCATCCAAAACTACTCAAGATTTGAGGAAAACACTTGTCTAAAGGGGAGGGGCATGTTAAGCCCTAAATCATGGCACATTACCCCTTAATTGGGGAATATTACATTAGTATTGTTATTTTATTTATGTCGTCTTGGGTCCATTAGTTGTAATTGTACCTCCTAGTCTCTTATATATACCAAGGAGACCTTTTCATTGGGAATCATATTGAATTTGTGAATTAATATGATGTATAAGGAGGTTTCCCCCTTGAATAGGCTTATTATCTGAATTTCTCTCGTTTTCAAGGCATTGAGTACTTATTCTGATATTTTTATGCTATTTTGATATTTGGTTCTTAACAATATCCTGTAGCATTGCATCTTTTGTTGGGGATTCATGTTCAAATGTAGATGTGAATTTGAACCTCTAGACCAACTCGTCCCATATTGTTGTCTCTCTGTGCATTTCCAATTCCAAATACTAGTTCTTCATAATTGTATCCAGTGTGTGTATAAATCTGTGCATCCATTCTGTCTCTGAAACTGAACTCCATAAGGTCCTGCATTGCTCCACATTACATGTTGGATCACTCTCGCATGTATACTTTTGCACAATGTTTTCTACCTCAGTACCAAACCTTATTTGCATTATTCTCCTACACTGTGACCAGTATTTAATCCCCTCTTTGTGTGCATCCCACCACTTGGATGGAGTGGATTTTAGGAAAACATCTAGTGCTAACATCCTTTGATGTTTAGGTACTTGTAACTTGAATTCCTTTAAAAACAAACTTATATCAATTAATACCTCATACATGGGTGGATCACATAGCTTTGTTCCAATCCAGTGCAAGGATCGGGTCATGCGTTCACATCTTCTAGTTGAGACTACATGAATCCTCTTCTTCCAATGATCTATACCTTCCTCTGAGTCTCATTCACATGAACTAATACTTCTCCAACTTATCACACCATCTGCAGCAGGGTTGACATAATCATCCTTCCCCGCAGTCATGTTATACAAAATTTCAATGTTGTTTCCTCTTACTGGCTCTATGTATCTCTTTCCTTATGTTGGGTCCAATGGTGCAGTAAATTTCAAATATCCAAATTCAAATATTATCTCCCTCCTCTTAAAGTTAATGATCATCTGGTTATCAAAATCCCATTCCATTCCCATCAATTCTAGATATGTTTGATTGTCGTCCACAATCTCAATAACCTCAAAGTCTGCCACACTACACACCACATCCATGTTCACAGGTACTCCTATCAATCGACCAATTGGTACTATTTTGTGTTGATTCACGAGCCTTAACTAAATAGGAGACCACACTAGCTTGGGTTTTCCCATCACCCCCCAGGTTTGTTTAGTAAATATGTTCACATCAGACCCCAATTCCAAGATAACATTATTCACATCCTATTCCCCAATTTGTGCATTGAATCTGAATTTTTTGTTAGTCCTCTTTCTGTGCAATACCGAATTCACCACCCTTTTCATGACAGTATTTTCCCTTTCTTGTGTACAGTGATCAATCATCTCATATAATGTTTTCAGTGCAGTTTCATCCTTCATTATCTCTATGCAAATTCACAAGAATTCTTTTAGCGTGCTAACTTTCCCCTTTTTTTTTCTGGTATAGCGCGATCTCTGACATGAGGCACAAATTATGTTGATGCTCCCCAATCCTGTTCAAGTACCTCTTTCCTTTCCCTCTAATATGTTTCCTTTTCTTGTTGAGGATCAAAGGTTGGGAGGGGTCCTTCTGAATTCCTTACCCACTGCTCAGCCTGCTTACCTACATTGATCATACCAGCTCATGTTTTATCTCCTCCGAGCCTAATAACTTCTATTCTTGGCCCTTCATTGTGTTCTTCCGTTGATATTTTCTGCACATTCTGATTTGGATTTCAGTTTTAGTTCCCTCTATGTTTCCATTTTGCAACTAGTTGAGGACAACCCTTTGTCACATGATCTAGTAATCTATTGTATGTGCACATTATACATGGATTTGTGCAGTTGTAGGATAAGTTCCCTAGTTTATTATAGTAATAACATATTATCAATCCTCTTCCTCCTCTGCCAAAATTTTCTCTGCCTTGACCTCTACCAAAATTTCCTTTTTTCCTTGGAGTAAATCCTCTCTGATTATTATGTTGTTGACCCCCTATGTCTATCACAAAATTCTCCTCCTAAATCCTGTACATATCTGAAGTACACTCCCTCATCAAATTGAATGTGCGGAAATCCTTCTCTTCATGTCCAACTGACTTGCAAAAGTTGTAGAACAATTTCCTTGATGTACTATGATACTTCTGCAGTAATGGACATTCAATTGGATGGTGTCCCCATTTCTTACATATGTCTCAATACCCCCCTCCCGGTGACGGATTCGGCACTCCGGTTTCAAAATATTGCATGAATGTTGGGAATTTGTCCTTATGATCGCCTTCTATCCTACACTTGGTACACCAAACTTGCTCTCATTTCTCCTTTCCTTTTGTAAGTTATTCCATTTGAATCGTCAAATAATTCAATTGTGTTTGAATTTGCGCCATCCCTCCACTGTCTCCTACAAGGGATGATTCCAATTTCATTGAAATTTCTAGTGCCATGGCCTACAACACAACCTTTTGTTGAATAAATGGTTTGTGAATGTGTGGCAGAAATCCTACAATAAACCATCCTTGATTTTGTTGATCTGGGATCTGTAAATTCATATTTCCCATCAAGTCCTTGAACCTTTGATCAAAGTCCCATACCAACTCTATTTGCACCTGCTCAATCTCCTTCAGTCCTGTAATGTACTACGATTCTGACTTTAGATTATTAAACTCTTTTATAAATTCTTTTATTATCTCTTATAATATCCCAGCATGTCATGTAGGCATGGTACTCTGCATATTCTTATACCAAACTAGAGCATGAACTCTAAATGTTGTCTCCAATTGCGCAATCTCCACAGCCTCATCCTGAACATTCTTAGCAGTCCAAATTGTCTCATAGACTAACATATGTTTTTTTGGGTCCTCTGACCCAACTCCCTAGAACTCAAGCAATCTGAGGGTGTTGTCTACCCCTGCCATGTTACTTTTTTTATTCCGTCCTCTTGTTGATGTTTGTTGACTCTAAATCTACGCACTACTTCCACTACTCTGATTGCTACTAATTTTTCCTCCTTTGATAACTATAATTTCTTTTGATAAGTCTTAAACTGGTATTTCTGATTGTGGTGATGCACATGGTGTTGTGGATTTGACATAGGATATGGTCTGAGTAGGAATTAATGGCTCCTCTATTATAGGATTGGACTAAAAATCCTCTTCATATCCTCTTATGTGCGGTATCTCCACGATTTGGATTATTTCGCAAGGTCCTCTCCCCTGTGTCTCATTATGCAGCTCTCCTTTCTCAGCCCTAGTATTTCACCTTTTGTACCTCCTTACTCTACGCAGTTCTCCAAACTCTTCTTCTTCCTTTGGTATACCTTATTCGGCTCTCTGCATCCTCAGTCCCTCCCTTCCTTCTTCGTCGCTTCCTTCCTTCTCTCTTGTCCTTAGACTATCCTCTTGTCAACCATCAGTTCCTCTATGTACGTGAAGCCCCCTATTAGTTAGATTCCATTGTCCTCATGCACTTGTCACACAATTTTTTTTTTATCCACGTACCCGATGATTTCATGAAACTTCTTCATGGACCTTTGAATAAGTCCCTTTCTCCAACACTGTATGACCGGGTACAATCTACTATGAACTCTGTAATATATCCTCATAATATGTTATCCAACCAAAAATCAACTACACGAGAAATTTTATTACTTAAATAATTGAGTTCTCTTACCAAATCATGAGTCCAACTCCTCGGTGTTGCATCTCGGTACCTTCCAGTGTTTTCCAAAAATCTTTCTAACCACTCCATCAAAATAATTGGAAATTCGCCAAAGAAAATTTCATGCAACTCTGTGTATACATACCTTTTCATCCATTATTCATTATGCATCCAAGGGTTTCTATTATATTTTAGGGAAAAAATGTGTTCCTTCGTTTCCAACCATTCTGAAATTTCCTTCTTGGTCGGCCTCCAAAACATTCCCTTAATCACATAATTTAGGTCCCAGAAACAGAACCATTTTTTGGCGCTATGCATGGTTGTAATATCTTAAGTTGAAGTTATGGTTTGACCAACAAAATCCTTCAGACACTGACCCTTTTAGACACACCTACATGCGCAAATGAAGTCTCACCTAAGGTATCTATTGGGAATTAAGGAACTAGGTTTCTACAGTTGTGAGGGATTGGGAGGTTATTATTTTGTTCATTCTTAATCATCTGTTCTTTGTGTGTTATTCTACAAGTTCTCTTATTCTATTACTTAGTGGAACGTAGGTTCATATTACCATTATATTCCAAACTACTACATAAACTCATTATTGTAATAGTCATAACCATTGTTCCATGATTACACATAGGAAAATCTACTCTAATATGCATCCAAATAGATTCCATATACAATCACACAAAATACATTCAACACAACATTTAACGTGGTTTACCTAACTCTGGGCTACGTCCACAATGGTCGGCTTCTTTATTATGTGGTTGGTAATTTCTTTAGGCTTGTGCAATACACTTAAAAAGATACATCATGGTTATTTTTCTCTTCTCCTATCCTAGTTTCTTTGTAGTGCAAGCCTTCCCCCCCCCTACATCATCTCCTTAGTATTTAGACATAGATTCCTATCTCAAATGGAATAGAATAGAACTATAACAATGGCTAGCAGAGATCCCAACAATGAGGAACTCACCAAAAGAGAGAACCCATATTCTTCCAACCCATTACATATTTATACATAAAATCTAGGGCTTAAAACCCTACTTTGTTGATCCCAAAACCCCATTACAATGCATGACTACTCCAGTTAATTGTTTGTTCAGGTTTCTTTCACCTACTTTTCTGTCTACATGCTTTTTTTGCACTCTGACTGTTGTTCTTTCTTCTTTTGCATGTCCTTCTATCTTTATAACGTCGGGATGTCATCCTTCCTTTTTTTTTGCATTCTTATCCATATTTATTCTCTAATTCATTCCTCTAGTTTATTCCTCTTTCTTGGCATTTTCCTCCTATATGTACCTCAACTACGCATTTTCCTCCTGGATGAATCTCAACTGTGCACTCCCTAGTCTTCCTTCTTCTTCTACACTTAGTATTTTTATCAAAATTGTATCCAAAACTTCTTTTCCAACACCCCCCCTCTAAATATTCCAACAGGATACACCATTACTCTAGGGATACACACAGTTGATGAGAATTATATGAGGAGACAATTTCTCAAACTAATAATTTGTGGGATAAATAAGATTTATTTATCATTGACTCAATGACCAATTAACATATCTCATTTAAAACCATATATAGATATGGAAAATTAGTATTCTTAGGGAAGAATATGATCATATATTATTGTAACAATATAAAATTTCAATGTAATTTTTGAATCTTGAGCATAGAGTTATTGATATGGAATCAAGAATCTACATATTGAATGAAAAAAACATTTGATTATAGTAATTTAACAAGAAAAATATTAGCTAAAATTTCAAAGCTAAAGGAAACGATAAAAAACGTTAATTAAAATCTTCAAGAAAATAAACAAGAGAACTTTTCATTTCTCAAAGAAGTAGTGGTATAGTGAAATCATTTAGGGTTAATGGATTTATCCCTAGTAAGAGGTTAGCTTCTCGTAGACATAACGGGATAGATAACTTTATTCTTTTGTGCAAGGTTCCTAACCCTATTTAATTATTATTATATTATTTGTATTTAGGTCATCTCAAAGTGTAGTACATATCATGATATCTTTATCTCGTATTTATAAATAAAGGAGATTCATTTGAATAACCATCTTGTCTTATACATTTGATATATTTTAAGAAGAGTGTGTCCCCTCAAAGAGGATTCTTATTCACTAACTCTCTATCATTATAAAGGGATGGAATTAATCATTCTTTCTATTCTTATGCTATTAAGGGGTATTTGGTACATACCATTTGGTATCAAAGAAGATGTTCCTTAGGTTGGCTCCTTCAAATGAGTCATCTTACCATTTTCGTTATAATAATTTTTCTAGAAGTTTTAAGGCTTTGAAATTTTACAATGGGTAAAAATTTTAAATTATATTTTTCTATAGTTTTTGTTTTAAAATCCATGGAGGTTGAGGTTTCTAACCAGTCCTTAAACTAATATCAAGAAAGTGTTTTTCATAAAATAGTCATTTTGAGGATTACGACCTAATAAAGTGCCACTTGTGGGATTCGAAATAATATAGACCATAGTGTTTCAATCCAATTTTTTGGACACATATCTGAAAAATTGGATGTGTGGCCTACTATAAAAAGCCACTCTCTTGGAAGGTGCTAAATCGATATTTTTTTGGAAAAACATTATAACCTTTTTCAAGAACATCCAAAACTAGTGATACTTATGGCAGTGAAAAGGAGACATACCAAGATAATACAAGTAAAACTTTTAGACTCAGAGGTGTAGAAATGTAGGAGATACAACGGATTCAAGGTTGGCCTACAAGACAGTCCCCAAATAAGGGCTTAAAAGGGTATGTTAACTTGAAACTTTCATAACTTTTAATTGGAAGATCTATTTGAGGTGATTTAAAAAGTGTGGTAAAGATAAAAATAAAGGAGAATTGTAGGTAAATATTATTGTGGCATGTTATCTCTATTTCCTATGGATAAATAAGGAGATGATGTCTCTAGGCCCTTAGGTTGCAGACATGGAGTATCGATAGGCATATGGATAACAACCTCCACTTGCACAAATAGAGGCCCACCTCACCACCACAGATCTCAGGTTCATCATGAGGGTATCCATCACATCATCTTACCTCCAGAAGACACTAGGTCTTTCTCCATGAGGTACAAGCTAGGTATTATGGTGAGCGTCATTTCAATATTTGAGGCATTTGAGTTTTTTGCATTTAGAAATGATTTTGATTATGTAACATCTGCTTGGAAATTATGTTATTTTCCTTGTTTCACTTTGGTGGTTAACATTGCACCCTAATAATTGTTCACCCTTAGGGATAGGTTTTCTACTGGGAGGTCCCCTTGACAGGTCATCGTACCATTCTTGAGCATACTTTCCACTTTCCACACTTCATCCCCTCGCCTCCTTATCTTTTGGGATTCTCAGGTGTACTGACCCAAGAAGGGATTATCCCTCATTTCATAGGAAGAAGGGGTTGAAGGATGAGAGGGAATGTTGTTGGAAAAATATAAAATCCATATTATGAACCTTCCATATGCTCTCCCAAAGAGGTCTTGAGAACAATGAAATGTTTCTCTTAAAAAAAAATCAAAGACCTGCAAAAGAAAATTCACATTATATAAATGTCCCACTTGTTGAGGTGTGTACACTCATGCGGTGTCCCTTTGTTTCCATGCATATGGCACTCTGTGTACCTCTACCTTCAAGTGAATTTGTGTTACATCCCCCCAACATAATTGATTAACCCATAGATAGTACCCAGTGTTAGGACATTAATTAATTAATGGAAATAAAATGGATTGGAAAAAGGATGCATTGAAAAAGAAGGTGCATCACACCCTCTAAAAAGGAACCCATAAATGAGACACTACAATCCTTTGTATGTCAGGAACCCCATGCCCAAAATTATTGCCACCATCCATGTCATCGTCTCCACTTGAATTAGAGAGGATTCCACTTGGGAAAAACTCCTTGAATTAAGGTATGATTCACCCAATAGGTCTCTTTGTGAACCCTCCCATACCTCAACTTGGAAAATTGCATAGGGTCTTTGAGCACTTGTTTAGTTTGATGAGGTGGTTTTTTATTCACATTCTTAGGTGGATATTTTATTGATTTGATTTAATAATCATGATGCATTTGACTTGAGCTCCTTGGAGGGTGTATTCATTGTCTTTACAGGACCTAGTTGGTGGACATTTTTTGAGGAACAAGCCTAGCTTGGGCTTCCTTGGGGATTGAATCCCATAGCTTGGATACCATGACCCACACCTTAGGAAAAGAAGGAAGATGAAAGTTTCCTTTGGAGGAAAAGTAATACACCATGAAGGACCTCACCTAGCCCCTACTATCCAAACGTTTTTCTTCTTGAGTCCAAAACATCACACTTGGAGGGCTTGACGTCACCCTAGAGCTAGGGTTTTGGTGGTGGAGGTGTTGATGATTGACACTTGGAATTTTGGAAGAGGAGAAGCCTCACCTTGATGGATAAGACCCTATATCTTTGTAATAAGGCATTTTGAGGCCCGACGATTCATCCCCTTAGCTCAACGACTTGCTAAAAATGTAAAAATGTCACCCTAAAGAGGGTTGACGTCATCTTTAGGGCTTCTTGTGTGAATTTTTAGGGTTAAATTTGATTTTAATATTGTAAAGGGGAAAAGCAAGGTTTTTTGACCCCTTACTTTGTGTTTTAACCTAAATTTAAGTGGACAAACACTTTTTAGAAGATTTGTATAAATAGAGATCAAACTCTTGCCATTTTATCATAGGATTCTCACTTCGAGAAAGACTCCTTGGCTGAAATTTGCACCCTACTTGGGAAATTTTTCCTATCTCTATTTTATACTATCTCTTGTGATGATTTGTATTGGATTTTTGATGAATAAGTAAGTCACCGTATTTCTTGGAGGCTATTTCTTGCTTTTATGGTGGATTTTTCTTGGTTAAAAGGAGTTTATCTTGTTAATGCTTGGACTAGGTAAGGAATCTCTCTTGTTGTTACTTATTTTCTTGGTTGAAAGGTTAATTTGTTAATATTTTGGGGAGTATAATTGAATACAACCCCACTAATCCCATAATAATTTTTTTGGAAGAATTTGTTGCACAAAGGAGTACTGGGAGAAGTAAAGGATTACACCCTCCTAGGTTTTTCCTAGCTAGTTTTGTTTTTCCTTGGGGAGTAAAAGGGATAAAACCCCCAAGGAAGTATCACAACTCGCTCTTTCATTTAAATGAATCCATAACCCAATAGTTAAAATAACTAATCTCTTGCATTGGATAAATAAAATCATTTCATTGGGATACGTCTAATCATGAGATATTGAAATTGTTTAAATTGGAATCTTTTCTATATTCTTAAGGCTAGCCAAAGCCACTAAGGTGTCTTGTTTCTCCAAGGATTTATTGCTACTGTAATAAATTTATTCTACAACCATTAGGGATGCATAAAAAAAATTCATAACTTTCAAATTTACTCATTTCCTAACCATCATAATTTGCTAGAAAGCTACCAAATTAATCTACTAGTTGTTGTGCTTCTTTTGGATGGTTTACTTGCAAGTTTCGGTGGTTGGAATTTTCTGATGTATAAATTGTTCAATACAGCCATAAGGCTGCAATAATATCTCTTCAATACTTTTATCTATCAACCTTTAATTGTTGTTAAAGTCTTGTGCTATCATACTTGAGTTACACTAGTAATTGCTAATTAGTCTCTTGCACTTTTTCTTGGACTTTTAG
Source organism: Picea engelmannii (assembly GCA_009831015.1). Classification (NCBI taxonomy): domain Eukaryota; kingdom Viridiplantae; phylum Streptophyta; class Pinopsida; order Pinales; family Pinaceae; genus Picea; species Picea engelmannii. Next base: position 270,694 of record ML783749.1, read on the forward strand.
TAGCTTGTTTAGCAGCTATTATTATCCTTTAATTTCTGATTTATATCATTGTATATTGATGATAGTTAGGAAATCAATATTCACTTTCTTGTCCATTAGATTATTGGGCTTGTATCTTGTGTGTTTTTGTGTCTCGGGAAGGCACACCAATCTTCCGCAGGTACTCAAGCACTTGGAAATCATTGACCATCTCCAAAAAAAAAAATCGAGCCATCCTCCACTTAGTATTTTGACCTATAGGGGCTTCACTTCCAAAACCTCACTTTCCATCTCATTTCCCCCTAGGTTCACCCAGGATTTCCCCCTTTTGTTGGATTTATCCTTCACTAAAGCGAGGAGAGAGTTTATCTAAGGTGACAGTGGGTAAACTATCATGTCGTTATCGTTGTCTCATCGATTGGGTCAGGATTTTCCCAACCTACAATTTGCGCGATAACATAGCCCTCATGGAAATAGGTATTGGAAAAAATTATACTTCGGAAAACCTCCAAATATCTCATCCATGACTCATGAAGAAAATTGAGACATAAAGAACCAAGTACCCAATTTGCAGATCCAAATTAAGGACATGAATAATATGATGTTGAAAAAGGTTGACTATATCCATTTTTAGGAAGAAAAAAAACAAAAGGAAATGGAGAAAAAGTAGGAACACAAGATAAAACAATTTCAAGATAGTATGGAATAGAATATGGAACAATTGAAAGGTAGTATGGAATAGAAGAAGGAACAATTGCAAGGTAGTATGGAATAGAACATGGAAGAAAATATGGAAAAATTATAGAAATCCATGAAATCCATGCTCATGCATGTCCTATATGAGAGGCTTCGTAAAAGTGATAAGCTAAATCAAGGAACTCGTGAAAATATAGTTACAAAAACTCAAGTTGAACAACCTTCCACCAATAATCATATCCAAGAGGATTTGAATATGATATTGGAACTAATAATGGATGAATTTCTAAGGGCATCCACTTTCCCAAGGTTGAATTAAAAAAAAATTGATGTAACAAATTTTCTTTACATGGGTGAAAACAAATAGAGAAATACTTTGGATTACATAATATTATGGATGATAAGCAAAGGATTTCCTTAGCAACTTTATATTTCAATACAAAACCATATCAATGGTATCAACGGGTAGTTGAAAGAAAAACCATATTCTTCTAATTATACTTGGGATTTATTTACAAGGAACCTAGAAGTGAAATATGGTCAAGTTTGGGAAAAAGACTACTTTAGTTAGTTGACAAGAATCAAGAACTTAGGTTTTGTTGGGGATTACAATTCAGAATTGTTGGTATTGACCATAATAATGGATAACATTAGTAACAAACACCTATTGGAAGTTTATATGGGTGGATTAAAAGAAGACATTAAATATGATATTTTCCTAAAACATCTAGAAAATGTTCATGAAGCTATGCAATTTTCTTATGATATTCAAGCCAAGAATGTGGTCACACACAAGTCTACCACTGAAACATATGTAAGAAGTAGAGATATATTTGGTCCTCATAGGGAAACCACTCCTCTACTTATCCAAATATCACAAAATGAAACATACGAAATATGATAAAAAGGACTATGATTTGGTTGTAATAGAAAAGGGTCCAAGGGGCATAAATGTCAAGAAATTAAATTTTTCACGTTGGAAAACAATGATGAGGAGGAAATAGAGGCAACCCCACAAATCAGTGAGGAATAAATTGTGAACCCAAAAGAGTAGTAAACAAACGTGGAATTTTTCATAGCATATATTAAGATACCAAGTGTGAAAAATAATTCCATGCATTAGTAGGTGTATTAGTTCCTCAAACTCTCAATATCATAGGATATGTCAAGAATAAAAAAAGTCATAGTACTTTTTTATTTAGGTAGTGTTACAAAAAACTAAGTCTTATGGCTATGGGTCAGGGCCACAACAAAGAGGTACCCTAAAATACCACTCTCAAACTCAAATCAAGAAGTTAATTAGAAGTAACTACTTTAACATAACTAAGTTTCAAAGGAAAGAGAAGAGAACAAACTTGGATTTCGATATTTGATGTTGATCTCCCTCGAAGGATTTCTCTCAAGAACTCTTTCACAATGATCCTATGAAACCTCCTACAAACAAAGATACAAACAACTGCAACTAGGTAATTATTTGATAACTAACTAAACATGATCATTTCAATTTTCATAATAGATTCAAATCAAGATACAAATAATCTATCAAAAACATGAATCAACAAATGAAATGGATGAGAATGAGAGATAATTTATTATGAAAAACATAAAAGTTGGTTACAACCTATAACCATTGTGGCATGGTCCTGAAACTGGGCACTAAGTTCCTCCACCCAATGCCATGGATGAAAAACAAAACCCCTAAAGCTTTTTGTTCCAATAGGTCCAAGGAAGGCAAAGAATTTCTTCCTGAAAAGAGGAGAACACAAATTCTGAAAACAATGGTTTTCATATGGGAAGGAAAATCTCATATGCAAGGGAAAAAGGGGACCTGTAGGGATATAAGGAAAATGCCAGCATAAGGATGCATTTCTCTGTTTTGTTTTTCCTCCACTCCAAGGCTCTAATTTATACTCCCTTTTGACAGTTGGAGTAGTTATGAACGGGCTACAGAAGGTCGGGACCCTGGGGAACCCATCAACTCTACCTGAAATATCAGGATTTATTATTATTTTTTGTCCAATTTAAAATGTATGTGGGTTGCTAATTAGCAAGACATGTATGTACATTATTTCCTTTAAGGAGAGTTGTGTACATCATGAAAATGGGGATTTTTTAAGTATTTTTCGGGAGGAAAAGGAGGTTTTTGTTCCTGCAAGCAAGGAAAGGGATGCAACGGAGGCAAATGAATCATCATGAGAATATGTGGTGTCAAATTATGCTATAATAAATGCCCCCTAATGTGTGTGTTCATAAGAGAAACTAATGTCTGAAATACATTACAAAGTAATCATGATATTGTGGAGGGGCCATTGGGTAGAGTAGTTGAAGACCAATTCTGGAACAGTACATACAACAAAAATAAGATACTCTCTTATCAAGTTGGGAATTCCCATGCTTGTGTGTGGTGTAATCATGGCCACCAAATCAAGTACATTATGGATCCATGAGTGATAAAATCAAAACTGATTTCCATGGCCACTAAATGTGTACACATTGGATCCATGTAATATATATAGAAGCAGAAATCACGGCCACAAGAAAATACACAGTGGATCCATGAAAAAATTTAGATCATAGCCACAAATGGATACACAGTGGAGCTATGTCTCGGAATCAAAATAGAGGATATCTAGAACCAATGGATTGAACAAACTGATCCTCTGTAAGTACCAATGTCGAAGGGGGTGTTGCAATCAAAACAAGTCGGGTAGCAGCACAAAAAAATTGATCCTTGTACTTCACCTGGATTCTTCAAAACAATCTTCCATGGTACAAGTATACACTATGTAAATAGATGTGTTGGAGTTGAACACATTGATATACCATTTGATTATCGTTAATTGATGTATATTGTTAAAAAATGCGAGACAACCCACAGATAATGATAATGGGTGTCAAGGTACCTAGTACAATATAACAAGTGTGAATAAAGGATCTTATGTCGAGCACCTAATAGAATCTATAGATCATATGCATTGATGTATTCCCACTGTCAATAAAGAGGGAACCTACCACTGATGACTGCAAGCCCCAAGGTACTAAAAATGACTCTAGATCACTATCCCAAATCAAGATGTGTTCAAGTCAATAAGAAGAGATCCAATGGATGGAAATAATTAAGGCATCCTCCATCATTCGACACGAGGATTAACAGAGGGCCAAATATTTGGAAGGACACAGATGAAAATATTGAAAGGCCCAAATCAAGGTATGACTTTGGCATGTACCAGATGGAATAGCACACAAAAACAACTCTCTGAATAGTAAAAAATCATGGATATTACTAACAAAGATGAATAATCCACCAATGGGGTCAAATGGAAACCAAGGTACCACACGAATCCTTATGTGTGATAATGGTTGTTAATGTAGAACATGAGGGAAACCACTCAATCAGTGACCAATGGTGGTTTATCATACGTTGAGCACAAGGTCGCCTATCAATGATGTAAATAGGCCCAAGGTGCAACTTTGGATCATACTCTCAGAGAAATGAATCGTGGTTGATAAGAGTAGACCCGCCAGCAAGAATTCAATGGGGAAATTCTATACTAACATGAGAAAGATACAAATATTCTTGGGAAACTAAGATGAACTTGACACAAAGGAAGGCCGACTTGGAAAGTCAAGGATTCTGTAGAATGTTCGACACAGGTTGACTTCCCTTGAACAGAAACACGACACAAAATGTGACTTGGGAAGCATTGACTATAAACTGGGATATGTCTGTGATGCATGAAGCATCAACAAATGCTCCACACGACTGAAAGAATAACCAGTCGGAGTATATTATGCTCAAAAATGAGAAAAAATGCCTCCTAAATCCATACTAAACCCAATAATGAGGTAAAGACTCATAAGATTTTGTTTTGTTCAAGGGTGACACAAGTAGCTGCCATATAAAAAATGAGACTCGTCTTCTTTTTTTCTCCTTTTCATATTATGAATCCTAAAAAGGAATAAAATAATTCTATAGTACAATGGAGGAAATAAGAATCATGGGTGAGAAAAATAGATCTATGTGCAAGAAACATACATGTACTCAATGCAAGGAAACGCATGCAGGATATGGATGCTCGAGGTAATTTTCCTCCAGGGATAAAAGGTGTCAAGTCACAAAGGATAGTATTACAAGGTTGGTAAATTTTTGAGAATGCATGTAAAAGTGGCTATATAACAGCAAGTTAAAGTTGGCATTAGGCCCAAAAAGTGCAAGCAGTCAATATGCAATGAAAGTACAACTCAACACAACAAATTTTCAGAAGCCCCACTAGTTATTGGATAGAACATAATGAGGAGAAGACATGAAGCTTCAATGAAAAGTCATGGTAAAACTAAACAAGGATTCTGAGCCTATGAGTGTATTTCAGCATGGGTGCCAAATTGCAAAAAATTTCTAACTAGGGAACCCATGAATGGTAGACTCTACCACGTGAATTGCAACACTTCTAAACAACAAAGAAGTTTTTGTGTCGCAACTCAGTGGGGTTGATCCTAATGAAAAATGAAACAAGAAATGGATAATGAAAAAATTCAAAAATGCATGAAGGGGAAAATCTAACCTATATGCCAGTTTCGAGATCATTACCTGTCAGAATGGATCGAAATGGAAGAAAATGTACCAAATAAAAATGTCTTCAAAGTCATGTATATAAGACCAAAAACACTCACCCAAAAGTTAATAATTCCAATATAGAAACCTATGATAAAAACAAGTACTATGGGATATGAAACTTTGAAAACAAGAAACCCTAAAAGTACAATATGTACATAGCAATGCATAGCCTTATGGATTATGCATAGTACTTATCCAAATAGATCTCATTGCTAGTATCATGCCAAGGATTTCTTTGGTAACCAACCTATAAAGTTTCTAGTTCATGAATAGGTCGAAAATCCAAAATCATAGCTTCAAGGATAGCCTGATCCAAAGGAAATTCAGCATCCAAGAAACTAGGGCTTGACAACACACAAAAACCAAGGCTCTAGGTCTAACAAATAGTAATATCAAACTCGAGAGGAAGCGCCATATTACTCAGGGAAAAAGGGGAAAGAAAAGGCTCACATGCCCCTATTGGATACAATATGTGATCAATTGTCGAGACCTTGTTTCAAGAAATCCAACATGATTGTAAAGGATCCTTCTCTGAATCAATTGAATGTCTAGGATATGATGCCATATAATTCACCCAATGCATAGAAGAGTAGACTTGAAAAATAGGAAAACACAAGGGGGAAACCTAAGCTAAAGTAGAACTAGGATGATTATTATTAGATGAAAGTTGATCAATAGTGAAAATATTTTCGTTGTGAGGGAAATGCATCACACGAAAGAGCGTAGACACCACAACATTCATATCATACACACAATCATGCCCAAGAATCATATTGAAATCTAAATGGCCTAGAACCACTAACAGATCGACTAGGACAGTCTTCCCACCTAACATGATACGCAATTGAGGAAGTATACCTAAACAATCACTACGTATTCTGTCAAAATCCAACATCTCATTGGTAGCCGACACAAGCTTGGGAAAACCCAAAGATTTCCAAGCCAAGGAGGATAAAATACTTGCAGAGGATCCTTCATCTACAATACATCGGTAAATGCTTGTTGAATTAACTCAAACCCTTATCTGGAAAGGTGCAGAAGAAGGAAAACGAGACTCAACAATATCATTCCAATCAAAGGAAACCAACCCAGGATTTGGAGGGAGCGTACTTAAAGAAGAGAGTGGATATCCCCCTTGTTCAAAAGGTATTTAACTGTAAATTCTAAAGAAACTCGAAAGACGTGTCACTCTTTGAAAGAATAGTGGGAGTAGCTAAATATTGCATTGGTGAGACCACTTTGGTAGACTCATCACTCTCCAAGAGAAGAGTGTATTGGCCAAATATTGCATCGACGAGACCATATCCTCAACCACTGGTTGAAAAGGATGTGAGACAACATGGTCAAGAGACGCATCACCCCCCAAAACAAGAGTGATATCGACCAAATATTGTATCGACATGATCACTTCCCCGACCACTGATTGAATAGATTGTTGGGAATCCAAAGATGACTTAGAACTAGATGGGCCTTCATACAAGGACCACACTCTTCATACCATAGGAATACAAGAGTACAAATGAGTAAGGTGATATCCTTTGCAAATATTATAAGGGAACTTGGCCTTAATTCCTATTCATTAAGGTTTCTCAATAGTATAAATGCCCCTAACATGACTTGCAGTGGTCGGTGACATACTCCTAACATGACTTGCATAGGTTGGTTACTTTTTTCCAATATGACTAACAGTGACTATACTCATGACCCAAGCATGACTTGCAACGGTTGGTTTCTTGTCTTGAACATGACTCATAGAGGTTGTTTACATAAATCCAACATGAATAGTAGAGGTTGGTTTCACACTCCCAGCATGACTAGCATAGGCTATTTGTTGAAATCCAGTATGACTTGCAGGGACTAGGCTCTTACCCCCAACATGACTTGTATAGGTTGGGTGTTAGTATTCAACATGGCTCACATAGTTTTTTGACCTATATCCAACATGAATCACATAGGTTGGTGAACTATTGTGGGTATTACTCGTAGTGACTAGACTTGTGCTTCCAGCATGACTTGCAGAGGTAGTTAATTTCCCCCGGCATGCCTAGAAAAGGATGGAGACTTGATGCTAGTATGACTTGCAATGACTAGACTTCTCCCCCCAGAATGACTAGCAGAGGATGATGGAACATCTCCAATGTGACTAGCAGAGGTTGGTGACTTTTTCTTCTTACTCTTTCTCTTCCTCTTCCTTTTATACTTATGGTTACTAGTAGTAATACTTTCTCTAGAATAGGGAGAAGGATAAGGAGTAGACTTAGTGGATGCAGAAGATAAATGATCAACATCCATTTGAATCCCACGACATAAGGTGCTTATCTAATAATAATCGAGATCATTTGGGACATTCAGAGTGATCCACAACCAAACTTATATCCAAACATTCAACCCAGAAATGTTCAAAGTGGCCATCAAGGGGGTACCAACATTTCCAAAGAATGGAAAAGAATAAGAACTCCCTTGGGAAGGGGTCCCTTGGTTTGTATCCTCAAGAAATTTGTCCATATCATTCTTATTCATAAGTTTGCCCCTTGCGGGGTTGTTCATGTCTGAAAAAGTCTCACACACCGACTCTGGTGAACCAATGGTATAAAAACCTATGCCTTCTAGGAGGTGACTCCACAATTTCAATAGAAAGACCAAAGATCCTTCTCGACCAGTGGAGCAGTTGGTCGACCACCCTGAATCAATGATCCAAAGAGAGATAATATAGAAACAACCTAATGCCAACTATACAAATTATCATTCCAACAAAAATACCTAAGATAAACATTGCAAACAAACAACTTCTCTAAAAATTCATCCCAGGTGGATAAGGTCTTGAGTCTAAAGCAATGAAAAAGTGGAAAGGGGCCTTCCATATACTGGAACGTTTTGATCAAGTCCCAAGACTGGTGAATGAAGGAGTGAGAATCAATTACCCCGACCTCCAATAACCATCCCTACCCAGTGCAATTAACCCTTTCTTTGAGGGGAACCCTCCAAGGGTATTGATAGTGTGATATGACACCTACCTCAGGTACTAAGAGAAACCCCCCGGAGTCACCTCTTATATACCTAAGAAATGAAACTATGGATACCAATGCATATTAATCATCTTGGGGTTATAGTCGACAATCAGGATCGAACATATGGGCAAGGTAACAAAGATTGAAGCTTTGAAATTTTTTATTCTCATGAAGGAAAGAGAACTAGTGAAACCCCCAAATACAATCTCTCCACTATGATTAGTCAAGATTTGAATGGGTAATCTTCTCAAATCTCCTTCACGTGACCTCGTGTTTAACTCTTGTGTTAGATTAGCTTCATGACTATACTTATATGAAAATTTCAGTTGATTCTCCCTATCTCATAATCCTGTATTTTTTTACCGTCCTTGGAGAGTTATCTCTCCAATCCTAATCCAATGACCTAACCCTAAACTTGTTTATGAACCCTAGAAACTGTTATATTTTCCTTTACTTATAGAACAATATAGTTCTTTACTTAGTTAACATTAACAATTATACCATAGCAGCAGAATAAATAGCAGACAAAGTACACAAGATATTTATCTTGGGAAAACCCTAAATGGGGGAAAAACCTCATCAAACTTTCTTCAATGAGTTCCTTTCTCAAAGTCCAACCTTTCACTATCTCCTTAGATCTTACAGAAAAGAATCAAAACCTAGCACAATGCTAGCACCCAGAAGTAGCTCCACAACTGCAGTAGCACCATACAAAGATAACACACCCTCTAGGGGAGATAGTGCATAAGAGAGAGATATCACCACCAAAATAGCTCCAAGACTAGGCTACTATGTCACCCTTCCTTCCTCGAACTTGCGCACCTTTTATGTTTTTGAGTGAGAGTTTCTTGTGTCTCCAAATGCGCCAATATGTCACCTATTTATAATCTTCCAGTCACTTCTACCTGGGTCGAATTCTCATCTGGGATTCTTAATTAACATAATTAATTCCTGGGTGAGCCTTTAATTAATTCATGGGTGAGTTGACTTCTCTTCTAGAAACTTCTTGTTGTAACATTACCCCCTCAATCACCTCACGGGATTGATCCAGGTAACCTTTGGCTAGAGTGGTTAGTCTACATGAGAAGAAACAACACACCTCCCTCTCAACGAGGGTGGACATTTGGAAACACTCCAAGCTTGTCCCTGAAGTATTCATACTTCACTCTTGACAAGGGCTTGGTCAGAATGTCCATTATCTTTTCGTCTGTGGATATGTATTGGAGCTCCACAACTCTTCTCTGCACCATGTCCTAGATGTAATGATATTTGATCTCTATATGCTTAGACCTGTCATGGAATACATGGTTCTTGGTAATCTTCACGCAAATTTTATTGTCACAATGTATCAAAGTTGGCTCCAATTCTAGATCAAATATCTCATCTAGCAACTTCCAGAGCCACACTACTTCATGGCTTGTTACGCTTGTTGTGATATAATATTCTTATGATGTAATGAGTGCCACTAATATATTCTTCCTACTCAACCATGAGATCATGCCTAATACCAGACTGAAACAACATCTAGAAGTACTCTTCTGATCCATTGCACTCCCTTCTCAGTCAGAATTTGTATATCCCTACAACTTCACATCTCCACTTGAGCTCAATCCATATCCAACTATACCATGAAGGTACCTCAATATATGCTTTTTTTCCATCCAATGTACATGTCTAGGTTCAACCATGCGTTGAATCAAGGTGTTCACTGCAAAGCATATGTATGGCCTGGTGTTAACCAAGTACATCAAGGATCCAATGAATTGTTTGTACATCATGGGATCCACCAAATATGAATATTTGTCACTCAAGAGCTTTAGATTTATCGTCGTAGGTGTGGTCATGGACTTTCATTCCATCATCCCAAATTTATTTAGGATCTCAACTGCATGTTTTCCTTGGCTAAGGAAAATATCATATGATCTCTGCCATACCTCCAATCTCAAAAAGTAATGAATCAAACCTAGATCCTTCATCTCGAACTCTAAAGTGAGCTCCCTCTTACACCCATCAATGAGATTCTCGTCCCATGTTAGAAATAGATCATCTATATATAGAACTAAGATTAATGGGAATCCATCCTCAAACTTATAATAGAGGTTAAGATCTGCCTCACTCTTGGTAAATCCCAGGCTCATAAAATATCCATCTATCCTAGCATACCAAGCCCTGGGTGCTTGCTTTAGTCCATACAAGGCCTTCTTCAATCTACACACATGAGACTCCTTCCCATGGATCACGAAGCCTTTTGGTTGTTCTATGTAAACGTATTCCTCTATTACACCATTCAAGAAAGCAGTCTTGACATCAATCTGGTGTAATTTCCATCCCCTTGCAGAAGAAATCACAATTATTGATCTAATGGAAGTGTATTTTTCTACAGGAGAAAATGTTTCGTCATAGTCTTCTCCCTCTTTCTGGGAGAACCGTCTAGCCACAAACCTTACCTTGTACTTATAGTTCTCTATGCTGCCATCTACACCATGCTTGATCTTGTAGATCCATTTGCAAGTCACAATTGACTTCCCTTCTGGTCTCAGAATGACCTCCCATACATCATTCTTCATGATGCACTGATACTCCTCCATCATGGAATCCTTCCATTATGGATTCTCAGTAGCTTCTTCAAAAGTGGAAGGTTTTGAATCAATGATGTTGCTCATTAGTGCCACAAAGCTGGAAAACTTATGTTGTATCTTTCTCTCTCTAATAGAAGTAGATCCATGTCTTCCTCAAATAGTCGTCTATGAATAATACATAGTATACAAAGTTTCCAAGTGATGGCACTGCCATCTGTCTGCATACATCAGAGCGTATGATTTCCAAAATACCTTTGTATACACTATCATTGCTTGTAAATATTCCCTTGACATTATTTCCAAGTGCATGACCTTTGCATACTTCGTCATGGTCTATCTAGATTTATGGTAGACTTGTAACCATTTTTCTCAAAACTAGTAATGCTCTATAGTTCAAGTGAGAAAGCCTTCAATGCCATAGTTCAATGGAACTAACAGTATTGGGTACAATGAATTGTTCTTTGTGTCCCTTCAACTTATGCAGTCCTCCCTCTTAGACACCAATCACAGTGTCTTTATTTATGCTTGAATTCTTGGGTAATAGAAGGACTTGGCCATCCAAAAAAGATACCATAAATCATTTATCTTCTAAAGCTTAAATATATAGAAGATTCTTCTTTAAACATTGTACAAATAGAATATATTTAATTGAAATAGGGTTACCTGAATCAAGTTGTAAGGAGGCTTCTCCAATGCCTTTGATTGCATGCTTGGAATCATCTCCAAACACCACTTGAAGTGAAGAGTCCTTTTCTTTTAATTTTTATAGAGAGTTTCTAAATCTGGTCATATCCTTGGAAGCACCGCTATCTATGAGCTAAGTATCGCTTCCTTGAGTGATGGTTTTGATGAGTGCTGAAACGAATAGAAATTCTTCATCCTTGTATTTTTTTTCTTCAGCATCATCTTCATGTGCATGGTGCTTCTTCTTATTTTCTTTATCATGTTTGTGAGGAAATTGTGTGGCATAATGTCCCATCTTCCTGAAATTGAAGAATTGAACCTTTGACACATCCCTCTTACGATGTGGCTTATTATACTTCCTTGGAATGCCTTCTTCTCTTTCCTTTCTCTTCTTCATGTGTGCTTCAACTTCTTAGTTTTCCTCATCATCTACCTTTTGTTTATTCGACATCAATCTAGATTCCTCTTGAGATAAATTTTCCCATAACTTTTCAAACTTGGGTAACTTCCTTCTTGCACAAGTTCATTGGGCAAATGGGTCCCAAGAAGGAGGGAAACCATTTAATTTAGTGGTTAGTAGTTTATCATATTCTACTGGATCTCCAATGGCAGTTAATTGGTCTTTGATCTGTGAGATCCTTGTAAAGAAGTTGGCTATCGTCTCTAACTTGTTCATAGTCACATTTCTAAGTTGGTGTCATAGGGTAAGCTTCTAACTAGTTTTGTTTCTTTCGTAGAGTCCGGTTATGGAATCAAACATATCCTTTGCATTCTTTAGTTCTAATACATTGGGTATCATGTGATCCTTGATTCATTCTATCAATATCCTCTTGGCCTTGACTTCATTCTTCTTGAACTTTTCCTTTCCTTCTTCGTCTTTGGGTTCTGGAAGAATCTTCTTGACATGATCCAATAATTTATTATCTTCTAGAATTATTTTTAGTCTATGCTTCCAAGATATGAAGTTGTCTACTCCATCCAATCTGTCTTCTACTCTCATGCTGGAAGACATTCTGCTAATGGAAACCCTATCTTGGGAATTTTCTGCAATTTTCAAATTCCTTCAATCTGCAAATTGAGTGTTGTGGGAGGTACGTTAGGTTAGGGCACACTACCCTGTGTAAAGGGTAGTCCCAACGCCTTTGGGATAGTGCTAAAACTAGATTGACAGGGTTACTACACAGCGACAATATGGAGTGGGCCCATAACATGTTAGATTTTCCTCTACTTATAGAAAAATAGAGTTATTTACTTAGTTAACATTAACAACTATACCATAGCAAAAGAATAAATAGTAGAAAAATTACACAAGATATTTATCCTAGGAAAAACCTAGCAACCTTTCTTAGATGAATTCCTTTAACAAATTCCAACCATTCACTAGCTACTTAGAGCTTATAGACAAGAATCAAAACCTAGCACAAGTCTAGCACCTAGAAGTAGCTCCAAAACTGCAGTAGCAACATACAAAGATAGTGCACCCTATAAGAGAGATAGTGCACAAGAGAGAGAGAGAGAGAGAGAGAGAGAGAGAGAGAGATCACCTCCAAATTAGCTCCAATACTAGGCTAATACATCACCCTTTCTTCCTCAAACTTGCACACCTTTTACCTCAGTGAGTGATAGTGTGTTGTGTCTCCAAATGAGCCAAGATGTCACCTATTTATAATCTTCCAGTCACTTCTGCCTGGGATGACTTCTCATATGAGAGACTTAATTAACTTAGTTAATTCTTGGATGAGCCTTTAATTAATTATTGGGTGAGTCGAATTCTCTTCTAGAAAATTCTTGTTGTTTAATCATCTTCCTGGACTTATGGAATCTTCCCGCATCTAATATAGTTTTACATTGGAGGAAATATTCCTTCCATAGCTGCCAAACATAAACAGAAACAAATCCTAGTAAATTTTAAGTTTGGCGTTCATTTTAGCAGGTTTTTTTACTCAAAGGATATGGAAGTGAAAATGATGTTGTTTGAGAATATTGCAAAAATTAAACTTATTAGAACACTGGAAAATAAAACTTTGCACTAATTCTTCAATGAAAAAGATTTTCAAAGAAAAATGCATGAGCAATCTTTCAAACCTTGAAATGCAGTTCTTTCTCTTTCTGATGCAAGATGAACAATGCAACGTCTTGAGAAAAGAAAAAGAAGAAATAAAAAGGATGTTATTTGTTATTTTTATTTTCAATATAATAATAAAACAACATCCTATGTAAATATCTTTTTTCTTTTTCAAATATAAAGAAAAACAAAGAAACAGAAAGAAAGAAACCTAACTAGCAGCAAACTAAGGTTTTTTTTTCATTTTCTTCTTCTTTCTAACAAAGAAAAACTAAATAAAAGATGTTAAAAGAAAGAAATTTTTGTTGTATTAAGTTTGAAAAATCCAAGGAAAGAACAAAATATAACTATAGAACTCAATTACAAACTCAAGTTTCAAAAATGACCACAACAATGACCACAAAACTGAGATCCTAAGAACAAGACTAGTCTTATAGTCATGCAATCCAAGGGATAAAAGGGAGACAAAAATGGATCAAAAAATTTGTTTTGTAATCAAATATAAGGCCTTACCAACCTCCTATAGGCCACAAAAAATTTTGGGACCAAACTCCCCAAAAAGGACCCCCAAACAAGCCAAAACAGGGCTTCCAAAAGGATGAAAAACAAGAAAAAAAAAGTCACTTTTTTGGAGGTGTGAGTGACTCTCTCCATTGTACGTCGTATATGTAAGATCACGTATGAACCCTAGATCATTTTGGGGAGAATGTATGAATTTTTTACGTTACTTTGACTTATATAAGGCGTGTATGTATGCATTTTGGCCTTCTATAGGTCGTGTACAAGACCCAACACTTACGCATTTCTAAAGGTGTATGTATGCACTTAACTCCTATATAAAGGTAGTATGTGTATGCACCTTTTTTCAAAGGAAAAATCATGTGTACTTGGAAAAGTTAGGTATAAATCCCAAAACACAAAATGCAGTAGCGAGATCAAAAGAAAGACAAAAAGAATCGAAGCCAAAAAGCAAATCCAAGAATGACTCAAAATGATAGAAACAATTTTTGAAACAAAAAAGAAATCCTAAAAGACTCACAGGATCTAGGAAGACCATATAGTACCACAACCCCAACTTCCAGTGATCTGGAAAGAGAAGAAAAATCAAACCCTGAACATGTACGTGACTATCTAAGTGACAAGTGGCATATGTACGTGACTGTGTTCATGAAAAGTCATGTATGTACATTCCTATAATCAAAGAAACTCGGGTACACCCACTAAAAACCCCTCAAACTTGAGATAAAAGGGCCTGGAAGAATAAGGAAGGATTAGCAAAATTAAGAGAATGTTAAATAATCGTCGAAGACAAATAAAAAGATTCAAAATAAATGCAAACAACAAGTACCTCTAATGACCCAAAAAGGGAGTATCCCCAGCGAAGTCGCCAATTCTATTACGAAAACATAATTCCTATGGCTATGGGCCAGGGCCACAATAGATCGGTACCCTAAAAGACCACTCTCAAACTCAAATCAACAAAAAGAACACTCTTAGACACAAATCAAGTAGTTAATTAAAAGTAACTACTTTTCAATAACTAACTTTCAAAGGAAAGATAAGAGAACAAACTTGGATTTCAACATTTGATGTCAATCTCGCTCGAAGGGTTTCACTCTAAAAATATTTCACAATGATCCTCTAAAACCTCCTGCAAACAAATAGACAAGTGTTGGAATACTGAGAGGGGGGGTGAATCAGTATTACCCATTTTTAACAATTAGCAGTTACTTTTTATATTTTATTGATTACCACAATAAATCAACAATAAATTGTATGAAAAAACAATTGTATAAATATATTTAACAGGAATTACAAAATTTTATAAAGAAGAGTGAAGGACACCAATCCCTTTTAGAGCACCAACTCTAGGAGACACAAATCCCCTTCTTAAGGGCACCAACCCTAGGAAGCACCAACTCCCTAGTATTTAGGGAACCAACCCTAGGAAGCACCAACTCCTTTGTCTTTAGGGCACCAACCCTAGGAAGCTCCAACTCCCTTATATTTGCTATATTCTTAGTAAGGATATGAATCCTTTCATGCTCCTCCCTTCCAACCTCACTTCATAAGAACCATTTGTTCTTCTTCTTGGACTTTGTGTTTGTTTTTATCTTCTTATCTGAACTACAAAGACACTTTCTTCTCACTATTATTATAATCACTATTATTATTAACGATAATCACTATTATTATTAAAACATTATTGTTAATTCTTTAATTCAGTGAGAGTGTTTTTCGTAAATCGATCACAGGTATGGATTGATTTCTTTTCAACTCGATTCCATGTCTCTGCAAATATTGCAGAAATTGAGTTCTACCGAGGTGCTTCCTTCAAACCATTTACATGTGACCATATGTGCAAAACCACGGGCTTATTAATTTAAGTGTTGCCCCTTCTTTTACCCTTATTTATTTATTCCATATGACCACAGGTGGTGACCAAGAACTAGGCCAAGCGAGTGCTTATCACTTATGAAAATCAACGATCACGTTTTAATGTCACGATGAGATGGATGGTTCTCATTTACTTTGGAACTTCAGCTATTTGTGGCTCCTGGAATCTGGAGTAGCAAATCCTACGAAGTGATTACCTACCAAATAAGTCATAAAGCGATGGTGACCACTTGTTGTCGGTTAACACCTCCACTTGCGCTATCCTTCCACTATGTTTTATCATCAGTTGAGAATGCTACTAAATTAGAACAACAAATAGCGTTAACTTCGGCCTTCGGCGCTTCGGGCAATTACTGGTGTTAGAAATTGGTTTTCCCAAATTACATACTCCCTAAGTGACGTAACTTCTTGACGTCATTTTTGACTTGGAACTGGCCAAGTGGCTGCCACATGTCACTTAGATTTGTGACTTACACGTACCTAAAATGCCAATTTCATCTTGACACTTGTCATTATCTGATTGTGCCATGTGTCCTTGCTGACGTGGATCTCCTCATGTGTCACATGTTCTCCTCTTGGATCTTAATGGTTGTCATAACTCCCAAAATGTATCTTAGATCGACGACTGAGAATGACTTCATCCTTTAGTGATTTGGGTGAATTTACATGTTCTCAACCTATTCTCGCCGAAGTGGTCAGCGCCGAAGTTGACCATTGTTGATCTAACGGCTCCCCTTTTCTATTCCATATCGACGACTAATACTTAAATATAGATCAAATATTGATATAACAGTTGGGAAACATCTTGAAACTCCTACTTCATATCTGTTCGTTGAGATCTAATTCCTCTAACTTCTCCTTAATCTGACGGTCTTGGATTGTCCCAAAATGATAATCAATGGTTCATATGCGTCATCTCTTCTGAGATTCATGTGCGTCATCTCTTCTGAGCTTATTTAATAACTGTTTTCTTCATTTTTTCATACCAAATCATCATTATAATGTAATGACATCGATTGTTTACATCAATGACAATATGTGCAACAATCTCCCCCTTTTTCATTAAGGGCAACACACTAACTTCATACACAAACACCCCCTGTGATGATTCTCTTCTCTTATGAATTTACTCTCCCCCTTTGACATCAATGGAAGAGGGGATCTTTCTTAGCTCCCCCTATGGTAATGCTCCCCTTGACCATTCCATTTTTAATGAGGTTTTTGAATTACTCCTAATTTTTGTTGGAGATTTTCAAAAGTACTCTTAGGCAGAGGTTTTGTGAAAATGTCTGCAATCTATTCTTTGGTGTCTAGATACATTATTTTAACTATTTTTGGGGGTGACCTGATCTCTTAGGAAATGGTATTTAATTGGGATGTGTTTGGTTTTTGAATGCATGACTGGATTTTTAGATATACTTATGGCACTAGTGTTTTCACAGTTAATAGTATTAGGATCATTATATTTTATTTGTAGGTCTTCTAGATTTTGCTTCATCCAAAGAACTTGTGTGCAACAAGATGCAACAACAATGTATTTTGCCTCTGTTGTAGAGAGTGATGTGGATGTTTGTTTCTTTCTTGACCATGCTACAAGAATTTTTCCTAAGAAAAATGCTCCTTCACTGGTGCTTTTCCTATCATCTATGCTACCTTCCCAATCTGCATCAGTATATGCGGTTAGATTGAAATCTTTATCTTTTGGATACCATAATCCTAGTTCTAGGGTGCCTTGAAGGTATCTAAATATTCTTTTTACTACTTTTAAGTGGGTTTCTTTAGGTGCAGATTGAAATCTCCCCACGATTCCTACAACCTACATGATGTCAAGTCTTGTTGTTGTTGAATAGAGCAAACTTCCAACCATATATCTATACATTGTTTGGTCTACTTTTGGTGAGTCATCTTCTAGACTTAGTTTACATCCAGTGACCATTGGAGTACCCATAGGTTTATTGTCTTCCATTTGGAATTTCTTCATCATTTCCTTGATATATTTGGTTTGGGAAACAAATATTCCATTTTTTGTTTGATTTACTTGTAAACCTAAGAAGAATGATAGTTCTCCCAGCATAGACATTTCAAACTCTTCTTGCATTTTGGTTGCAAATTTTCTTCTTAGTGTAGTGAGATTACTCCCAAATATGATGTCATCTACAAACACTACCACAACAATCATGTTTTGATCCTCAATTTTGATATATAGGTTGATGTCAGTAGTCCCTCTCTTGTATCCATGTTTTTGTAGAAACTGATCAAGCCTAGAGAACCATGCTATGGGGGCTTGTTTAAGACCATATAGAGCCTTTTTCAGTTTGTACACATAATCCTGGTTTTCTGATAACATGAATCCTTTTGGTTGCTCAACGTAGACTTCTTCTTCTAGTGTTCTATTAAGGAATGATGATTTGACATCCATCTGATAGATTTTGAAATTTTTGAAGCATGCAAATGCTAGGAACATTTTGATTGCCTCACGTATTGCTACTAGAGCGAAAGTTTCTTCAAAATAAATAACTTCTACTTGGGAATATCCTTTGCAGACTAATATGGCTTTTTTCTTTATAATTTCCCCATTTTTATTTAATTTGTTCTTGAAGATTGTTGAGTCTCTATTTTGACACTTCTAATGTCCTATATTACCCTCTATTTGAAGCCTATTTACCTATGCTATGTGTATATAATTGACTGTTTCCTCCATAAATACACTTGATGACCTTGTTCATGTGCATAGAGAGGTAACTTATGATTAAGGCATAATTTGTTTAGTTTTCTTGAGTTAATTCGATTAAATGTTTGATTTTTTATGATCCTAATCGTTTGACTCTTAAGCAGCTTGATCCCGTACTGCAACTACAACACGATCTGGTACCTAGTCTATTCTAGTACCAAAGCTCCACCTATTTCGGTACTATTCACTCAATGTTATTTTGGTACCCGCACAACATGGCATCTGGTACTATCATAACTCAACATTGCATCTAGCACCAACACACTCTGTGTTATTCTGGTACCAAGTCTTAAGCCCATTCTGATACTGCCCATGCATCTAATCCGGTACTCAAGGTTGTGACTGTGTTTATCCGGTACCAAACCCCTGTTTCCATAATTCACCTGTTGAACGAGTATGTTGATAGAGATTCCAAGAAGTCATTTGGATAGAAGTCTCTAAAACAATTTTTGAGATCACAATAGACTTCATAACTCGTTCACTTTGTGTCACGAGGATGAAGTCCATTCCTAGAAATTCGATGTGAAATTCCAATTGTAATATTTGAAAAACTATTTGATACTTATCCTTAGATCTTGATAGTATCGTCTCACCTTATTTATAAGGGATGTTCTATAGGCGATAGAATAAGATGGATGTAATGAAGCAAGTAGAAAGAATCAAATGATACATATTGTCTTAATGTACGAGATGATGAACTGCTGATTCAATTTACAAGTTGAAGGAATACAAATGATATGTTGTGCAATTCATGCGTATGATTAGAACGTTTTAGTATGTTATCGTTTTAGAGGTACCTTGTTGGTTCAGCAAGGGCCCACCGCCCCAACCAAGGTAAACCTCCCTGTACATACTTTGTGTGAGTGTGTGAGTGTGAACATTTAACAAGGGTATGTGTTGTTAATGATTTCAAATACATTTTAAATTTCAACATAGAATCATTTGCTTCTGAATCAATGTGAGTAATTAGATATTGGACAGAATAGATAGTTTCCTTTTCTACTTCTGCAGGTTGACATTTAATTGACAAGAATATGATGTATGGAATTGCTAAGCAAAGAGAGCATTATTTTGAGTTTGAAAGTGTGGTTTTCTCAGTGGTACAAGAACCATAGAACTTTATCTCTTATCTTCATGTTCCATAATGAAGTCTCTTAGTCATGTTGGCTACTTCATTTACTAAAGAAGTTTTGATTGAATTGAATAGAGTTGGGATTGATTTCTGTTTAAGAGTAGCTAAATTTGATTATTGATTATTGTTTTCGATTGCTACAGGGAACAAGATCTTATGTTCATATCTCCATTTCATAATCCTGAATGAACAGACTTGTCACCTAAGAAGGAACCTTTTGATTGAATGTTTGTTTGAGAAGTTGTGTTATCAATTTTCTCTTCTAAGTTTAAAGTTGTGTGAAGCATTTAGAAATTATGAAAACAGAGTATTATGTTATTAATTATTTCCAGCTTGAAATAGATACAACAAACATAGATAGGTTACTTGTTCTTGGCACATATAGTGTAACAACTCTTTTGATTACGAATCCAGGATTGACATATAAATGAGTGTAATATATTGAACATATTTATACACCAACATTTTGGCGTCGTTGTCGGGGAGTTGTAAACGGTAATAGGTAGCATTTTGAATTTTTTATTAGTTTGATGAGTTTGGATTGGATTTAAGGACAATCTAAGGGTGGAGAGAAGATGGGAAGATGAGATTTAAGAACATGTGTATCCACTTTGGTGGGGTTGCTCCAAAGTCAGGCTGTCCTCTTACTTTTGATAGTTAGAAGTTTGTGATTTTTTTTTGTATTGGAATTTCTTTTATGAATAGGTATAGGGATAATAAAGGTAGATTTATTACTTCCAAATTTTCAGAAAA
Source organism: Picea engelmannii (assembly GCA_009831015.1). Classification (NCBI taxonomy): domain Eukaryota; kingdom Viridiplantae; phylum Streptophyta; class Pinopsida; order Pinales; family Pinaceae; genus Picea; species Picea engelmannii. Next base: position 291,333 of record ML783749.1, read on the forward strand.
ATTAGAAAAACAAACAACAACCCCCCCGCTCCCACACTAATTCATCTAAAATTCATGCAGGAAAAATTCTCATAGGAGAAATCTCAAAGGAAGTAATTGAAAAAATATCCAAAGGCACTAAATCTAAAGCCATTGTTCAGATTGAAATCATAGTAAAACAAGCAAGAGAGGATGCACTAGCGACCCCATCAGAAGGAGGAGCTAGAAAAGAAACATAGGTAGTGATAAAGGAAGCTACATATGCCATTGGGGAAACACGCAAGGCATTGGAACAGTTAGATGTACCAAACAACTCAGTGGTTGAACCATCACTTAGTGGAGAGACATCACCACCACCCTACAAATTGTTTGGAGATATGGAAGAAGAGGAAGGAAATTCAACTAATGAAACAGAGACATTTGGATTCCCAATACTAGACATCACCAGAGACGTTGCTATGAATAATATTCCATTGTCTTCACTGCCTCACTTCCATGGTATGTCAACAGAAGATCATGATTCATTTTTGTTTGAATTTGATATACTATGTAGAAGTTATAATTACACTGATAATGCACAAAAATTAAAACTCTTTCCAGCTACACTAAAAGATTTAGCACTAAGGTGGTTTATGAGCGTAGGAGAACACACTATCTTATCTTGGTATGGTATGAAGGATACCTTCCTCCATAAATATCAATATTAATTTAGACCTAGGGATGCTAGGAATGACATATTTAAAATGCAGCAATCTGAGGAAGAGAGTTTGGAACATTACCTAGAGAGGTTCCTATACAACTACCAAAAGTCAAGCAATTTTCCTTAGACACAACCATAGTTAGAAATATACTCCTAAAGGGTGTAAGGGATGATTGCGTTGAATTACTAAACCTCATGAATTCTAGAGATGTGTACCAAAATCCATTTTCATACATAGAAGAGTATTGTAAAAGATACTCCCACAGTCAAGCCAAAACAGGAAAAAGTATAAGGGATCCTACAAACAAAATTGTCAAACCCACATTAGGAGGTGTTACTAGGATTGAATTAGGGAATCTACTAGAAAAATTCAAAACATACATCCTAAACACCATCAGTTCCCAACTTGATACCATCAAAATTAAAAGGAAACAAGAAGAAGAGAATGTTGCTTTGGCAATTGTATGTCATCAGTGTAGGAAAAAGCATCCTTAAAAGGAATTCCCCCTTAATTTTATTGAAATATGTGTCCTTTGTATAGAGGATAACCATACCAATGAGTGCCCTTATTTACCTAGACTTAAATCCATTTTCAAGGGAGGAGGAGAACCTCATGAAACATCCAACCCCCCTAAGAGGCCATGGAGACAACAAAATCCCAATATGTTTGTAGACCCTACCACACAATATTCACAAGAGCAATGGGTGCCTCCCATTTCTTATCCTTAATGGTCACCACAACAGCCACAAATCCAACCTTGGCAACAAGGATGGAGAGGGTCTGCATATGGGAATGTTACCTTTCAGCCAACAAATTTTCCCACCTACCCACAATACCCTTCCAATATTTCTCAGTTGCTCCCAGGATTTAATCCTCTTTCTCTTCCTCCACCGCCATAGCTGCAACAACAACTAGAACTACCTATGAATCCAAATCTGTAGCAACAAATGCAAGATGCACCTATTCAAAACCCTCCACGGCCTACCCCTATTCTTGCACAACCTATCCCTAATCTAAATAATAGACCTACACAACATGTACAAAACCTTGAAGTACAAACCTTCCCCACTTATGTAATAACTCCTGCTCCATTTAATGGAATTGAATTAAGATCGAGGAGGGTTGTAAATAAAACAAATCCTATTGTGGTTATTCAAGAATAAGAACAAGTAGATAATCACACAGTTCAAGAAGAAGAACAAATAGATATTCAAACAGTTCAAAGAGAAGAACAAATGGATAATCAATCAAATGAAGAAAGAAACACTCTTGTGCAACAAGAAACTCCTCCTCACAATTCTCATGCAGTAGAAACACCTCAAAAAATGAACCCTCCTCCTTATCCAAAAAGGTTGCTTGTGAAGAAATCTGAGGAACCTCTAATTAAAAATCCAGGGAGGAAGAGGAAGGAGCCTTCTGTCATATAGGTGGTTGGACAATTGTCAGATTTTATATTAGAAATTCCATCCAAATATAGTGATCCAGGAAACCCAGTGGTAACCATAGAAATTAATGGTGTTTCTTTTCCAAACACACTTATTGATTTAGGGGTAGCAATAAATGTTATTTCGATTCACACTATGAAAATGCTGCAGCTAAAGCACCTAAGACCAACACAAAGTTTTTTGGAGCTCGTAGACAAATCAGTCATCACCCCAACAGGTATTTTAGATTATACAACAGTTACCTTCTCTCCTTGGGAATACCCTATGGATTTCTTAGTGATTCATCCCAAATCCTCCAAACCAGGACATCCAGTAGTACTTGGTCGGCCTTGGTTGGCCACTGTTGATGCATTTATTAGTTGTCTGTCTGGAGAAATGATAATTTCCAATGGCACTCAAAGTCAAAAACTTATCCTTTTTCCCCATACCCAACCAACCACTAATGTTCCTCTCTGGTTAGAGAATCCCTATGGGGAGGAGGAATTCACTCATCCCTTGTTGACACTCGAACAGGTAAAAGGAGTTCAAAATAAAAATTAAGAACAAATATTAAGCCCATTCTTGGTTGATTCAGAATGCATTGAATATCCTCAATCTTTTCCTAAGTATACACATATCTTTATCTATGAATTCCAAGAAACATGGCACCCTTCCACCTCTACAGTAGCCATCATTTTACAAATAGATGAAGGGAAAGAATTAGTTGTTCAGGCTATTGAAATTAGTCCTGGAAAATCTTTGTATATCAATGCTATCTTAGAAAGATATCAACAACAAAAGTTGATACAGATGATTCAAGGGAAATGTGGTTCTTTTGGATGGGATCACTCTGACATGAAATGGATCCATCCATACACTTGTATGCATCATATTTACACTAATGATCAAATCATACCTATTAGGAAACCCCAAATAAGAATGAATCTAGCCTTGAAATACATAGTGAAAGAAGAACTCCAGAAACTCCTACAAGTCATTTTCATCTATCCCATATCAGATAGCAAGTGGGTCTCCCCATTAGTTACCGTCCCTAAGAAGAATGGTAAATGGAGGATTTGTGTGGAATTTAGAGAATTAAACAAGGCTACCTACAAAGATTAATTTCCTTTGCCTTTCATAAACTAGGTCTTGGACACTTTGTCTGGGAAGAGGTATTTTTCTTTCTTAGATGGATTTAGTGGTTACAATCAAATCCAAATTTCACCAGAAGACCAGGATATAAGCACATTGAACTTCCCCTTGGGGACATATGCCTATAGGGTTCCTCCTTTTGGTTTGTGTAATGCCCCTGATACCTTTCAAAGGGTTGTCTTATCCATTTTCTTTGATTTGACCCATGACTATGTAGAAGTCTGCATGGATGACTTCACAATGTATGGGGATAATTTCCAATGGGAATTGGAAAATTTGGAGAAAGTACTAGTTAGATGTAAAGAAACCAACCTTTCACTCAGTCATGAAAAGTCTAGAATGATGCTCACTGAAGGAATTTTTCTAGGTCACCACATCTCTGGTACTGGAATAAGAGTAGACCCTGCCAAGATTGACATTATTTCCCAAATCAAAATTCCTAGCTCACAAAAAGAATCCAAAAGTTTCTTAGGGCATGTTGGTTACTATAGGAGGTTCATTCAAAATTTTACAAATCTAGCTACCCCACTATTCAAACTGTTAACAAAAGATGATGAATTTTGTTGGAATGAACAATGTCAAATCTCCTTTGAAATCTTGAAAACAAAGATGTCAAGTGCCCCTGTTTTGATAGGACCAAACTGGTCTCTTCCTTTTCATATTTTCACAGATGCCTCGGATACCTTTTTGGGGGTTGTCTTATGAAAAATGGAAGGCCAAATTGTTGGAAGATTGGTTGTTGTCATTGATGTCAACCCTAGTCATGGATTTTGGACCACAAGATTGATGAAGGTATTTGGACATGAAGGAAAATGCACATGCAGATACAACACCCATGGATAGATAGTATACATCATGTTGTTTCTGGTGGTATGTGGCACGTCACATGGATCCTCATGGTTGAGGAGAAATTAATTTTTTAAGATGACAAAGTGAATTGTACATGTAGGCCCTGAAGATAATTAAAGAAAAGAATTACAAAATAAGAAAGTGTCAGGTCGGCCCTAATGTTAAAAGGAAGTGACATAAATGGTATAAATAAAAATAATTATACATTCATTTGATACAATTCAAATTTCAGAGGGAATAAGAAGTAAAAGAAGGCCGGATTTCAAGGGAGGATGAAGTCTTTCGGTGATGTGTTCTAAGGTATGTTATTTTCAGGTCATCTTACCATTTTTTCTATAACTTTTTTTCTAGAATGATTCAAATGGTAAAATCTCTATGGTACTAATAAGACATATCAAGGTACCTCTGGTAAAAATTTCATCTCTTTATTCGCTAAAATTATGGAGATACACTCTGTGGAAGATAGGGTTTGTGACCAGTCCTGAAGCTAGTCAATAAATAGGTGTTCCGGGTAAAACAGTCATAACTTCTACATACATAATCCAAATGAAGTGGGACTAATTCCATTGGAAATAGTATGGACTTTAGTTTCTTTTTTGTGAGTTTCAGAATCAGATGTTAAATATTGAGCGCGGGGCATGCTGTACAAGTTGGGTCATCTGAATAGACCAGAATTGAATAAAGTCTACCATTCTTTCTATAACCTCTTTTTGGGGAGGATTAAAGGAGTGAAAATTGGAGGCGTTTCAGAGAATACATTGAATAATATTATCTATAGGATCAGAGTACTCCAAGAATTGAAGAATTGCATAAATTGAAGAAGTCTCAGGAAGCATTATCAGGTTCTATGTGATGATTGGTTGATGGTGATGACTTAATGTAAAGTTTTATTATCTTTCATATATTCTTGGGTGGAAGGAAGGGGCAAGGATGGAGAGTTCAAATCTCTCTTGATATTGGAGGATTGTATCTTCCTCTTGGAGGTTTATCCCTCCCTTTACATTTGGAAGTCATTACTTCCCTTGAACAATAACTATTGATTATTTCTCATATATTGTGCATGGTGTATTGTGGTGTATTGGTGTAACTCTTATACTATTGTTCATTTCTCTTTGGATATAGTTGAACGGTTTAAGTATAAGTTGAAAAAGGTTTTAAATTGTACTTGATACTGATTCACCCCCCTCTTAGTATCAACACAGATTCCTTATGCTATATACTTTGTCAGCAAGAATCTTTCACCAACTGAAGTAAATTACACTGTGACGGAAAAATAATTTTTGTTAGTAGTACATGCCATTAACAAATTTAGACACTACATAACATGGTATTAAGTCTTTGTACATATTGACCATTCAACTATCATATTTTTAATGAACAAAACTATTGCAAATGCTAGAGTGACTAGATGGTTGTTATTACTACAAGAATTCAATATCACCATCATTGATAGGCCTGGAAAAGATAATTTGGTTGTTGATTTATTGTCTAGACTCATTCATGCATGTGATAATACTCCAGTAGATGATGATTTTCCGAATGAGAATCTATTTTCTATTTCTACTTACACTCCTTGGTATGCAGATGTAGCCAACTAACTTGTAATAGGAAAGCTACCTCATAATATGTCCTCTCAAGAGAAATAAAGAATTGTCCAGCTAAGTTTCAATTACATGTGGCATGATGATTGCTTATACCAAACTGGGCCTGACTTGGTGATCAGAAGGTGTGTTCGGGAGGATGAGATGCAGGATATGTTCAGAGCATGTCGTGATGATCCATGTGGAGGCCATTTTGCTGACAAAAGGACAGCATACAAGATTCTACAGTCCGGCTACTATTGGCCAACTATTTTTAAATATGCAAAGAAGTATGTGGCCAGCTGTGATGATTTCCAAAGAATGGGAAAACCTACTGCAAATGATGAGATGCCCCTCCAAGCTCAGGTAATAATTGAACCCTTTGAAAATGGGCTTTAGATTTTGTAGGACCTATTAACCCTATGTCTAAAAGGAAGAAGTACATATTGGTCTACACAGATTATGTAACCAAATGGGTGGAAACTAAAGCTTTGTCTTAGGCTAATGAATAATCTATTGTAGACTTTCTCTTTGAAGAAATATTTACTCGTTTCGGTGTACCTCGAGAAATACTCACTGGCCAAGGAACCTGATTCACCTCAAATTTGGTCAAGGATCTTACTGAGCAGTACAGAATCAAACACATAAAATCTTCCCCTTATCACCCTCAAGCAAATGGGCAGGTGGAATCAACCAACAAGGTGATAGAGGATATCCTCACCAAGAATGTTCAGCTAAATCACAAAGACTGGTTTGATAGGTTACCTGAGGCCTTATGGGCCTATAGGACAGCTTGGAGAAATACAACAGGCCATACACCTTATGAGTTGGTGTATGGGAACCATGTACTACTTCCCATAGAATTTCAAGTAAAAACCTTCAGGATTTCCATGCAATTAGGGATGGATCTAGATGAAGCTTAAAAACAGAGGCTATTACAATTAAATTAGCTTGATGAGATCATAAAATATTCTCTACAAAGGACCACCCTTATAAAAGAGAAAAGGACTAAATGACATGACAAGTACATAAAAAAGAATCCTTTTTAGTCAGGTGATTGGGCCCTCATGTATGATAGTAGGTTCAAAAATTTTAAAGGTAAATTGCCTACTAGAAGGTTGGGACCCTATGAATTTGATACCATTTATGACAATGGTTCAGTAAGGATAAATACCATTGATGAGAATCAAACTCCCTTTGTCGTAAATGGGAATCGACTAAAGGTTTATCATAAGCCTATATCCAAAGAGGATTTTGTCAAAAATGTTCTTGAGAATTATGAAATGAAAATGGTAAGCAAGAGGGTTTCTCCTTCTGCTGAACCACCATAGTAAGTTCAATTGCATGAATTAATTTGGCTATGTACATAGGTGTGTCATTAGATAGAACTTTTCATTTTTTGATATAACTAACAAAAATAAAAAGTTGGTTGTGTTCTCATGTAGATAAAGGAATAAGGAGGACATTTACCAGACATAGTCTTCTTTAAGTTTTTCAGACTCTTTAAAATTGAAAACACCGGCCAGAAGGAACTGGCCCGAGCTCGAGAAAAATCCACAGGACAATATATAGAGTTTTCTTTAAGTTTTTCAGACTCTTTAAAATTGAAAACACCAGCGAGCAAGAACTGGCCCAGGCTCGAGAAAAATCCACGTGACAGTATATAGATTTTTCTTTAAGTTTTTTAGACTCTTTAAAATTGAAAACACTGATGAGCATTATCTAATCTGGGCTCGATAAAAATCCACAGAAAAGTAGTAGTTAGGATTATTATTTTTTCAATAAAAAGGAAGTGCCAATAGGAGCAGTGATTACCGTGGTTCCAAAAGAGGAGGATTCTAAATCTCTCAACATATGGTCATCCAATTACAGAATACCCTCTTGTCACATAGCTTGGAGCCCAGTCACCAAATTATTTTTCATTATTCTAATGCAAACTCAGAGTTCCTGCATATAGTGTTGGTATTTGTTCCATCTACATGGTTTTTCAGTTGAATAAGATCATAAATCCTCTTCCAAAACACCATAAAACACCATCTACTTCTACAAGGTGCAGCCTACAAAATTTCAAGTATACAAAGCATTGCCACTAAGTATTGTGTTGGTATTTGTTTCATCTACATGGTTTTTCAGTTGAATAAGATCACAGATCCTCTTCCAAAACACCAGAAAACACCATCTACTTCTACAAGGTGCAGCCTACAAAATTTCCAGTATACAAAGCATTGCCACTAAGTATTGTGTCAAAATCTCTTCGAGTAAGAGAATGCAATGTTTGCCTTTGTTCTCATCCAGTACCAAAGGAAGAGGTCTGCACTATTTCAATACTGAACTGACTCTCTATGTTCATATGGAATTGATGGTTGCCTCTATGTTCATCTGGTACTGATGGTCACCTCTGCGTTCATCCAGTACCAAAGGAGAAATTTTGTGCTCATCTGGTACTGGACCACATTCAATACTAGACAATGTTTATGCATTCATCCGGTACTAAGGGAGGAACCCTGCGTCCATCTAGTACTGACCACAACTCTGCATTCATCCGACACTCAGGTGATCCGGTACTCAGGTGATCTGGTACTGGTAATAAGGTGACTGGTATCTTTAATCATATATTCAAGTTTTGTTGCTCGAGTTAAGTGTTTCAAGTACTAGGATGTATAAATTCAACATTTTTCATTTTATTAAATAAATTAGACTGATTATGCATTAAACATATGGTTACTCTCGAATCACGACACACTCCCTACCACGAACTCCTTTAAATCCTCATCTACATTTACGTATGAAGAAAACGTCCCTATTTCCTGAAACGTTGATAGTACGATGTTATTGTGTCTCTTACAGGATAAAATTCATGCCTTCTATTTATCTGGTAGAGAAACCTCATAATCCAATGATTCACTATTGTTCCATATGAATGACTCGAGCCACATATTTACGCATGTCAAACTGTGATTCCGATGATGTCAATCAATTTCATACTTGTGAGTTTCGGTCATAACAACCACATCTCTTGTCATCATTATCTAACACTCCGGTCAATATGGTCTGACGCCAACTTTCATACGATTTCATAAGTTATTCATGGATTCAACCTATCTTACCTTGTCATCATTACCCTCGATGTGATCATTGTAAACTAAGTCTCAATTTATAAATTCTCCTCTGGATGGATTTTCCATCCAGATGAGCATTATTTACCATTTCTACTGTCACACCACCTGCATCCACACTGTGATCTCGTGCTTTCATATATTTTTGCATACTTATCCCCTTCTGTTACTCAATCATGGTCCACGTTGATCCGGTACTCAACCCTCAATCCTCTGTTCGTGCCTCATACACCATAAAGAATCGTTTTAAGCTAGCATGGGGTCGACGGGCATGATCCCATATTCCAATTATATTGGAAACAACAAAATATCAAGCTTGCAGGGAAAAATATGAACATGTCGGATGGGTCCCATTTTTGGAGAAGTTTAAAGGCCATCATGAAGGAGTCTCTCTTGATTTTTCACAGACATATGATGGAGAAAGTGTTCATTTTGGAGACATGAAGTTGACAATTTCAGAGGCCACCATAGCAGAAGCTATAGGCCTCCCTTCAGCTGGAGAAAAATACTTCAAGAGGGTGATCGTTGACAGGAAGCTTTGTCAAAAATTTCTCAAGCCAGAACATCAAGACCCCAATTGGACTAAGGGAATTCCTTGAAGCTACATCAAAGAGGAATATTGGATGATGCTCATGAGTTTTCATAGATTTCTCACCTACGAAGGGAGGTATGCAGTAACCTTCATTTACCATTTGAAACTTTTATCACACCTTAAAGGAGGGCCACAAATTGATTTTCCTCACTTCCTATGGATGAGTTTAAATAAAATGGTGAGAGGAGTGAAATCGGCTTCCAAGAAACATGAAACTAGCCTCCATCACTATGGCCTGATAAAAAATTTGGTTGTCCATGCCTTGAGGACACAAGGTGGTAGTCGGAAGAAACTACTCCAACATAATTTTTCTCAGGAATGAATGTCCAAATCTGTAGAGAAATATGAAGCAGGAATACACAGTGAGGGATCCAATAGAAAGACGGAGGAAAGGAATCAGGGGGTCAAGAAGCCACTATTACACCCAGCTCATCCCAGCCTATTGAGGGATCGGAGAAATAAAAGTATGTTGTAGGGGAACCTACTACATCCAGAAAGAAGAAAGCCACCCAATATCAGAAAATAAGTCCAACCTCGATTCCAAGAGCTAAAATATAGAAGAAGGAATCTGAGTGAGGGGAAAGATCAAACAGTTCTCTTGAGGAAACCATTAAGTTATCACCAAAACCAGCCAGCCAATTGGAAAAGACCCACGACCTCAACATGTAAAGCAAGAAAAAGGGTCAAAAGGAGAGTGTGCTAATAGAACGAATCCTAGAAGGGCCCACCACATCTAAGAAGGAGAATCATGCCCAGTCTAAATTACCTATCCAAGTCTCGAGTCCTAAATATGAACTATCACAGAGTAAGAAACAAAAGAGGAAGGAAAATCAACATGAGATTTCACATGATATCCCTGAGGCAACTGTTGAGCCCCCTAAAGAGTCGGTTAAGGAGTTCAAAAATACCTCCGAGGTAGTTATTATGTCTCCTCAAAAACCGGTTAGTGGGTTAGAAGAAACTCCTAAGATGACAAGTGGAAACAAAGGGAAACTCAAAATGGGGAAGGATCAAAAGAAACAAATTTCTAAGCCTACACCTCAATATTCTAGAATGGAAATAAGGTTTGATCGACAAGGGCAGACTCCAGGACCCACACTTCAATCCTTCAAGATAAAAATAAAATCAACGCAGGAGAAACAAGTGTCCAGGCCTATAACTACCATTAAGATGAAAAAGAGGAAGTTGTTTGAGGAGACTTCCACCCCTATCATCAAATTTGAGGAAGTCTCACTTCCTATATGAAGGACCACCAGAAGCATGGCCAAGCAGACAACAGTTCCACATATGCCTTCTCTTCAAGGAGAGCCCATTGATATCCTGAATTCTCTAGAAAAAGAAAGTGGCTATGGAGATACGATTAGTGAGACAAAGGGGTTGGTTACAAAAACCTTGAGGGGTCTGAGAACGGAAAAGGAATTCCGAGAGGAGGTGATTAAGAAAACATCCACATCTAGTCCGGACAAATATCTGAGCAAACAACAATTGATAGTGAAGATTTGGAAGCTGAAACAAGAAGTTGCAGAGTACCAGGTATTGGATAGGCACATTAAGGCAGAGAATGCACAATTAAAAGAACAGAATGCAGAGGTCACTGCTAAAATCAATAAATTTTTATGATTGATCCAATACACCAGAGTAATTAAGAAGGAACTGAGAAGTGAAGCTTCTGGTTTTAACATCCTACAACCAAAGAAATGATGCGGAATGGTTCAATTTTGCAAAATGTTTTGAGTATCAGTTTGGATGTTGTTGCATGAGGACATGCAATGACTTTAGCATGGGAGAAATGTTGAGTCTCTATTTTGACACTTCTAATGTCCTATATCACCATCTATCTAAATCCTATTTACCTATGCTATGTGTATCTAATTGATTGTTTCCTCCATAAATACACTTGATGACCTTGTTCATGTAGATAGAGAGGTAACTTATGATTAAGGCATGATTTGTTTAGTTTCCTTGATTTAATTCGATTAAATGTTTTATTTTGTATGATCCTAATCGTTTGACTCTTGAGAATTTTGATCTGGTACTATAGCTACAGTGCGATTCGGTACCCAGTCTATTATGGTACCATAGCTCCACCTATTTCGGTATTATCCACTCAGTGTTATTCCGGTACTTGCACAGCATGGCATATGGTACTAGCACAACTCAACATCGCATCTAGTACCAACACATTCTGCGTTATTTCGGTACCAAGTATGTAATGATCCCAAGCCAAATTCTTTCTTGGAATCACTAATTACTACTAATTTATTGAGTTATTAAGTGCATACAAGATTCATCAACACATGGAGATCACAATATATTCAAGATGTAGAAGCACAAGCAAAGATCTGACCTTTTTATCATGAGCAATGTAAGATCAATACAATAGATGGTCGATCTGGCATAAACCTCAGATGGTCGTACAAGCAATAGATATGAGCTGCTACAAAATGCTCCCGACAATAAAAAAATAAGCCTCCAAAGGATGGATATACAATGAAGACTAAATCAAGAAGATCTGAGCCACACTAATGCTCAACCTCCAAGCTGGAAAGTGCCACGTCCTGCTAGAATGTTGAAGCCCTGAATAATTCTTCCCTGCTACCAAAAGTGTCCAATCATCCTGAGAAATATGCCAAATGATAGATCGGGCAACTGTAAGGAAAACCC
>ML783749.1:306239-341238 GCA_009831015.1 Picea engelmannii
GTCAATGCACATTCTCATCATTCCATCCTTCTTCTTCACTAAGACTACTGACGAAGCAAATGGGCTTGAACTTGGTCTGATGTGTCCCATGTCTAGAAGCTCCTTGATGGCCTTCTCTATCTCATCTTTATAATTCTTGGGATTCCTATAGGGTGTGGTGATAACAGTCTTATCCCCTACTTCTAGCTCAATGATGTGCTCAAACCCCCTGTCTAGTGGCACACCTGGAGGAATTGGCCCAAACACTTTCTGGTGCTTATCAAGGATTCTTTTGATCTCTGGTGTGTAATGCACCTTTCCCTTCTCAACCACCCATGTTGAGACCTTACATTCCACTACGTATACAATTTATTCCCTTCTGAAGATGGATTCCATCCTCTTGGTCGTGACCACTCTGGCAGAGTTACCTGTCATGCCTATGAGCACGACCTTTTGTCCTCCTTCCTCCACAAAGGACATTTCCATGGTCTTGTAATTTGTGGTGATGGGTCCTAAAGTGCTGAGCCACTGCACCCCTAGGATGATGTTGGTATCGGGAAGATCCATCACATACACATCCTGAACTAACTCATGCCTTCCCAAGGTGAGTTTCATACCTGGTATGTATCTGTTACAAGGCATAGTACTACCACCTGCTACCTCCACTTTGAATCCTTCAAACTCTACTGTAGGTATATGCCTCCTCTTCAGTAATGCTGCACCAATGAAATTGTGGGAAGCTCCTCCATCAATCAGAACCGACACTCTCTGTCCTTGTAAGACCCCTCTCATCTTGAAGGTGTTGAACTTGGGTACCCCACTGATAGATGCCAACATATCCTTCTCTCCAGCTGCACAGTCTAGTTTTGGAACCTCCTCTTTTTCTATCTCTAACATTTCGGCCTCCATGTTTTGTATTTGACCATACTCATCCTCTTCTTCATCATCTGAAGTGACCTCAATGTAATGTACTTGTCCTCGTCCCATGCACTTGTGTGAGGGATTCCATGGCTCCCTGCATGTGAAGCAGAGTTGCTTCCTTCTCAGTTCCCTCCTGGTGTTGTCATCTATTCTTCCACGGCCCTTGTCATAACCCTTAGGGTCACGTCCTCCCTGGTTTATTAGAGGACTTTGATCTCTTCCACCACCACTGTTAAGAGGTGGTCTGGGTATGAATTTTGGTTGAGCAGCTGGACCCAGATCCCTCGTCTTCCAAATGGCTTCCTATAGGCTGGTAGGCTTGAAGGCCTTAACCTAAACCTTCAAGGGTTCCATCAATCCTTCTGTAAATAGCATCATGAGCCTGGTTGGGGACATATATTGCACCATCACTGCCAACCTCTGGAACTCATTAATGTATGCCTCAACCGTACCTGTTTGCTTGAGTTGGGTGAGCTCTCGGAAGTGTAACTTAGGATATCCTAGATCAAATCTATCAATGAGCCTCTGAGTGAATTTTGTATAGGATACAATTTGGTTGTGGCTGAGTGTGGTGAGCCCATGGTACCACCAGTCATGGGCCTTGCCATCCAAATACATAGTGGAAAACTTGATGGCCTCCATCTCTCTCATGGGGTTAAGATGCAGGTAAGTATCCAGCTTCTACACCCATGTTTGTGTTGTCATCTTAGTCATACCATCAAAGTATGGAATCTCTATCTTCCCTGCCCTTCGCTCAAACTCAAATCTTCCCCTGTGGTTCATCCTAGGCTGGTTTCTGAACTTGAGTTGACAATACTAGTCTAGGGACATCTGTCTTTGAACTTTCATATCCAAGCTGTAGTATTCCCTGGTACTCTTGGCTAATTGTGCCACAAAATATTCAACCTATTCATGCTGCTCTTGCTCATGTGTAAATGTGGGCATGTATGGTCTGGGGTTAGCTCTTCTACCTGAGTGTTGGCCTAGCGGTTCATCTGTGAACACTGACACGTATGGACTATGATTGGTCCTGCTACCCATCTGCCCATGGAATGTGCCACCTCCAAGACTTCCTTCGGATCCTGGTGCTTTCTCCGGGTTATATCTGTCTTCCTCATGGGTTCCACCGGACCCTCCAGCCTCCTTATTCCCATATGTATCAGGATCTTTTCCTTGATGGGTTACTTGCATCAGAAGGTAAGTTATCCTAGTTTGGTTCTCGTTCATTTTCTGTAGATTCTCATCAACTTTCTTCAAGGTTTCAGAGATTTCGGCATGTCCCCTTTTGTTGGTTTCCTGATACTCATCCAACTGTCGGACCAATGTTCTTTCTGTGCGGTTCATTTTTTTTTGGAACTTATCAAATTCAGTTACTAAGAGAGCCAAGCCCTGAGGCTCATGGTCGTCTCCTGACCCTTCCATGTCTCCCTCTATTTCACTGTTGTTTTTCTTCCTCCGACCCATAACAATTCCCCTGTACTTCTGCATGCACCGATCTCTCCACAGGTTTGGAGGATCAAGGCTCTCATACCACTGTAATGATCCCAAGCCAAATTATTTATTGGAATCACTAACTACTACTAATTTATTGATTTATTAAGTGCATACAAGATTCATCAACACATGGAGATCACAATATATTCAAGATGTAGAAGCACAAGCAAAGATATGACCTTTTTATCATGAGCAATGTAAGATCAATACAATAGATGGCTGATCTAGCATAAACCTCAGATGGTCATACAAGCAATAGATATGAGCTGCTACAAAATGCTCCCGACAATACAAAATAAGCCTCCAAATGCTGGATATACAATGAAGACTAAATCAAGTAGATCTGAGTCGCACTAATGCTCAACCTCCAAGATGGAAAGTGCCACGTCCTACTAGAATGTTGAAGCCCTGAATAATTCTTCCCTGCTACCAAAAGTGTCCAATCATCCCGAGAAATATGCCAAATGATAGATTTAGCAACTGTAAGGAAAACCCAGATGTACAAATTCCCAAATCCACTCTCAAACCCCGTAGATCTGAATTCTTCACTGAATGGTGTGCCCCACTGGATGACTGAAACCCTAGTTGGTTCGACCCTGATGAAGGAGGCCTCCAAATGCTATGAAACTCTCTAATAATATAGATCGGGCTATGAGAATCCTGTGGGAGAATTTTCTGGCTCAGATCTCAAGCAGATCTCCCTAGATCTGAGTTTTACTGAATCACAGGACGTCCCCTATGGCTCCACGACGTCCCAATCTGAAGACAAATATAGAATGATGATAACCCTCCAAAAAATCCTTCAAACTGATGGTCATGCCCCTGCAAACAAAACCCAACTATCGGAATGGCCCTAGGCCCTCAGGATAAGTTGGATCGAACCTCCCTCGATAAACTGGCCCTAAGACTAGAATGGTGTGGAGGAGTCTTTCATCCCTGAGACCAAGCTGTGGAACAAGGTGAGTGGATATTTCACCACTAAGTTGCTCACAATGGTTTGTACAACAAAACCCCCAAACTGAATGCTCAAGAGCAATAGCAAATGCTAATCCAAAACCGAAATCAGTAATAGGTGCACCCCAACCTCTTACTTATACTTTTCCTTCTAATTCTTTGTTGAGTTAGGTTAACTCCCAGGGTTAAACTTCTATTCTTCTGTTGAGTTATCTTTTACTCCTTTCCTTTTCCTTTCTTAAGTCAACTTAAAAATATAACTTTTAACTTCTTGAATTTTCCCCCCTTCAGTGTGAGACTATGACCTAGTGGGGGTGCCAAGGCCACTAAGTCTCCTCATTACCTCTCTAAGAGGTGGGGGACATTACAAAGTCTTGCGCCCATTCTGGTACTGCCCATGCATCTAATCTGATACTTAGGGTTGTGACTCTATTTTTTCGGTACCAAACCCTTGTTTCCAGAATTCACCTATTGAACAAGTATGTTTATGGAGATTCCAAGAAGTCAGTTGGATCGAAGTCTCTAAAGAAATTTTTGAGATCATGATAGACTTCATCACTCATTCACTTTGTGTCATGAGGATGAAGTCCATCCCCATAAATTCAATGTGAAATGCCAATTGTAATATTTTAAAAACTATTTGATACTTATCCTTAGATCTTGATAGTATGGCTCACCTTCTTTATAAGGAATGTTGGATAAGGGATAGAATAATATGGATGTAATGAAGCAAGTAGAAAGAATCAAATGATACATATTGTCTTAATGTACGAGATGATGAACTGTTGATTCAATTTACAAGTTGAAGGAATACAAATTATCTGTTGTGCAATTCATGCGTATGATTAGAACGTTTTAGTTTGTTATCTTTTTAGAGGTACCTTGTTGGTTCGGCAAGGGCCCACTGCCCCAACCAAGGTAAACATCCGTGTACATGCTTTGTTTGATTGTGTGAGTGTGAACATTTAACAATTGTATGTGTTGTCAATGATTTCAGATACATTTTAAAGTTCAGCATAGAATCATTTTCTTTTGAATTAGTGTGAGTAATTAGATATTGGACAGAATAGATAGTTTCCTTTTCTACTTCTGCAAGTTGACATTTAATTGACAAGAATTTGATGTGTGGAATTGATAAGAAAAGAGAGCGTTATTTTGAGTTTGCAAGTGTGGTGTTCTCAGTGGTACATGAACCATAGGACTTTATCTCTTATCTTCATGTTCCATAATGAAGTCTCTTAGTCATGTTGGATGCTTATTGTACTAGAAGGTTTGATTGAATAGAATAGAGTTGGTATTGATTTCTGTTTAAGAGTAGCTAAAGTTGATTATTGATTATTGTTTTCAATTTCTACACAGAACAAGATCTTAAGTTCATCTCTCCATTTCATAAGCCTAAATGAACAGACTCTTCACCTAAGAAATAACCTTTTGATTGAATGTTTGTTTGAGAAGTTTTTTTTATCGGTTTTCTCTTATAATTTTAAAGTTGTGTGAAGCATTTAGAAATTCTGAAAACAGAGTATTATGTTATTAATTATTTCCAGCTTGAACTAGATACAATAGACATAGATAGGTTACCTGTTCTCGTCACATATAGTGTGACAACTCTTTTGATTATGAATCCAGGATTGACATATAAATGAGTGTAATATATTGAACATATTTATACACCAACAAATATCCACTTAGTTCCTATCACATTCTTGTTCTTGGGTCTTGGAACTAGTTCCCAAGTCTGATTCTTCTCTATTTGATCTAGTTCTTCATTCATTGATTTTATCCAATATTTACTTTTGACGACTTCTTTAACTGATGTAGGTTCAATTAGGGATAACATCGCTTGTTCTGAGTCAAAAGATAGTTTCCTTCTTGTTTCCACTCCTGCACTTTTATCTCCAATGATCTAGATTTCAGAATGATTCTTCTGAACTCTTTTTGATGGAACTCTTTTCAAGGGCATTTCTTCATTGTCTTCTTCATGAGTGTGAGGTTCATTTTCCTATGTTTCATCATCATATTCTTGCCAAGATTCTACATCATCATCCTCTAGTTGATATTTTATATCATCATCTTCTCGTTGAGATTTTTTATCAAAGCCTTGGTATATGCCCTTTATTAGATCATCTATTTTTACATTTGCACTTTCCACCGTTTTTAGAAGTATGAGATTATAACATCAGTATGCCTTTTTATTCGATGAGTATCCTAAAAATATTCCTTCATCAAATCTTGGGTCAAACTTTCCTAGGTTACCTTCATCATTCTTTATGTAACATTTACTTACAAAAATTCTAAAGTATTTTACAGAGGCTAGCCTCCCAAACCATAGTTCATAAGGGGTTTTGACATGATTGGGTCTCAACTGAGATCTATTAAGTATGTGAACTTTTGTGTGGATTGTATCTATCTAGAATTTGTCTGGAGTTTTGGCTTCATTTCGCATAGTTCTTGCGGCTTCTGAATTGTTTTGTTTTTCCTTTATACCACTCCATTCTATTGAGGAGTCCTGGGAGATGAAAATTGTCTTTTGATATCATGGTTTTCATAGAATTGAGTGAACTCTATAGAGGTGAATTCTCCTCCATTGTCGGATCTTAGACACTTAATTTTTAGATCTGTTTCATTTTCTGCAAGAGCTTTGTATTTTTTAAATTTCTCAAAAGATTATGATTTTTCTTTTAAAAAGAAAACCCAGGTCAGTCTTGTGTAATCATCAACAATCAACATAAAATAATGTTCACCATAAGTGATTTTGGTTCTAGTAGGTCCACATAGATCTATTTGAATAATCTCTAATGGTTTTGTAGTGGAATGCTCTTTTGTTTTTAACCTAACTCTTGTTTGCTTTCCTATTTGATAATGTTTACAAATAGGATCTGAAGGCTTAATCACTTTTGGCAGGTCCCTAACTGCCTCTTTTTCGTTGTCTTTGATCAAGTTGTCAAAGCTCAAATGTCTCAACCTTATATGCCATATCCAACTTTCATCTATTTGGTTTAAGAAACACTTTTCTTCTTCTTCTATATCGAGGATGTACACATTGCTAGATGTTCTTGGTGCAACTACCACTAGCTTTCCAGTGTCCCTTTTTCTGATTTCACACTTCTGAGAATCAAAAGTAAGTATGTGACCTTGATCACAAGTCTAACTTACACTTAGAAAATTTGGTTTGAGATTTTCTACCAAAAGTACATCTTCTTCTTTGGTTTTATTATTTCCTAAACTAACAATGTCTTTTCCCAGTATCTTGGCTGGCATATTATCTCCAAAAGTTACTTTTCCTTTTCCTTTCTTATTTAACTTGAGAAATTTACTTTGATCTCCATTCATTTGTTTGGAACCTCCATTGTCTATATACCATTGACACTCTTGATTTCTCGCATATAATGCTACATTGCACTCTATTTTATTTTTCCTCCATTTTTTTATTATGGGGAATATTTGTATTTTTATCATATGTTGGCAATCTACAATCACTTGTTTTATGACCATAGTTATTTCATTTTTGGCATTTACTATTGAAATCTTGCAAAGGAGAGAATGAGTTATAGTTTCTCTTTTCTTTATTTTACTTGTTGTTCTTATATCTTTGGACATTTCTATGATTGTATTGTCTATAAGCTTTGCATTGTACTTCCTTATGCCCCAAATTATTGCAGGAGTAACAATATCCAATAAATAAATATTTAGGGGTATTTCTTCTGATGAATTTTTTTTTGTCATCTTTCACTCCAATGGAGAGTATTGATTTATTTTTATGTGTAACAGTTTTCAATGGTATCATCTTTGCCTCATTATCTTCTTTTCTAAATGATTTTTTCAAAGCATATGCGTAGTTGATTGGTTTCTCGATAGATCCTTGTGATGTAGAAGTTGAGTCTTGAGTGTATCCCAAACCAGTCTTGGTGTTTGGTGACCTTTGACTACTGATAATTTCATTCAAGATCCTTGAACTATTTTCAAATTGTGATCCCTTCTTTACTTTATCAATTTCACTTTTTGGCATCTTAATCTCAGCTTCTAGTTTCTCACATACTTGTTTTTTATCATTAAGTTGTTGTAAAATGAGTTCTTTAATTTTATTAACTTCCAGGAGCTGGGACTTCAAGTCACTAATGGTCTGTTCTGACTCTTTGATAGTTTTGGAAACTTCTCTCTCTCTCTTGATTTAGTAGCTTCTTTAATCTCTAAGATCTCTTCCCTTAGTACTCTGTTTTGTTTTTTTATTTTTTCTTAGTTCTTCAATTATACTAAGGATTTTTTCTTCAAGGCTCACTTCTTCCTCATCTTCTGACTGTTTATCATCTTGAGTTTTTACTCCCATAAATAGAAGCTCTGGTTCGTCTTCTTCATTTTCTTCTGATGAACTACTATCTTCTTGAGTAAAGAACATTTTCTTTTTCTTGTAGAACTTCTTTTTATTATTAGTGTTTATTTTCTTCTGATTGTTGAAGGTTCTTTCATCATCACTTTCTTCCTTCTTAGGATGGGGACATTTATTGGAAAAGTGTCCAATTTTTCCATAGTCGAAACATATTAGAGGAATCTTTCCTTTGTATTTCCTTGTCCCTTTCTTGAGTTTCTTTATGAATTTGGTAGTTTCCTCATCAGATATAACTGATAACTCATCATTTGTCTTGTGCCCATGACTCATCTTTGTTTTAGATGATTTAAAAGTTGTTTCTCTATTTGATGATTTATCATTCCCTGTTCTCATTTCATATGTTGTAAAAATTCCATGAATTTGGTCAACTGTGAGTGTGTTTAGATCAGATATATCTTCAATTGTAGAAATCTTTTCATCATATCTCATAGGTAATGACCTTAGTATTTTTTGCACAATTGGTTTATCCATAATTTCTTCCCCTACCGCTCTGATTGAATTAACCACTTCATCTACCCTATGAAGGTACTTAGCAATATTTTGTTCTTCTTTCATTTTCAGATTTTCAAACTGAGTTCTATAGGTCTGTAGTTTGGCTTCCTTGACTTTGTCATCTCCTTCATATACAACCTCCAACTTGTCCTAGATTTCTTTGGTTGATTTACAATGCATAACCTTCACACATATAGAATTATTCAACCCTCCTAGAATTCCATTAATTGATCTTGAGTTGTCATTACATATTTTCTTTCCTGCAGCGTCTTTGGGTGGAGCAATTGGTGTAGCGTAACCATCTACAACAGATTTCCAGATATCAAAACCAAGATCCAATATGAAGTTTTTCATTCTTATTTTCCATAGAGCATAGCCTCCTCCATTGAACAATGGTTCTTTGTTGTTAGATATTATGTTGGCCCTTGACCAGGTTTTGAGGAAACGTTGGTCATGTTTGAGCATTTTTGGGATTTTGACAGGCTGGTCGAAGACGGAGCACCCAGGCGAAGCGAAGATCGTGGGATATCGCCCATTTTGAGGGATTTTGGGGATTTTAGGGTTTATGTAATGGGTATGGGATGTTGGCCCATGGGTTTACCCATGCTTAGGCCCATTTTTGTAATGTATAAGTAAGTATCTAGGTGATGTAAGTAGAGGATTTAGTTGATTACTAGTCATTGATCGACTTAGTGCTTGGCCAGTTGGCTTTGTGCAAGAATGTGTTGAAGCTTGTAGAGTTAAGTGCGAGCGTTTTGTAAGTGCTTTGTGCACATACTGTGTAAGGATTTGTGTTGTGACCTGATTTTGGGGAAGGTGGATCTAGTGCATTGTGCGTAGATCACCTGTCCAATGCAAAGTGAGCTCTGTGGCTCTGTTCCTGTAAGAAGATTGAAGAAGACTAATAAAGAAGAGAAGAGTTGGTGGACGTAGCCCCACACTGGGGTGAACCACATATATCCTGTGTTATTGTGCTTTGTGCAGTGTTATTCATGGTGTTTATGTGTTTGTGTGCTTAATCTTGATGCATGATAGATTGATTCCTTGATGGTTAGTGTTTTACATATGAATGAATGTTAGATCTGCTCTGATGCTATGTGCTAAATGATTAGATGTGATTAAATCTTGGTTACTACTACATTGATCTACAATTAGGGTTAATCTGTGATGTGAATAAGAATTAGAACTTGATGAATGTTATTGTCTAAGTGCTCTATTGAAGTGTGTAATCACAGATCTGTGTCCCAGCTAGGTTGTAGACACTTGAGTCCTGCAACCCCCCCTGCCTCTACCTCGGGTGAGACTTCATCTGTTTCGCAGGTGTTGCCAAAAGGGTCGGTAGTTAGGGTTTTTTTGGTGTGTTGTTGAAGCGTTGAACCCTGGGTCTGCCCCTGTGCCAACAAATGGTTCCGTAGCTGGGACCTGAAACTGTGATTGATGGGAACTGAAGAAAAGAAAAATCTCTATGCATAGATCTATTGATGTAGTGTCTAGTATTCTACTTGACTTGCGAAGATTTGTGCAAAGAGAAGGAATCTCGATCTAAAGAAAAGAGGTAAGAGCTTAAAGATTTGTTCTCTACGAAAGGTAATATAAGTGGAAATTTTTTCTTAGAAAGTATGAATCTAGATATGTTTGATAGATTTTGTCCTAGTCTAAAAACTAGGGCACAAATAGAAGAAGGAAGATTTGATGGAAATAGTGAAATATATGGTATTCCTATGCATAGAAAGAATTTTTGGACTAATAAGTGGATGTAGGACCCTAGAAATAATTTTTGTAGATTGCAGGTCCATCACTATGATCTCAATGCGCGGTACTAGAAAGGTTGGGGATCGTTTAAGAGAAAGAGAGGATTGACATTGTGTTATAACTGCAGAAGATCGGGGCATCTTGCTAAGGAATTCCCTAGTATAGGTCCTATTTTTCTTTGTTGTAAAGTTATTGATCATGAGGTTTTGGATTGCCTGAGAATGATTGCTAAAGTTGAAAAGATGAACCTGAGACAAGAAAACCATGAGGAAGGTCAAGAAACTAAGGATATGTTAGAGAATCAGAAAGAATTAGAGACTATGTTATTACATCTGAAAGAAACATTGAATGATCACAGAGACATCAGTTTACCAGAGATCTTAAAAGAGAAGTAGTGCATAGAAACAAGAATAGGAGACTTCGACATAAACTGTGTTCTAGATGAGGAAACACATGTGAATATCATGCCAAAAAGCACTTGGGAAATTTTGGGAAAACATGTTATGATTCCTTCATTAGGAAGGATAGGATTGTTTAAAGGAAAGATGATAACCCTATGTGGAAGAGTTACTAATGTACCTATTATTTCCCATGGAACATCGACCGAAGAAGAATTTGAAGTCATTAAGTTTGCAGATAACAACGCCTCTTTTGCACTTTTACTAGGAAAGACTTGGATTGAGAAAGATCAAATACGAAGGAAAGAAGAAGAGGAAGCCACAAAACAGAAAAAGCAAGAAATAAGGGACTTCATAGCCATAAAAATAGAGCGACCGATACAAGAACAAGAGGACAAGTCGAAGCAACTGAGGGCTAGAGAATTAGTTGTCGAGGCTGAAAAAACACAAGAAGGCTTGAAGAACCTATCTATGCAGGAGAGAAGAGCACCTACCCCAGAAGTAGCAAACAGGTATTTTTGAACCCTTTGGAAAACCCTCAGCAGTGTGAAGTTACTATGCTAAGAGAAGATAAGAATAAGGATGGACAGAGAAACCCAGAGACTTAGATCATAGGAAAGAAGGCAAGAAAGCTCAACAAGAAGAAAGCAAAGTTAGAAAAATTGCAGGAAGTTCTAGGGACAACTTCGCAGAAGGAAGGCTTGCAGAACTTGAACCTCGCTGGAATAGCAGAACAATGTAGAATGGAACTTCACCACGACGAATCTATATGACCGTTGGAGGCATCCCAGCCATTAGAATGATGCTCTGGAACAGTTAGAAACATAGTTATTTCTGGGAAGATCGCCACTGGACCGTTGGGACATCGCCACAATGGATGGAATTGTATTGATTGAGGCATTCCTACCTGTTGGAGGAATCTGTTAGGACATTGCTTATTTAATCCATCGAATGCCTCATCGGGGCCACTTTTTCAAACTGAGATATTCGAGCCCATAGGGAATTAATCACATACCGTGTTGTACTATCTAGACCTTGTTGTCTGTTCAATTACCTTGAGTGTTTGTTCACCTACCTGAGTTATTTAATTACAAGTGTGCATGTCGGGAGACCTTAGCACAATAGAGAATTCGATAGAAGAAATATTTATCAACCTTATGGCTCAGAAGGTCATGTTTGCAGGAATACATGACTCGTCGATGGGAGGAGTGTAAGCATCCCCCTCGACTGCACGTCGATCTAGTCGAGCAATGACTGAGAAAACAAGCAAGCACCGCGATGATCTGGCGAACGCAAAGAAGATCCCATTGGTCTTGCTCGACTACATCCTGCTTCTAGCTGGCACGGTTAGTCATGATAGTGTCCATGTGACTTCAAGTACACGGTCATCACGACGTACCTCCCAAAGTGGATATGTTCAGTTGGACCGCAATTGGTATTAATCCCATCCCTCAAGATAAGTGATTTCAACCTGGGAGAGAGGAAGAATTATGCGATTCTCCCACTGCATCGGTACTTGACAAAGATGACTAGGAAGAAGCCCAAGATAGTTCCCCAGCCATGGATCAAGGAGATCATGAGGTCAATGATTCTAAACGTCATGAAGATCCCCCACTTTGGGAGACATCAGGAGGTTAACACGTGCATTAAACTCATCCTATCATGCTACCATGGAGGCTATATCTGGTTAGATAGGTGCATGACTGTGGATCTGACATTGATCCACCTTACCACTGGATTAAGCATGAAAGGACCAAACCCTCACCAGTTCTACCCAAGAAAGACATCGGATCGCTCCTTGGCACAGTGAATAAAGGAAGCATACGATGATGTGGAGAAGGGGAAGCGAGGCTACAAGGTAGCCTCCATCCAAGATGGCGCAATGTGCCTAGCTTGTCAACTGATCGCTGGAAATATCATCAGAAAGAAAGGCCAACACAATTCATAGGCTTCGTAGTCGAACTTGCAGGGAAGTGTGTTGAAGGGATGCAAATGAACTAGGTGAGCTACCTCATCAATGAGTTGGAGAAGGATTGTCACGAAGCACAAGACCAGGGCTACGAGTTCCACTTTAGTTGGTTGTTGATATTAATATAATTTTCCTCTTGGGAGATGTCGGAGGGAGCGACATTCCCTAAAGTTGAGCCATCAGAACCATTGGATGTGAGGTTCACCACCTTCTGGTACACGAGCGATATGGCGAAGCAGTGGCAATCAAATATGGTGTTGCAAGCTTACTGCCTATAGTTTACATGCACCATTGAATCATTCCCCCGAATGAATCTGGACACCTTGCATACTTACAGACCACTAGCGAAGTTCCACGCAGACCGCCACTTCATCTACATCATTGCACGTCGAGATTAAAGAAAGGAGAATCTACAATCCTATTACAAATTGACTGATGAAGACATGGAGGAAATAACCAAGGAATGGCCCACCGAATTCCTTGTACCAGTCGAGCAGATAGAGCTCTCCAACCCTGACATCATCTGAAGTCCTTTGTTCACCTGAACAGATTATGATGGACCAATAAGTGCTAAGAGATTGAAGAAGGAGGAGGAAGTGCAGGACATCAACAGTGAGGAAAAAGACAGTGCACCAGAAGAAACTTCGTATGATTCACCTGCAAGAGGAGGAGGCGACGAAGTAAACTGAGAGGAGGAAGGGGAAGAACAAAATCATGAAAAGGGTGGAGTAACACCGCCAAAGGATCCCCTTACAAAGGTTGAGACATCAAATAAAAGGAAGGGTTCCCCTCATAAACCCTCAATGTGGAAGAAATCCTGAGCCACTAAGCCTCAGTCACAGAATGTGCTCACAGTGAATGATGTTGACATCATCATCACAGTTGTAGAATATGATTTGGAGGGTATCTTGCAGTGACATGAAGCAAAGAAGGAGATGATGTATGACAGAATCAAGGTGGAGTTGAAGGGGGTACATCAAGCTATCTATTTGATCCATGCAGTGTCTATTGCGTCGTCATCATCGGAAGGTGTAGAATTAGGGGATGAGCCCACCCAATTGCGAAGGATAGAAAATGTGACAGAGGCTCACCTTCATTGAGTCCAGGAAGAAAACAAACAGGTCACAAATTCCTTGAAGCAAGCAAAGGAGGAAGCCCTAGAGAAACTTTGGGTTGCGTAGCAAGAGAAAGATGACATTAGAGCGAAGTTTGAGGAGGACAGAGAGAAAATCCTGAAAGAGAAAGACCATTGTCTCACGGAGCAGACTGTGGTTAGAGAGGCAGTAACTAGAGAACTTCGATCTATGTTGGACTTGGCATAGATAGAAGAAGAGACAACAGAGAGCCAAGTGGGGAAGCTTGTTCAAGCCATTCAACAGCTTCAAGCAAGAGTAGCAGAGCTAGAACTTCAAGCAGTGCCTAGCACTCTGTAGGAAGTACGAGATCAAAGGGAAGATACTGCCAGGAGTGCAGTAGAAAGAATCAGGACGTTGGCCACAAAATGAAAGAAACTCAGTGACCAAAGTGCGCAGACCTACGAGCGCCTTGCAGAAGAACCGAAGCTAAGGAGATTTTAGGCACAACTCCAGGAGGTGAAGCAGCGAGTGTTGACTATGCAAGCACAGTTGAAACAACTTATGGCAGTGGAGAAGATGAAAAGGTTGCAGGAGAAATGCATAGTTCAGCAACAGGTCATTTCCATCCAAATCCGAGTTATGGAGGTGACCCAGAGACTCCATCTGGTGTAGGACGAAGCCTGCACACTTTTTGAAGAGATCGAGGGACAAGGATCACAATTGGAACAGGTGGTCATAAAAATAGAACAACGCCTAGAAGGGCCTGTCAATGAGCAAGTAATCCAGGAGTTCACCGAGCAAGACGCTCTATCGAAGCAGCAAGTCGAGGCATCTTGAGCTAAGTTCGAGACCTTCGAAGCATTGTTGCCCATATCGGAGTGACTCGGGACAAGTCAGGTGAGTGTTGGGGGTTTGTTGGCCCTTTTCCAGGTTTTGAGGAAACGTTGTTCATGTTTGACCATTTTTGGGACTTCGATAGGCTGGTCGAAGACGGAGCGCCTAGGCGAAGTGGAGATTGTGGGATCTCGCCCATTTTGTGGGATTTTTGGGCTTTTAGGGTTTATGTAACAGATATGGGATGTTGGGCCATGGGTTTACCCATGCTTAGGCCCCTTTTTGTAATGCATAAATAAGTGGCTAGGTGATGTAAGTAGAGGAGTTAGTTGGTTATTAGTCATTTCTCGACTTAGTGGTTGGCTAGTTGGCTTTGTGCAAGAATGTGTTGAAGCTTTCATAACTAAGTGTGAGTGTTTTGTAAGTACTTTTTGCGCAGACTATGTAAGGCTTTGTGATGTGACCTTATTTTGGGGAAGGTGGATCTAGTGCGTTGTGTGCGGATCACTTGTCCAATGCAAAGTGATCTTTGTGGCTCTGTGCCTGTAATAATATTGAAGAAGACTAATAAAGAAGAGAAGAGTCGGTGGACGTAGCCCCACACTGGGGTGAACCACGTATATCCTGTGTTATTGTGCTTTTCGCAGTGTTTTTCATGGTGTTTATGTGTTTAAGTTCTTAATCTTGATGCTTGATAGATTGATTCCTTGATTCTTAGTGCTTTACATTTGAATGAATGTTAGATATTCTCTGATGTTATGTGCTAAATGATTAGATGTGCTTAAATCTTGGTTACTATTGCGTTGATCTACAATTAGGGTTAATCTGCAATGTGAATAAGAATTAGAACTTGATGAATGTTATTGGCTAAGTTCTATGTTGAAGTGTGTAATCACAGATTTGTGTCCCGTCTAGGTTGTAGACACTTGAGTCCTGCAACCCCACCTGCCTCTACCTCGGGTGAGACTTCATCTTCTTTGCAGGTGTTGCCGAAAGGGTCGGTAATTAGGGTTTTGTTGGTGTGTTGTTGAAGTGTTGAACCCTGGGTCTGCCCCTGTGCCAACACATTCCCTCTTGTTGATCCATCTTCATGATCTACCTTTAAGTTGTTAGACTATGATTAAGGAGCTCGCTCTGATACTAATTGTTGGAATACTAAGAGGGGGGGGGTGAATCAGTATTACCCATTTTTAACAATTAGCAGTTACTTTTTATATTTTGTTGATTACCACAATAAATCAACAATAAATTGTATGCAAAAACAATTATATAAATATGTTTAAGAGGAATTACAAGGTTTTATAAAGAATAGTGAAGGACACCAATCCTTTTTAGAGAACCAACTCTAGGAGACACAAATCCCCTTCTTCGGGGAACTAACCCTAGGAAGCACCAATTCCCTCATCTTTAGGGCACCAACCCTAGGAAGCACCCACTCCCTTGTCTTCAGGGAACCAACCCTAGGAAGCTCCAACTCCCTTATCTTTACTATCTTCTTAGTAAGGATATGAATCATTTCATGCTCCTCCCTTCCACCCTCACTTCGTAAGAACCATATGTTCTTCTTCTTGGACTCTGTTTTTGTTTTGATATTCTTATCTGGACTACAAAGACACTTTCTTCTCACCACTCTTTCTCATTTATATACTCTTCCAACTTGTGTGAGCTATGAAACCTTGTGTCCCTTTGTTTGGACCATCGCACCTCTTCATTTTAACAGTAACAATAATCACTATTATTATTCAAACATTACTGTTAACTCTTTAATTCACTGAGAGTGATTTTTGTAAATCAATCATAGGTATGGATCGATTTATTTTTAACTCGATTCCATGTCTCTACAAATATTGCACAAATTGAGCTCTGCAGAGGAGCTTCCTTCAAACCATTTACATGTGACCATATGCGCAAGGCCACGGGCTTATTAATTTAATCTTTGCCTCTTATTTTACCCTTATTTCTTTATTCCATACAACCGCAGGTGGTGACTCGGTGCTAAGCCAAGCAAGTGCTTGATCACTTATCAAAATCAGCAATCACGTTTTAATGTCAAGATGAGATGGATGGTTCTCATTTACTTCGAAACTTTGGCTATTCGTGGCTCCTGGAGTCTGGAGTAGCAATTCCACCAAAGTGATTACCTACTGAATAAGTCATAAAGAGGTGGTGACTGCTTGTTGTCAGTTAACACTTCCACTTACGCTATCCTTCCACTATGCTTTATCATCGATTGAGAACGCTCCTGAATTAGATCAACAGTTAGTGTTAACATTGGTCTTTGACGCTTCGGGAAGTTACTAGTGTTAGAAACTAGTTTCCCCGAAGTGACGTAACTTGATGACATCATTATTGAATTGGCACTGGCCGAGTGGCTGCCATGTGTCACTCGGATTCATGACTTACACGTACCTAAAATGCCAATTTCATCTTGACACTTGTCATTATCTGATTGTGCCATGTGTCCTTGCTGACGTGGATCTTCTCATGTGGCACATGTTCTCCTCCTGGATCTTAACGATTGTCATAACTCCCAAAATGTATCTTATATCAACGGCTAAGAATGGCTTCGTCCTTCGACGCTTCGGGTTAATTTACATTTTCTCAACCCATTTTCTCCGAAGTTGACCACTGTTGATCTAACGATTCCCCTTTTCTATTACAGATCAACGATTAATACTTAACACTAGATCAAATCTTGATCTAATGGATGGGAAACATCCTGAATATCCTACTTCATATCTATTGGTTGACATCTAATTCCTCTGACTTATCCTTAATATGACGGTCCAGGACTGTCCCGAAATGATAATGAATGGTTCCTATGTGTCATCTCTTCTGAGCTTCATGTGTGTCATCTCTTCTGAGATTCATGTGCATCATCTCTTCTGAGCTTCTTTAATAATTGTTTTCTGCATTTTGTTCATACCAACTCATCATTATAACGTAATGACATCGGCTGTTGACATCAATGAAAATATGTCCAACAATAAGATGCAAATAGGTAGCTATATGATAACTAACTAAACATGATCATTTCAATTTTCATAATAGATTCAAATCAAGATACAAATAATCTATTAAAAACATGAATCAACAAATGAAATGGACAAGAATGATATATGTTTTATTATGAATAGCATAAAAGTTGGTTACAACCTATAGCCATTGCGACACGGTCCCGAAACTGGGCTCCAAGTTCCTCCACCAAGGCCAAAGATGACAAGCAAAACCTCCAAAGCTTTGTGTTCCAACAAGTCCAAGGAAGGCAAAGGCTTTCTTCTCGACAAGATAGGGAGAACACAAATTCTGAAAAGAAAAAAAAAGGTTTTTAGATGGAAAGGACAATCTCATATGCAAGGGGAAAATGGGACTTGTAGGGCTATAAGGAAAATGTCAACATAAGGATGCATTTCTCTATTTTGTTTTTACTCCACCCCAAGACTCTAATTTATACTCCCTTTTGACAGTTGGAGTAGTTATGAATGGGCTACAGGAGGTCGAGAACCTAGGGAACCCCTCAACTCCGCCCGAAATATCGGGATTTATTATTTTTTTGAGCCAATTTAACATCTACGTGGGTTGCTAGCTAGCAAGGCGCCTATGTACATGAATTTATTTGAGAGTCACGTACATCAAACAAAATGGGATTTTTTAAAGAATGTTTTGGGTGGAAAAGGGGGATTTTGGTCCTACAAGAAAGGAAAGGGATGCAACTGAGGCCAATGAGTCATCATGAGAATATGTGGTGTCAAATGATGCTATAACAGGTAGTACCTATAACTTTATTGATGAAATATTAGTAGATATTCTCTATTGTTTTGTGTACCCAATTTCAATTCTTAATCCTTGGCACATCTACTTAGTCCATAAAAATTGTGTATCGTTTGTGCATGTACTTAATCACTTAAAGATCAGCATGTGCACTTACTCCTTGGGAAATTCAACAATTGATGGAGATCAACAAAGTGCACTCCCTCCCTTAACACATTTACTCATTCCATTGGCATACACACTCACTCCCTTGGTGATTTAGTGATTGATGAATATTGGTGAGGTGCACTCATTCCTTTAACACTAAAATTGGTCGCGATTTGATGGAGATTGGTGGGGATCACAGGGGATCGAACAAGATCGATGTAGATTAGTGGAGATCAGTTGATATCGATGGATATCAAGGTGATATCAATGGAGATAGGTAAATATCAAGTCCTTAATGTGAGATTGGTTTGACTAAGGCCATGGATGAGATCAAGGTAAATGTAATTCTAGAAAATATGTAGATCTTGATGATTGATGTTGTTTTTATCATTCTTTTTTGTAAAACATTTCAACATATGGTGGCTACCTTTTTCTATCTATGCCTTGGTGTCAGCCATGACATTGATGTTCATCGTAGAAAAACTAAGGTTTAAATGGGGATTAAACAATATAATCATAGAAAAACCAAATATAGAAATTCAATGCACGTATGTATCATACAAATTGAATGTCAACTAGGATATTTTTTTATATTGTGATTTTCATAGTTGTTTCTATAATTGTTTACCTTTCATTTCAAAATATGTTTTTTCTTAGTACTTTTATGCTTGATCATTCTTACCATTTACAATTGATTTATTTTCACCATCTATTATTGGTGTTTCTAGTACTATGGAAAGATATTAGTAATAATTATAATGGTGATTTATTTTTGGATATATGTGTTATGTGTAAGTAATGATAAAAATGTCTAATAGGTCATGTAGTATGACCTAAAATTGTTTCTTCTTGGTTAAGAGTTCATTTTTCTCAGATGTAAGGAAATAAGTTAACGACCCAAGACCCAAAGGTATCTGACATGAGTGAAATTCTACCCGCTTATGGATCATCAACAATTTATTTCAAGTGGCATGGTTTTCCTTGAATACTGGTGATGAGTCGGCCTACATTCACGAATAGCAGTCAGTGATGATTGTCCCCACTGCTAGTTGACAATTGAGTTATGATAGGTTTTCCCACTGTGGAAAAAATAATAAAAATGCATAACATCTTAATCATTATGGTTAATCGATTGCTTCCAAAATATGTATTCAGTTGTGGTTTAATTATAAGATTTTTGTTTTTATGAATAGAATGGAATATGTTGAAAACCAACGCATCATATAAATGGATTCTCATTAAATAGTAAAGTGGTGGGAATTAGATGCAATGGTGAGTATAATGATGTATTTGTTGTAATTGTTTAATTGAATTAATGTGGGCTATAAAATTAGTAAAGGTTGGCCAAGTGTATAATTAAGGGTTCTATGGCCACTCAAGTTCGAATTAACGATTAAAGTGGCAATGCTTTATCTCATGAACAATATTATAGTCTAGCAAATTGGATTTGATAATGTTTTTGTATACAAAATCTAAAAACTTACTAATATAATTTTGTATATAGAGTTTTAAAACTTATTAATCTCTTTTGGTAAACAAAATTTCAAATATGAGGGTGAGGGTGATATTAGAGAAAACATAATAATATGTTTTCTCCACCTACACCCTCATATATAAGGGTGGGGATGGGGAGTGATATTAGAGAAAACATAATATGAGGGTATGTTTTCTCTAATATCACCCCCCACGCCCACCTCCACCCCCACCCTCATATATGGGGGGGTATGAGGGTGAGGGTGGGGGTGCGGGGTGAATTTTGTGTCACTTCCAATTCAAAGAAATTTTGTGTCTTTATGTAACAACACACCACAATATTAGACAAGTGTTGTATCGAAGCTTAATCTTTGTTGAACAAGTTTTGTATCCGGAAGCTAAGATTAGGTTTCTAAGTAAGAAGTATTTTTGCTTAACATTCATTGGTTGGACACTTTAGTCCCCACTAGGGAGCAAATAAACCATAGACATGCCATATGACTTACAATGCAACCCTTCAAAGTTGAGGTCCAATCAAATTGGAGAAAAACAAAAAAAAAATATTATTGCAATATCATATGTTTAATTACAGTCAAACTACTAACTAATAGGTATTCAAACTAGTGACTCATTACTATAGTATTTTTGACAGGGATTGATAATATATGCATTGATATGTTGAGTTAGGTGGTTTGGTTGGTTGATTGATATTATAAGGTTAGTGGTTGATTGATATTATAAGGATTATGGGTTATATCTATTTTTAAGGTTAGGTTCAAATTCACAGGGGTAGGGTATGTACACCTTCCTAAACTTTAAAAGTCAAATTAGAGATCGCTTCTCCCACAAACAAGATAATCTTATACACCAATTTGGTTTGGTATCTAGTTTGGTTGGAATCTTAAAAATAGATTATTATTGTTATTATAAGTATTTAGATAAATGGTTCTTGATTAGTGAATAGAAGTTAAGAACTATTAACATTACACATTTTAAAATTTATTTAATTTTTAAATTTTTAATAAATTTTTAATTTAAAAATAATATCAAAATCTTTAAAATAAATTATTCATTAATTTTAAAAATTAAATAAACAATTATTTAAAAAATAAATAAAAATTAAAATTGGAAAACAAAATTTAAAGAAATATTTTTAAACTTTAAAAAAGTTTAAAAAAATATAAAATCAAAATAAAAAACTTCAGAAATTTTAAAACATTTAAAAAATGCAAAATAAAAATAAAAAAATTGTCGTATGAATATCATTATTTCAGTGAACATATTCATTTTACAATTATCTCATGCCAAAGGAATCTGCTCACAACATGTTGATTGTGACACATGTATTGTTACTTCCAAATTGTGGGGTATCTAGAGATGAACCTAAAACCTTGCCCTTGGACATTAATAAGTCTTTCAACCTAAAACCTAGAGATGAACCTAGAGTCGAAAATTGGAGTGTGGGGTATCTAGAGATGAACCTAAAACCTTGCCCTTGGACATTAATAAGTCTTTCAATTTCAAATATGAAACAATGTCGCAGGAATGTATGATTGCTACGCTGGAAGATCGTCGTGGCGTGTGAATAGTGACAAAAGTCATTCATAAAATCTTCACATAAAATAATGTCCCAATCCCAACAATGCCACAATCGCATATTCACAAAAATCAATTTTAATATTTCATAAAAATAATAAATTTATGTATAATTTATTTTTATAATATTTTATAAACATAAATTTATAAATCAATTTTAATATTTCATAAAAATAATAAATTTAAGTATAATTTATTTCTATAATATTTTATAGACATAAATTTATAAATCAATTTTAATATTTCATAAAAATAATAAATTTAAGTATAATTTATGTCTATAATATTTTATAGACATAAATTTATAATGAAAGCTCGAGTAATGCACGATCAACAACTAATAAACGTTATAGTACCCGGCCTTCTGCAAGTACTAATAATGGACTAATGAACCAACTAACTTTTACACAAATTTATATTTTAATCAAGTGGGAGGAGGTCTAGAGGTCAAACTCGGCTAGGTCTCCGGGACGAATATGTAATGGCTGCTATGAGCTAGTCTGGATACTGTGATTGTAAATGATATATACCTAATATATATTGAGTAATTTCTATCGGGAAAAAAAAAAGTGGGAGGAAACACTCTTACATGTCATTGCATGTCACGTCTACTTATATGATTAATGAAGAAATATAGTGCATCCAAATTAATCGGCCATGGACAAGTAAAGCAATTGGTATTTGAAAAATGGTATTCTACCTAAGAGGTTTTTGAAAAAAACAATATCTTCTTTTATATTATATACGACAAATATAAAATATAAGATCACTATTATTATTAATGAAAATAATCTAGCATTTGTTAGAAGAGCAAGTCCATAAGTTTAGAAATTGTTAGAAGAGCAAGTCCATAAGTTTAGAAAAGGATATCACTAATCCTACTTTCCGGTACTTAAAAGCAAGTCCTTCAAATGTGATGGTGTTGAAAGCTAGTAAAAGGTACTTAAAAGCAAGTCCTTCAAATGATGGTGTTGAAAGCTAGTAAAATCTATGAGAAATTAAAAGGAAGTTACAAAAAATAGGTTAAATACTTTTTATTTTGAAGAAAAATTTATATGTTAATAAATATGTGATAGAAATTTTCAATTTGTAATTTTAGATGGTAAATGAGGAAAATGTGGTTAAGTTGGTTTCTCTATTTGTCATAAACTTAACGACAACAATGAGGTTATTATGATGCTTTTCAATAAATTGACCAAATAACTTACTACTTGATAATGAAAATGAAGTTAAAATGGAAGTTGTAAATTTGTATATCTTGGATAGGTAACGTGCTATTTTTGCCTAAAAAATATTAAACTAGAAAAAATATGAATCAACTCACTCCAAATTTCAATCCCTTAAAAAAAAAATATGAATCAAGTCATTCTAAATTTCAATATCATAAATCTCCTTTTCTTCATGTTGATGTCCCATAGAACACTATAACTAAAATATAAAGATAGAAAAATATTTCTAACAAGGAATTAGATGAGACTCTCTTCATTGATAAAGTGATGAACACTATAACTAAAATATAAAGATAGAAAAATCTTTCTAACAAGGAATTAGATGAGACTATTTTCATTGATAAAGTGATGAAAGCAAGGGAGAAATGGATATATAGTGATAGGCCAAGCCACCCAGGGAAGGGACACATTAACTGAGAATAGTGGTATGTATAAATCTTAGTTTGTTGAACTATTTTTCAACATAATATAATAATATATTTGGCAACTTGATGAGAATTGTAACCTCAAAATGAGAATTCTAGCTCTAAAAACCCATATTTTGAGGTCAAAAACTCCAAAATTAACCCCCAAACTGAAAATTGGTGTTATTGGTATCACCATTTTTTTCAAGTTTAAAATTACCACCTTATGTAACCATGACCTCAACAATATTGTAATGTTGCCAGCAAAAAAACTTTAAATCAACCTTCGAATCAAAAAGTGGTGCCAACAACAACACCATTTTTTTTGCTTGGAGCTAAAATTACAACTTCTTGAAACCATGACCTTAACGATCAATATTATTGTCAACAAAAACCTTAAAATCAATCCTCAAAACAAAAAGTGTCACCAACAACAACACCCTCTTATTTTTGGGGGGGTCAAATTGTAACTTTTTTTAAAACATGACCTTGACAATTGGTACCCTTGCAACTGAAATCTTCAAATAAACCTCCAAATCGAAAAGAGGTGCCACCGATCACCCTTTTTTGAAGGCCTAAAATTGAAAAAAAAAAATTAAAACCATAATCGAAAAACTCAATGTTATTGCAAACAAAATCATTAAAAATACTAAATAATAAAAAATAAAAAAAATAGAGAGAAAGAAAAACCAAGTTTTTAATTTTTATTTTTTATTAATGCACATTAGATTAAAAATTTTAAAAATCTTATTCCCACCTTTTTTAATTTATTTTCTTTAAAACCCCACCAATAATATTTTAAATAAAAAAATAATAAAAGATCAACATTTAAAACCAATTTCAAAATAAAACTAAAAAATATTATAAAGAATTTTATAATAAAAATAAATAAAAAATTTAAAATATCATTTAAAAAAAAACATTTCTCTTAGTTAAATAAGTTAAATATAGTATATTGGTTGGAGTTAATGAGTTAAACAGACTACATTTTTTTTTGTTAATCAGTTAAATAGATTACATTCCTTCCTTTTATGATTACCTTTGTGTGTATATACTTAGCATGTAATAGAACTACTAACTAAGCACAAGCTCAAAGTTTAGTTCCCATGGTAAATGAGTTGGGTCTCACATTTGTGAGATGAATTTGAATAAAGAACCTTAAGGAATTGTGAGATGAATTTGAATAAAGAACCTTAAGGAATTGTTGATATATCCATTCTTATCATATCTCATCATCATTGTAGTTCATGTGACAATATGTTTTTCACAGACTTTGTCAAATAATTAGTTTACAATTTAAATAATTTAAAACTTTGTATACATAGTATTTTTTTTCTTTTAACTAAAATATTATAGGAAAATCAAGGGATGCTTCCCCATATTCATAGATAGTCATTCATAATAAACACATCAATATTGACTAACACACTTGATCTATGAAACTTCAAACTAAACACCTACTTACATGAAAGTAGTCAAACTCCCAACAACATTAATGATATCTAGTTAAACTAACACCTTGATATTTTTGCATACATAGTTACAAGATACTCCTAACATAATCATCACATCAAACCCAATTATGTGGCTATGAATCTCTTTTCCCTTTTACAGAGTTGATAAGCCTGCAAATGCTTTGAGAACCAAGAAAAAGGTGAACTTGACTAGATTTATACCTTCAAACCATATTTTATAATACAATTTTTATTTTTTTTTGGCACAATTACCATTGGAAACATAACCTATGATCCTCACATTCCATAAAATGAAATTTGATATCATATTCATAAAAAGAAAAGTGGGTATGATGTTAACCATACAACATCAATATCTAATGAAACTTTTTTTGGATCCATAAATTCGAAGATCAACCACTTATCCATTTCAAACCATACACATTACATTAATTTCATCTTGATTTGACCCTTATTATTTATACCTGGGTGCTAAATACATCTTGGATTGAATTCTTAGAAACCAAGCCCCGCTTAAACATAACAATAACATTTATCCTTGTCAACTTAGTAAAATTACCCAAATTCAGTGGAACTTAAATGGAGATCCCATGGCCCATGTTCAATACTCTACCATTAGTTTCATAGAGTTTATAACTTAGAACGATACGACTATAAAACTATTCCCATTATCCCTTACCAATGCTACTCTTAGTTATATTTCCTCCCCAAATTATCTATCTCCAACTTCTCAAATTCAATATTCCCCTTTATGACATAATACAACAAATTCACACTCAAGGGTTGAATTCATAAATATACACCTTGTATATAGGAGGAAACTATTCTAGCATCCAAGATAGCATAACACATTTATAGGAGCATATAAATCTCAATTACATGTGTTTGTTTAGGTTTTATTCTTATAACATAATTTTGGAAAGTGTTCCATAATGAGTCTAAACCAAGTCCAAACCATGAGTTGAAACTTACAATAAAATGAAAACAAAGGATGGAATGATGAACTTTCAATTTCATTAGAGTTAGGATGTCATATTACCTCTAAGGGCACCCTTCTCATACTTGCTCTGAAACCTAGGCCATGTTTTTTGGCATGTTTCTTAGAAAGGGTTTTTCTCTTTGCGAGATAATACAACAAATTTGCATTTGGGGGTTGAATTTGAAAATATTCATCATAGAGGTTATCTAATGGTCTTCATCATATAATCTAGCATGACACATGTGTAGGACCTAAGAAAAATAAATTACATCCATTGTTTTAGGTTTTATGCCCCAACACCAATTTGGCCAATGTCTCAAAATGAGTTTAGACTATGAGTTGTAACTCATGATAAAATGAAAATGAAGCAACAAAATGATGAAATGTTATCTCCATTACATTTAGGATGTTAGATTACCTATAGAGGCGCCCTTATTCATATATTACCATGGCCCAGGCTATATTTTTTTCTCATTTATGACTAGGGAATTGCCTTTTGTGAGAGAATGCAACAAATTCACATTCAATGGTTGAATTCACAAACCTTCTCAATAGAGGTTAGATGGTAGAGTTTTAGCTTCCAAGATTTCATAACACATGTGTAGGATCTAACAAGACTCGATTATGTCTCTCCATTTAGTTTGTATTCCCCTGAGACTAGTTTAGATAGTGTCAGGGAATAAGTCTAGATCGTGAGTTGCAACTCATGATATAAATAAATGGAACAACAAAATCATGAACCATAAAATTTGTTAGACTAGATACATTAGATTACCTCTAGGGGAACCCTTCTCCAATTTTTCCTATCATGGATCAATATGATTTTTTTTGGAGTGTTTATGAACCAAGGTTTCGACTTTTGTTAGATAATGCAACAAATTCACGTATGGGGTCGAATTCTTAAATCTTCACCTAAGACGTCAGAGGATAGGGATTTTGAAATCTTCACCATAGAGGTAAACGGATAGAGATATATAATTCAATGTGGCATAATACAAAATTAGGAATTGAGAAAATGTAACTACATCTCTATATTTAGGTTTTGTTCCTCCAAGGCTAGTTTGGATAGTGTCCCACAATGAATCTTGACCACAAGTTGCAGCTCAAAATAAAATACAAATCTAGTGACAAAATGATGAATTGTCAACTCTATTGGAATTGGGACATTTTATTACCTCTAGAGGTACCCTTATATCACTCATCCCTATTGAGCCATGGATTTGTCATCATTTTACATCCTCTTTCCCTATTTTTATCCCTTCTTGCTTACCCATAACCTCGTATTAATGCTTATTAATCCATTTTAATGCTTATATGCAGGATTTAGAACCAAGGTGATTTCCATTACATTTCTTCGGTATTTCATATGAATTGTGGTTAGATATTAGAGAAAGAACATATCTTTCATTTATCTTTAAAAAATGGTTTAGTTTGTGATTGTTGCAGAACCAACTGTCATTGTTGTTACTTCTACGTTGGCATTGTTGTTACTCCTAAAACTGAAGATTCATGATGTCAATACTTGATATTTCTTGTATGAATCTTTATTGAGTTGAAATATGATTATCCTCAAAATATCTCAATAACCCAGATCGTACTTTTTGAGAAATCAAGTTTTTACGATTTGTTGTAACTTGTGTTTGTTGTTACTTGTAAGTTACATCATTGCCGAAATTATGTGTACGGATTTGTAAAATCCATGAAAATCTATCTTCAACCATCAAAACCTGCCATGGATTTGGACCATCAACAACCATTTTGAATATGGAAAGAATCTTGGAATCATTAATAAGATTAGTTTGAGTGGTTAACCAAGAATCTTGGAATTCTTGGGCAAAAGATCTTGGAGTTATTTATTATTTGCTAATTGTTAGCAAAAAGATCCTAGAGTTATTTATTGCTTGTTAATTATTAGCAAAGATCTTTGAAGTTATTTATTAATTGTTAGCAGGAATCATGGAAATCATTCGTTATTTAAGAAATTGTTGTAACCATTATGGATTTATTAAATCCATAAGTGGGTTTATTTAGATATTTGTTATTTCTAGTTTCCATTTAATTTATGTATAAAAGAGAGAATTGTCTCCATTGTTTGGGAAGAACTCTTGGATCAATGTCCGGATGACAATGGAATAACTCTGTGATTTTTTATTTCAATTGTAGTTTTACAATTTCTGTAGTGTGTGATTTAATTAATTCATTTGAGTTTTTATTTTAAATTGTAGTTTTATAATTTTTGTAGTGTGTGATGTAATTAATTCATT
This sequence comes from Picea engelmannii, assembly GCA_009831015.1. Classification (NCBI taxonomy): domain Eukaryota; kingdom Viridiplantae; phylum Streptophyta; class Pinopsida; order Pinales; family Pinaceae; genus Picea; species Picea engelmannii. Next base: position 333,834 of record ML783749.1, read on the forward strand.
TGATTTTTTATTTCAATTGTAGTTTTATAATTCTTGTAGTGTGTGATTTAATTAATTCATTTGAGATTTTATTTTAAATTGTAGTTTTCTAATTTTCAGAGTGTGATTTAATTAATTCATTTGATTTTTTATTTCAATTGAAGTTTTATAATTTATGTAGTGTGTGATTTAATTAATTCATTTGAGTTTTTATTTTAATTGTCATTTTATAATTCTTGTAGCATGTGATTTAATTAATTCATTTGAGTTTTTATTTTAATTGTCGTTTTATAATTCTTGTAGCATGTGATTTAATTAATTCATTTGAGTTTTTGTTTTAATTGTCACTTTGTAATTCTTGTAGCATGTGATTTAATTAATTCATTTATGTTTTCATTTTAATTGTAGTTTTATAATTTCTATAGCATGTGATTTAATTAATTCATTTGATTTATTTTCCTTGCATATTTGTAATAGATTGTTTTCTTTCGATTAGCTTAATTAATTTAGTTAATTTATGTTGATATAGGATAATATCAGTACTTTGTTCTATGGAGGCAGGGCCCACTCCAATAAAACATAGTGTCGTGTAGCTTAAATGGTTGCTTTGGTTCCTTGATATGTACTTTTATTATAAATTTACGTAGGATTTTTTTTATTTAATTTCATAACTAGTTTCTTGATTCAAATTGTTCATGTAATTAGATTACTCATACGAGGTTGTGTTTATGTTGGATTTAATTTATTCAGTTGTTTCTAATAAATGCATTTTAGATTGGGTTGCATCATTTTATGTTGTTGAATATTTTTGCTTAATGCAATGACTATATTTTTTAGTCTGGGTAATAACATGGATCATCTTGGCAAGGATTAGGCTCTGACTTAGAGGACTTAGTTAAAAAAAAAATCAACAAGTAGTTAATCAATTTCCTTTCAATATGCGTGATTTATTTTCAGCAAGCATGATGTGAATTCCAATTTATGCAAGATAATTTAGATTTCCAATTTTGCAATCAGTTTTACTGCACATGCAGTCGGGGTCTCTTTAGGAGACGGTTGATTCATACTCCTGATATCTATGCATCTTGTGTGTTTTTTTTCTACAAGTGTGATTTAATGTAACATCCCTATCCCTAGAGGTTGGGCCATCCTACTAAAAAAAAAAACACTTGGACAAAGCTCTGATACTAATTTGTAACATCCCCAACATACTATTGAGCCATGTTACACTGATGTTTCACTGCACAATCTCTACTTTACACACAATCCACGCAGTTTCATTTGAAGTGCGCGCTCATCCTAAGATTGAGTCGCGCTACACAACTTGTAACAGTGGAAGCAACAATCTCCTTTAAAAAACAAACTTAAGCAACATAATTAAATCAAACAACTATGTGCACCAGCATACTAACCACATAGTACAACTACGTGCACCATCACACTAACCAGATAGTACAACTGTGCGCAAAACCACCTGGGCGTGATGCACCACTTCTGTTATGATTGTGCATAGGGTATAATTCCTTAACCGCACACACAAGTTCCTGCCTTTTGAAGCACACATGCTACAATCCTGTGCACCCAGCCACTCAATCCTCTTCTTGATGACTCATAACCAAAACACAAGGTTAAACTTATCAAGTAAAGTTACCATCAAATGAAATACTCATGCATAACTACAATTAAAGTCTAAAAACACCATACTTATATGCGCAAGCAACCTTAAACCAAATAACAACAAATACTTATATGAAACACATATAAGAATTTAAGGCGTGTCAAACATAGGATAAAACTCACATAGTAACCAAGACAAGTACATAAGGAACACTTATCTTAAAGGAAAGTCACCAACTGCGGCCTTGACTCAGACGTTCCTCCCATCCATAGACGTTGTTTCTCATAAGTTTTCAAAAACAAGTCACCCCTGAACTGAGGCTCAACTCCACTAGGTAAAAAAGGGTCCTAGCTACAAGCTATGGTATGATACTCAATAGAATTTTCGAGTCCTATATGGCCATTGTTGCAACTAGCCCATAGTCCCTCATTCCCCACCCACCTATCACACCCAAGGAAGTGTGCCCCTTCTCTGTTCAATAGTCCTTCGGCTGCCCCACTTGCCTTCCCAGGGTTATCAATAACATGTCGAACAGGAAGTATCTGAGCCCTACAACTAATGCTCAATGCACCAGGGAACAACTCTCAACAAAAATCTCACCTGAAGAGTATGCCACGGGTCTCACAACCACTCCTCAATAGCCATTCTCTCACCCAGAGAGACTTCTCACGGCCTGTCAACTTGACTCTTAGACAGTAAAGCTCTGGTTGTAGTCCCCACAACTCCTCACAATATTCTCACTGCAGATAAGGTAATAATCAGATTTTCCATATCGTTTGACCCCCTTCTGCACACGAGATTTTGCAACATGAATTCCTTCCCCGAATCCCCAGACCCTCTACCATGAAATCCCCCCAAATTACACTAAGGCCAGCAATAAATATTGCATTCCTTCCACTTGACACTAGTCACCTCCAAAAGTAGCTTTAAGCCACTTGGTGACCAGTTCCCTACCCTCAGGAACTTAGGATAAAATAATGTATCTGAAATTATACTTTTCTCGAAAATATTATAAAATATTTCCCAAGACTTCCAACTCACCCCCCCTTTTTCCATTTTTCCGGTGGAGTCAACCCCCATCTCTTTTTGTCTGAGTTAGTTAGCGTGCAACGATGAAATATTATATTAAAATCATGATTATATTTACATAGATAGGTGCATTGACCTATTTGCAGCTAGGATCACCAGCCTCATAATCTCACAGGATATCCATCCTCATTACATATTCATTCATTTCCGTGCACTAACTCAAGTGAACGCAACACAGTGCAATGTACGGACTTACTTAGGTGTGTGCAACACATAGACTATGCGTACCTTTTCTTTGTTAACACTTCCCCGTGCACTACTCTAATGCACGTTGCACCAAAACCAAGTGTCCTTGGATCACCATCCTGTATATATACACTACATTTACACTTCCTACCAATCATCTCACCAGTCTATCTACAATTACAAAGGGTTATGGATCAGGTACATTACAATCCCCTCCCCCTTATTTATGAACTATCCTCGGTGCATCATATACACATATACATACAAAATTTCAAACATCATAAAAAAGATGAGGATATTCTACATGCATAGCATCCTCGTGCTCCCAGGTTGCATCCTCAGGACCGTACCAAATATATTGGACCTTTACCAGCTCCATGGCTCGATTATGGAGTTGTTTGATTTTTCGATCCAATATGAAAACCGATCACACTTGAAATCGTCCTTCGGGCTCCATGTGAATCACATTCCAATAAATGACATGATTAGCATTATGTACATACTTCTTAAGCAATGACACATGGAAAAACATTATGAATACATAAGGACGCAGGCAATGGAATCATATAAGCGACATGCCCAATCATTTCAAGGATTTTGAATGGCCCACAGTAGCGCCATTCAAAATTAAGTTAACGACCCAAGCCCCAAAGGTATCTGACATGAGTGAAATTCTACCCGCTTATGGATCATCAACAATTTATTTCAAGTGGCATGGTTTTCCTTGAATAATGGTGTTGAGTCGGCCTACATTCACGAATAGCATTCAGTGATGATTGTCCCCACTGCTAGTTGACAATTGAGTTATGATAGGTTTTCCCACTATGGAAAAAATAATAAAAATGCCTAACATCTTAATCATTATGGTTAATCGATTGTTTCCAAAATATGTATTTGGTTGTGGTTTAATTATAAGATTTATGTTTTATGAATGGAATGGAATATGTTGAAAACCAACAAATCATATAAATGGATTCTCATTAAATAGTAAAGTGTTGGCATTAGATGCAATGGTGAGTATAATGATGTATTTATTGTAATTGTTTAATTGAATTAATATGGACTATAAAATTAGTAAAGTTTGGCCAAGTGTATAATTAAGGGTTCTATGGCCACTCAAGTTCGAATAAACAATTAAAGTGGCAATCCTTTATCCCATGAACAATATTATAGTCTAACAAATTGGATTTGATAATGTTTTTATATACAAAATCTAAAAAACCTACTAATATAATTTTGTATATAGAGTTTTAAAACTTATTAATCTCTTTTGGTAAACAAAATTTCAAATATGAGGGTGAGGGTGTGAGGGTGATATTAGAGAAAACATAATAATATGTTTTCTCCACCCCCACCCTCATATATGAGGGTGGGGATGGGGAGTGATATTAGAGAAAACATAATATGAGGGTATGTTTTCTCTAATATCACCCCCTACCCCCACACTCATATATGGGGGCGGGGGGTGATATTAGAGAAAACATAATATTATGTTTTCTCTAATATCACACCCACCCCCACCCCATATATTATGTTTTTTCTAATATCACCCTCCACCCCCACCCTCATATATGGGGGGGGTATGAGGGTGGGGGTAGGGGTGGGGAGTGAATTTTTTGTCACTTCCAATTCAAAGAATTTTTTTGTCTTTATGTAACAACACACCACAATATTAGACAACTGTTGTATGGAAGCTTAATCTTTGTTGAACAAGTTTTGTATCCGGAAGCTAAGATTAGGTTTCTAAGTAAGAAGTATTTTGGCTTAGCATCCATTGGTTGGACACTTTAGTCCCCACTAGGGAGCAAATAAACCATAGACATGCCATATGACTTACAATGCAACCCTTCAAAGTTGAGGTCCAATCAAATTGGGAAAAAAAAAAAAAAAATTATTATTGCAATATCATATGTTTAATTACACTGAAACTACTAACTAATAGGTAGTCAACTAGTGACTCATTACTACTATTTTTTTGACAGGGATTGATAATATATGCATTGATATGTTCAGTTAGGTGGTTTGGTCGGCTGATTTATATTATAAGGTTAGTGGTTAAATGATATTATAAGGATTATGGGTTATATCTATTTTTAAGGTTAGTTTCAAATTCACAGGGGCAGGGTATGTACACCTTCCTAAGCTTTAGAAGTCAAATTGGAGATCCCTTCTCCCACAAACAAGGCAATCTTATACACCAATTTGATTTGGTATCTAGCTTGGTTAGAATCTTAAAAATAAATTATTATTGTTATTATAAGTATTTAGATAAATAATTTTTGATTAGTGAATAGAAGTTAAGAACTATTAACATTATACATTTTAAAATTTATTTAATTTTTAAAATTTTAATAAATTTATAATTTAAAAATAATATCAAAATCTTTAAAATAAATTATTCACATAAAACTTTAAGTTAATTTTAAAAAATAAATAAACAATTATTTAAAAAATAAATAAAAATTAAAATTGGAAAACAAAATTTAAAAAAATATTTTTAAACTTTAAAAAAAATTTAAAAAATATAAAATCAAAACAAAAAACTTCAAAAATTTTAAAACATTTAAAAAATGCAAAATAAAAATAAAAAAATGGTCGTATGAATATCATTAGTCCAGTGAACATATTCACTTTGCAATTATCTCATGCTCACGACATGTCGATTGTGACACATGTACTATTACTTCCAAACTATTGAAGGAAGATGAAATTGGAGTGTGGGGTATCTAGAGATGAACCTAAAACCTTGCCCTTGAGCATTAATAAGTCTTTCAATTTCAAATACAAAACAATGTCGCTGGAATGTATGATCGCTACGTTGAAAGATCGTCGTGGCGTGTGGATAGTGACAAAAATCATTCATAAAATCTTCATATAAAATAATGTTTCCAATCCCAACAATGCCACAGTCGCATTTTCACAAAAATCAATTTTAATATTTCATAAAAATAAAAAATTTAAGTATAATTTATTTCTATAATATTTTATAGACATAAATTTATAGTGAAAGCTCGAGTAATGCATGATCAACGACTAATGAACGCTATAGTACCCGGCCTTTGGCAAGTACTAGTAATCAAGAAATATTGTGCATCCAAATTAATCGGCCATGGATAAGTAAAGCAATTGGCTTTCAAAGAATGGTATTCTGCCTAAGAGGTTTTTGAAAAAAACAATATCTTCTTCTATATTATATATGACAAATATAATATAATAGATTTTTGAAAAAAACAATATCTTCTTCTATATTATATATGACAAATATAAAATATAAGATCACTATTATTATTATTAATGAAAATAATCTAGCATTTGTTAGAAGAGCAAGTCCATAAGTTTAGAAATTGTTAGAAGAGCAAGTCCATAAGTTTAGAAAAGGATATCACTAATCCTACTTTCAAGTACTTAAAAGAAAGTGCTTCAAATGTGATGGTGTTGGAAGTTAGTAAAATCTATGAGAAATTAAAAGGAAGTTACAAAAAATAGGTTAAATCTTTTTTATTTTGAAGAAAAAATTATCTCTATTGATGTTAATAAATATGTTATAGAAATTTTCAATTTGCAATTTTAGATGGTAAATGAGGAAAATGTGGTTAAGTTGGTTTCTCTATTTTTCATAAACTTAACAACAACAATGAGGTTATTATGATGCTTTTCAATAAATTGATCAAATAACTTACTACTTGATAATGAAAATGAAGTTAAAATGGAAGTTGTAAATTTGTATATCTTGGATGGGTAACGTGCTATTTTTGCCTAAAAGATATTAAACTAGAAAAAATATGAATCAACTCACTCCAAATTTCAATCCCTTAAAGAAAAAATATGAATCAAGTTATTCCAAATTTCAATGTCATAAATCTCGTTTTCTTCATGTTGATGTCCCGTAAAACACTATAACTAAAATATAAAGATAGAAAAATCTTTCTAACAAGGAATTAGGTGAGACTCTCTTCATTGATAAAGTGATGAACACTATAACTAAAATATAAAGATAGAAAAATCTTTCTAACAAGGAATTAGATGAGACTCTCTTCATTGATAAAGTGATGAAAGTAAGAGAGAAATGGATATATAGTGATAGGCCAAGCCACTGAGGGAAGGGACACATTGACTGAGAATAGTGGTATGTATAAATCTTAGTTTGTTGAACTATTTCCCAACATGATATAATAACATATTTGACAACTTGATGAGAATTGTAACCTCAAAATGAAAACTCTAGCTCTAAAAACCCATATTTTGAGGTCAAAAACACCAAAATTAACCCCCAAATTGAAAATTGGTGTTACCGGTATCACCATTTTTTTCAAGTTTAAAATTACCACCTTGTAACCATGACCTCAACAATATTGTAATGTTGCCAGCAAAAAAACTTAAAATCAACCTTCGAATCAAAAAGTGGTGCCAACAACAACACCATTTTTTTTGTTTGGAGCTAAAATTACAACTTCTTGAAACCATGACCTTAACAATCAATATTATTGTCAACAAAAACCTTAAAATCAATCCTCAAAACAAAAAGTGTCACCA
>ML783749.1:344479-385002 GCA_009831015.1 Picea engelmannii
TTAATGCTTATTAATCCATTTTAATGCTTATATGCAGGATTTAGAACCAAGGTGATTTCCATTACATTTCTTCGGTATTTCATATGAATTGTGGTTAGATATTAGAGAAAGAACATATCTTTCATTTATCTTTAAAAAATGGTTTAGTTTGTGATTGTTGCAGAACCAACTGTCATTGTTGTTACTTCTACGTTGGCATTGTTGTTACTCCTAAAACTGAAGATTCATGATGTCAATACTTGATATTTCTTGTATGAATCTTTATTGAGTTGAAATATGATTATCCTCAAAATATCTCAATAACCCAGATCGTACTTTTTGAGAAATCAAGTTTTTACGATTTGTTGTAACTTGTGTTTGTTGTTACTTGTAAGTTACATCATTGCCGAAATTATGTGTACGGATTTGTAAAATCCATGAAAATCTATCTTCAACCATCAAAACCTGCCATGGATTTGGACCATCAACAACCATTTTGAATATGGAAAGAATCTTGGAATCATTAATAAGATTAGTTTGAGTGGTTAACCAAGAATCTTGGAATTCTTGGGCAAAAGATCTTGGAGTTATTTATTATTTGCTAATTGTTAGCAAAAAGATCCTAGAGTTATTTATTGCTTGTTAATTATTAGCAAAGATCTTTGAAGTTATTTATTAATTGTTAGCAGGAATCATGGAAATCATTCGTTATTTAAGAAATTGTTGTAACCATTATGGATTTATTAAATCCATAAGTGGGTTTATTTAGATATTTGTTATTTCTAGTTTCCATTTAATTTATGTATAAAAGAGAGAATTGTCTCCATTGTTTGGGAAGAACTCTTGGATCAATGTCCGGATGACAATGGAATAACTCTGTGATTTTTTATTTCAATTGTAGTTTTACAATTTCTGTAGTGTGTGATTTAATTAATTCATTTGAGTTTTTATTTTAAATTGTAGTTTTATAATTTTTGTAGTGTGTGATGTAATTAATTCATTTGATTTTTTATTTCAATTGTAGTTTTATAATTCTTGTAGTGTGTGATTTAATTAATTCATTTGAGATTTTATTTTAAATTGTAGTTTTCTAATTTTCAGAGTGTGATTTAATTAATTCATTTGATTTTTTATTTCAATTGAAGTTTTATAATTTATGTAGTGTGTGATTTAATTAATTCATTTGAGTTTTTATTTTAATTGTCATTTTATAATTCTTGTAGCATGTGATTTAATTAATTCATTTGAGTTTTTATTTTAATTGTCGTTTTATAATTCTTGTAGCATGTGATTTAATTAATTCATTTGAGTTTTTGTTTTAATTGTCACTTTGTAATTCTTGTAGCATGTGATTTAATTAATTCATTTATGTTTTCATTTTAATTGTAGTTTTATAATTTCTATAGCATGTGATTTAATTAATTCATTTGATTTATTTTCCTTGCATATTTGTAATAGATTGTTTTCTTTCGATTAGCTTAATTAATTTAGTTAATTTATGTTGATATAGGATAATATCAGTACTTTGTTCTATGGAGGCAGGGCCCACTCCAATAAAACATAGTGTCGTGTAGCTTAAATGGTTGCTTTGGTTCCTTGATATGTACTTTTATTATAAATTTACGTAGGATTTTTTTTATTTAATTTCATAACTAGTTTCTTGATTCAAATTGTTCATGTAATTAGATTACTCATACGAGGTTGTGTTTATGTTGGATTTAATTTATTCAGTTGTTTCTAATAAATGCATTTTAGATTGGGTTGCATCATTTTATGTTGTTGAATATTTTTGCTTAATGCAATGACTATATTTTTTAGTCTGGGTAATAACATGGATCATCTTGGCAAGGATTAGGCTCTGACTTAGAGGACTTAGTTAAAAAAAAAATCAACAAGTAGTTAATCAATTTCCTTTCAATATGCGTGATTTATTTTCAGCAAGCATGATGTGAATTCCAATTTATGCAAGATAATTTAGATTTCCAATTTTGCAATCAGTTTTACTGCACATGCAGTCGGGGTCTCTTTAGGAGACGGTTGATTCATACTCCTGATATCTATGCATCTTGTGTGTTTTTTTTCTACAAGTGTGATTTAATGTAACATCCCTATCCCTAGAGGTTGGGCCATCCTACTAAAAAAAAAAACACTTGGACAAAGCTCTGATACTAATTTGTAACATCCCCAACATACTATTGAGCCATGTTACACTGATGTTTCACTGCACAATCTCTACTTTACACACAATCCACGCAGTTTCATTTGAAGTGCGCGCTCATCCTAAGATTGAGTCGCGCTACACAACTTGTAACAGTGGAAGCAACAATCTCCTTTAAAAAACAAACTTAAGCAACATAATTAAATCAAACAACTATGTGCACCAGCATACTAACCACATAGTACAACTACGTGCACCATCACACTAACCAGATAGTACAACTGTGCGCAAAACCACCTGGGCGTGATGCACCACTTCTGTTATGATTGTGCATAGGGTATAATTCCTTAACCGCACACACAAGTTCCTGCCTTTTGAAGCACACATGCTACAATCCTGTGCACCCAGCCACTCAATCCTCTTCTTGATGACTCATAACCAAAACACAAGGTTAAACTTATCAAGTAAAGTTACCATCAAATGAAATACTCATGCATAACTACAATTAAAGTCTAAAAACACCATACTTATATGCGCAAGCAACCTTAAACCAAATAACAACAAATACTTATATGAAACACATATAAGAATTTAAGGCGTGTCAAACATAGGATAAAACTCACATAGTAACCAAGACAAGTACATAAGGAACACTTATCTTAAAGGAAAGTCACCAACTGCGGCCTTGACTCAGACGTTCCTCCCATCCATAGACGTTGTTTCTCATAAGTTTTCAAAAACAAGTCACCCCTGAACTGAGGCTCAACTCCACTAGGTAAAAAAGGGTCCTAGCTACAAGCTATGGTATGATACTCAATAGAATTTTCGAGTCCTATATGGCCATTGTTGCAACTAGCCCATAGTCCCTCATTCCCCACCCACCTATCACACCCAAGGAAGTGTGCCCCTTCTCTGTTCAATAGTCCTTCGGCTGCCCCACTTGCCTTCCCAGGGTTATCAATAACATGTCGAACAGGAAGTATCTGAGCCCTACAACTAATGCTCAATGCACCAGGGAACAACTCTCAACAAAAATCTCACCTGAAGAGTATGCCACGGGTCTCACAACCACTCCTCAATAGCCATTCTCTCACCCAGAGAGACTTCTCACGGCCTGTCAACTTGACTCTTAGACAGTAAAGCTCTGGTTGTAGTCCCCACAACTCCTCACAATATTCTCACTGCAGATAAGGTAATAATCAGATTTTCCATATCGTTTGACCCCCTTCTGCACACGAGATTTTGCAACATGAATTCCTTCCCCGAATCCCCAGACCCTCTACCATGAAATCCCCCCAAATTACACTAAGGCCAGCAATAAATATTGCATTCCTTCCACTTGACACTAGTCACCTCCAAAAGTAGCTTTAAGCCACTTGGTGACCAGTTCCCTACCCTCAGGAACTTAGGATAAAATAATGTATCTGAAATTATACTTTTCTCGAAAATATTATAAAATATTTCCCAAGACTTCCAACTCACCCCCCCTTTTTCCATTTTTCCGGTGGAGTCAACCCCCATCTCTTTTTGTCTGAGTTAGTTAGCGTGCAACGATGAAATATTATATTAAAATCATGATTATATTTACATAGATAGGTGCATTGACCTATTTGCAGCTAGGATCACCAGCCTCATAATCTCACAGGATATCCATCCTCATTACATATTCATTCATTTCCGTGCACTAACTCAAGTGAACGCAACACAGTGCAATGTACGGACTTACTTAGGTGTGTGCAACACATAGACTATGCGTACCTTTTCTTTGTTAACACTTCCCCGTGCACTACTCTAATGCACGTTGCACCAAAACCAAGTGTCCTTGGATCACCATCCTGTATATATACACTACATTTACACTTCCTACCAATCATCTCACCAGTCTATCTACAATTACAAAGGGTTATGGATCAGGTACATTACAATCCCCTCCCCCTTATTTATGAACTATCCTCGGTGCATCATATACACATATACATACAAAATTTCAAACATCATAAAAAAGATGAGGATATTCTACATGCATAGCATCCTCGTGCTCCCAGGTTGCATCCTCAGGACCGTACCAAATATATTGGACCTTTACCAGCTCCATGGCTCGATTATGGAGTTGTTTGATTTTTCGATCCAATATGAAAACCGATCACACTTGAAATCGTCCTTCGGGCTCCATGTGAATCACATTCCAATAAATGACATGATTAGCATTATGTACATACTTCTTAAGCAATGACACATGGAAAAACATTATGAATACATAAGGACGCAGGCAATGGAATCATATAAGCGACATGCCCAATCATTTCAAGGATTTTGAATGGCCCACAGTAGCGCCATTCAAAATTAAGTTAACGACCCAAGCCCCAAAGGTATCTGACATGAGTGAAATTCTACCCGCTTATGGATCATCAACAATTTATTTCAAGTGGCATGGTTTTCCTTGAATAATGGTGTTGAGTCGGCCTACATTCACGAATAGCATTCAGTGATGATTGTCCCCACTGCTAGTTGACAATTGAGTTATGATAGGTTTTCCCACTATGGAAAAAATAATAAAAATGCCTAACATCTTAATCATTATGGTTAATCGATTGTTTCCAAAATATGTATTTGGTTGTGGTTTAATTATAAGATTTATGTTTTATGAATGGAATGGAATATGTTGAAAACCAACAAATCATATAAATGGATTCTCATTAAATAGTAAAGTGTTGGCATTAGATGCAATGGTGAGTATAATGATGTATTTATTGTAATTGTTTAATTGAATTAATATGGACTATAAAATTAGTAAAGTTTGGCCAAGTGTATAATTAAGGGTTCTATGGCCACTCAAGTTCGAATAAACAATTAAAGTGGCAATCCTTTATCCCATGAACAATATTATAGTCTAACAAATTGGATTTGATAATGTTTTTATATACAAAATCTAAAAAACCTACTAATATAATTTTGTATATAGAGTTTTAAAACTTATTAATCTCTTTTGGTAAACAAAATTTCAAATATGAGGGTGAGGGTGTGAGGGTGATATTAGAGAAAACATAATAATATGTTTTCTCCACCCCCACCCTCATATATGAGGGTGGGGATGGGGAGTGATATTAGAGAAAACATAATATGAGGGTATGTTTTCTCTAATATCACCCCCTACCCCCACACTCATATATGGGGGCGGGGGGTGATATTAGAGAAAACATAATATTATGTTTTCTCTAATATCACACCCACCCCCACCCCATATATTATGTTTTTTCTAATATCACCCTCCACCCCCACCCTCATATATGGGGGGGGTATGAGGGTGGGGGTAGGGGTGGGGAGTGAATTTTTTGTCACTTCCAATTCAAAGAATTTTTTTGTCTTTATGTAACAACACACCACAATATTAGACAACTGTTGTATGGAAGCTTAATCTTTGTTGAACAAGTTTTGTATCCGGAAGCTAAGATTAGGTTTCTAAGTAAGAAGTATTTTGGCTTAGCATCCATTGGTTGGACACTTTAGTCCCCACTAGGGAGCAAATAAACCATAGACATGCCATATGACTTACAATGCAACCCTTCAAAGTTGAGGTCCAATCAAATTGGGAAAAAAAAAAAAAAAATTATTATTGCAATATCATATGTTTAATTACACTGAAACTACTAACTAATAGGTAGTCAACTAGTGACTCATTACTACTATTTTTTTGACAGGGATTGATAATATATGCATTGATATGTTCAGTTAGGTGGTTTGGTCGGCTGATTTATATTATAAGGTTAGTGGTTAAATGATATTATAAGGATTATGGGTTATATCTATTTTTAAGGTTAGTTTCAAATTCACAGGGGCAGGGTATGTACACCTTCCTAAGCTTTAGAAGTCAAATTGGAGATCCCTTCTCCCACAAACAAGGCAATCTTATACACCAATTTGATTTGGTATCTAGCTTGGTTAGAATCTTAAAAATAAATTATTATTGTTATTATAAGTATTTAGATAAATAATTTTTGATTAGTGAATAGAAGTTAAGAACTATTAACATTATACATTTTAAAATTTATTTAATTTTTAAAATTTTAATAAATTTATAATTTAAAAATAATATCAAAATCTTTAAAATAAATTATTCACATAAAACTTTAAGTTAATTTTAAAAAATAAATAAACAATTATTTAAAAAATAAATAAAAATTAAAATTGGAAAACAAAATTTAAAAAAATATTTTTAAACTTTAAAAAAAATTTAAAAAATATAAAATCAAAACAAAAAACTTCAAAAATTTTAAAACATTTAAAAAATGCAAAATAAAAATAAAAAAATGGTCGTATGAATATCATTAGTCCAGTGAACATATTCACTTTGCAATTATCTCATGCTCACGACATGTCGATTGTGACACATGTACTATTACTTCCAAACTATTGAAGGAAGATGAAATTGGAGTGTGGGGTATCTAGAGATGAACCTAAAACCTTGCCCTTGAGCATTAATAAGTCTTTCAATTTCAAATACAAAACAATGTCGCTGGAATGTATGATCGCTACGTTGAAAGATCGTCGTGGCGTGTGGATAGTGACAAAAATCATTCATAAAATCTTCATATAAAATAATGTTTCCAATCCCAACAATGCCACAGTCGCATTTTCACAAAAATCAATTTTAATATTTCATAAAAATAAAAAATTTAAGTATAATTTATTTCTATAATATTTTATAGACATAAATTTATAGTGAAAGCTCGAGTAATGCATGATCAACGACTAATGAACGCTATAGTACCCGGCCTTTGGCAAGTACTAGTAATCAAGAAATATTGTGCATCCAAATTAATCGGCCATGGATAAGTAAAGCAATTGGCTTTCAAAGAATGGTATTCTGCCTAAGAGGTTTTTGAAAAAAACAATATCTTCTTCTATATTATATATGACAAATATAATATAATAGATTTTTGAAAAAAACAATATCTTCTTCTATATTATATATGACAAATATAAAATATAAGATCACTATTATTATTATTAATGAAAATAATCTAGCATTTGTTAGAAGAGCAAGTCCATAAGTTTAGAAATTGTTAGAAGAGCAAGTCCATAAGTTTAGAAAAGGATATCACTAATCCTACTTTCAAGTACTTAAAAGAAAGTGCTTCAAATGTGATGGTGTTGGAAGTTAGTAAAATCTATGAGAAATTAAAAGGAAGTTACAAAAAATAGGTTAAATCTTTTTTATTTTGAAGAAAAAATTATCTCTATTGATGTTAATAAATATGTTATAGAAATTTTCAATTTGCAATTTTAGATGGTAAATGAGGAAAATGTGGTTAAGTTGGTTTCTCTATTTTTCATAAACTTAACAACAACAATGAGGTTATTATGATGCTTTTCAATAAATTGATCAAATAACTTACTACTTGATAATGAAAATGAAGTTAAAATGGAAGTTGTAAATTTGTATATCTTGGATGGGTAACGTGCTATTTTTGCCTAAAAGATATTAAACTAGAAAAAATATGAATCAACTCACTCCAAATTTCAATCCCTTAAAGAAAAAATATGAATCAAGTTATTCCAAATTTCAATGTCATAAATCTCGTTTTCTTCATGTTGATGTCCCGTAAAACACTATAACTAAAATATAAAGATAGAAAAATCTTTCTAACAAGGAATTAGGTGAGACTCTCTTCATTGATAAAGTGATGAACACTATAACTAAAATATAAAGATAGAAAAATCTTTCTAACAAGGAATTAGATGAGACTCTCTTCATTGATAAAGTGATGAAAGTAAGAGAGAAATGGATATATAGTGATAGGCCAAGCCACTGAGGGAAGGGACACATTGACTGAGAATAGTGGTATGTATAAATCTTAGTTTGTTGAACTATTTCCCAACATGATATAATAACATATTTGACAACTTGATGAGAATTGTAACCTCAAAATGAAAACTCTAGCTCTAAAAACCCATATTTTGAGGTCAAAAACACCAAAATTAACCCCCAAATTGAAAATTGGTGTTACCGGTATCACCATTTTTTTCAAGTTTAAAATTACCACCTTGTAACCATGACCTCAACAATATTGTAATGTTGCCAGCAAAAAAACTTAAAATCAACCTTCGAATCAAAAAGTGGTGCCAACAACAACACCATTTTTTTTGTTTGGAGCTAAAATTACAACTTCTTGAAACCATGACCTTAACAATCAATATTATTGTCAACAAAAACCTTAAAATCAATCCTCAAAACAAAAAGTGTCACCAGCAACAACACTCTCTCATTTTTGGGGGGTCAAATTGTAGCTTTTTTTAAAACATGGCCTTGACAATTGGTACCCTTACAACTGAAATCTTCAAATGAACCCCAAATTGAAAAGAGGTGCCACCAATCACCCTTTTTTGAGGCCTAAAATTGAAAAAAATTTAAAACCATAATCGAAAAACTCAATGTTATTGCAAACAAAATCATTAAAAAAACTAAAAAATAACAAAATAAATAAAAATAGAAAAAAAAACAACAATAATTTGGGAAAAAAAAAAAACCAAGTTTTATTTTTATTTATTTTTAAATACACATTAGATTAAAAATTTTAAAAAACTTATCCCCTACCTTTTTTAATTTATTTTCTTTAAAACCCCACAAATAATATTTTAAATAAAATAAAAAATAAAAAAACAACATTTAAAACCAATTCCAAGAAAAAAACTAAAAAATACTATAAATAAATTTATAGAAAAAATAAACAAGAAAATTAAAATATCATTAAAAAAAAACATTTCTCTTAGTTAAATAAGTTAAATAGAGTATATTGGTTGGAGTTAATGAGTTAAACAGACTACATTTTTTTGTTAATGAGTTAAATAGATTACATTCCTTCCTTTTATGATTACCTTTGTGTGTATATACTTAGCATGTAATAGAACTATTAACTAAGCACAAGCTCAAAGTTTAGTTCCCATGGTAAATGAGTTGGGTCTCACATTTGTAAGATGAATTTGAATAAAGAACCTTAAGGAATTGTTGACATATTCATTCTTATTATATGTCATTATCATTGTAGTTCATGTGACAATACTTTTTTTACACACTTTGTCAAATAGTTAGTTCACAATTTAAATAATTTAAAATTTTGTATATATAGTATTTTTTTTTCTAACTAGAATAATATGAGGAAAATTAAGGGATGCTTCCCCATATTCATAGATGGTCATTCATAATAAACACATCAATATTGACTAGCACATTTGATCTATAAAGCTTCAAACTAAATACCTACTAACATGAAAGTAGTCAAACTCCCAACAACATTAATGACATCTAGTTAAACTAACACCTTAATATTTTTACATACATAGTTACAAGATATTCCTAACATAATCATCACATCAAACCCAATTATGTGGCTATGAATCTCTTTTCCCTTTTACAGAGTTGATAAGCCTGCACATGCTTTGAGAACCAAGAAAAAGGTGAACTTGACTAAATTTATACCTTCAAATCATATTTTATAATACAATTTTTATTTTTATTTTGGCACAATTACCATTGGAAACATACCCTATGATCCTCACATTTCATAAAACGAAATTTGATATCATATTCATAAAAAGAAAGTGGGTATGATGTTAACCATACAACATCAATATCTAATGAAACTTTTTTTGGATTCATAAATTCGAAGATCAACCACTTATCCATTTCAAACCATACACATTACATTAATTTAATCTTGATTTGACCCTTATTATTTTACTTGGGTGCTAAATACATCTTGGATTGAATTCTTAGAAACCAAGCCCTGCTTAAACATAACAATAACATTTATCCTTATAAACTTAGTAAAATTACCCAAATTCAATGGAACTTAAATGGAGATCCCATGGCCCATGTTGAATATGCTTATATGCTCATATTAATGCTTATATGCAGGATTTAGAACCAAGGTGATTTCCATTACATTTCTTCAGTATTTCATATGAATTGTGGTTAAATGTTAGAGAAAGAACATATCTTGCATTTATCCTTAAAAAATGGTTTAGTTTGTGATTATTGCAGAACCAGTTGTCATTGTTGTTACTTCTACGTTGGCATTGTTGTTACTCCTACAACTGAAGATTCACGATGTGGATACTTGAAATTTCTTGTATGAATCTTTATTGAGTCGAAATATGATTATCCTCAAAATATCTCAATAACTCGGTTCATACTTTTTGAGAAATCAAGTTTTTACGATTTGTTGTAACTTGTGTTTGTTGTTACTCTGATTTGTTGTTACTTGTAAGTTGCATCATTGTCGAAATTATGTGTACGGATTTGTAAAATCCATGAAAATCTATCTTCAACTATCAAAACCCGCCATGGATTTGGACCATCAACAACCATTTTGAATATGGAAAGAATCTTGGAATCATTAATAAGATTAGTTTGAGTGGTTAACCAAGAATCTTGGAATTCTTGGGCAAAAGATCTTCGAGTTATTTATTATTTGCTAATTGTTAGCAAAAAGATCTTAGAGTTATTTATTGTTTGTTAATTATTAGCAAAGATCCTGGAAGTTATTTATTAATTGTTAATTGTTATCAGGGATCATGGAAATCATTCGTTATTTAGGAAATTGTTGTAACCATTATGGATTTATTAAATCTATAAGTGGGTTTATTTAGATATTTGTTATTTTTAGTTTCCGTTTAATTTATGTATAAAAGAGAGAATTGTCTCCATTGTTTGGGGAGAACTCTTGGATCAATGTCCAGATGATAATGGAATAACTTTGTGATTTTTTATTTCAATTGTAGTTTTATAATTTATGTAGTGTGTGATTTAATTAATTCATTTGAGTATTTATTTTAAATTGTAGATTTCTAATTTTCGTAGTGTGTGATTTAATTAATTCATTTGATTTTTATTTCAATTGTAGTTTTATAATTTATGTAGTGTGTGATTTAATTAATTCATTTGAGTATTTATTTTAAATTGTAGATTTCTAATTTTCGTAGTGTGTGATTTAATTAATTCATTTGATTTTTATTTCAATTGTAGTTTTATAATTTCCGTAGTGTGTGATTTAATTAATTCATTTGAGTTTTTGTTTTAAATTGTAGTTTTCTAATTTTCGTAGTGTGATTTAATTAATTCATTTGATTTTTTATTTCAATTGTAGTTTTATAATATCTGTAGTGTTTGATTTAATTAATTCAATTGAGTTTTTATTTTAATTGTTGTTTTATAATTATCATAGCATGCGATTTAATTAATTTATTTAAGTTTTCATTTTAATTGTAGTTTTCTAACTTCTATAGCATGTATTTTAATTAATTAATTTGATTTATTTTCCTTGCATATTTGTAATAGATTGTTTTCTTTCGATTAGCTTAATTAATTTAGTTAATTTATATTGATATAGGATAATATTAGTACTTTGTTCTATGGAGGCAGGGCCCACTCCAATAGAACATAGTGTCGTGTATCTTAAATGGTTGCTTTGATTCCTTGCTATGTACTTTAATTATAAATTTATGTAGGATTTATTTTATTTTATTTCATAATTAGTTTCTTGATTCAAATTGTTCATGTAATTAGATTACTCATACGAGGTTGTGTTTATGTTGGATTTCATTTATTCAGTTGTTTCTAATAAATGCATTTCATATTGGGTTGCATCATTTTATGTTGTTGAATATTTTTTCTTAATGCAATTACTGTATCTTTTAGTCTGGGTAATGACATGGATCATCTTGGCAAGGATTAGGCTATGATTTTGAGGACTTAGTTAAAAAAAAAAAAATCAACAAGTAGTTAATCAATTTCCTTTCAACATGAGTGATTTATTTTCAGCAAGCGTGACATGAATTTCAATTTATGCAAGAGTAATTTAGATTTTCAATTTTGCAATCAGTTTTACTGCACATGCAGTCAGGGTCTCTTTAGAAGATAGTTGATTCATACTTCTGATATCTATGCAGCTTGTGTGTGTTTTTTTCTGCAAGTGTGATTTAATGTAACATCCCTATCCCTAGAGGTTGGGCCATCCTACTCCAAAAAAAAAAACTCATACAAAGCTCTGATACTAATTTGTAACATCCCTAGCATACTATTGAGCCATGTTACGTTGATGTTTCACTGTGAAATCTCTACTTTACACACAATCCACGCAGTTTATCGCCTTTAAAAAACAACCTTAAGCAACAGAATTAAATCAAAAAACTATGTGCACCAGTATATTGACCATGTAGTACAACTACATGCATTAGCATACTAACCACATAGTACAACTATGCGCACAACCACCTGGGCGTCATGCGCCACTTCTGTTATTACTATGCACATGGTCTAATTCCTTAACTGCACACACAAGTTCCTGCCTTTTGAAGCACACATGCTACAATCCTGCGCACCCATCCAATCAATCCTCTTCTTGATGACTCATAACCAAATCAAAAGGTTAAACTTAACAAGTAAAGTTACCATCAAACGAAATACTCATGCATAACTACAATTAAAGGCTAAAAACACCATACTTATATGCGCAGGCAACCTTAAACCAAATAACAACAAATACTTATATACAACACATATAATAATTTAACCCATGTCAAACATAAACTAAAATTCATGTAGTAACTAAGAAAAGTACATAAGGAACACTTATCTTAAAGGAAAGTCACCAACTACGACCTTGACTCAGATGTTCCTCCCATCCATAAATGTTGTTTCTCATAAGTTTTCAAAAACAAGTCACCCCTGAGTTGAGGCTCAACTCCACTAGGGAAAAAAGGGTCCTAGCTACAAGCTATGGTATGATACTCAATAGAATTTTCGAGTCCTATATGGTCGTTGTTGCAACTAGCCCACAGTCCCTCATTCCCCACCCACCTATCACACCCAAGAAGGTGTGTCCTTTCTTTGCTCAATAGTCCTTTGGTTTCCCCGCTTGCCTTCCTAGGGTTATCAATAACAGGTCGAACGAGAAGTCTCTGATCCCTATGACTAATTCTCAATGCATCAGGGAACAAATCTCATCAAAAATCTCACTTGAAGAGTATGCCACAGGTCTCACAACCACTCCTCAATAGTCAGTCTCTCACCCAGAGAGACTGCTCATGGTCTGTCAACCTGACTCTTCGACAGTAAAACTCTAGTTGTAGTCCCCACAACTCCTCACAATATTCTTTCTACATATAAAGTAATAATCGGATTTTCCATATCATCTGACCCCCTTCTGCACAAGATATTTTGCAACATGAATTCCTTCCCCGAATCCCCAAATCCTCTACCATGAAATCCCCCCAAATTACACTAAGGCCAGCAATATATATTGCATTCCTTCCACTTGACACTAGTCACCTCCAAAAGTAGCTTTAAGCCACTTGGTGACCAGTTCCCTACCCTCAGGAACTTAGGATAAAATAATATATCTGAAACTATACTTTTCTCGAAAATATTATAAAATATTTCACAAGACTTCCAACTCACCCCCCCTTTTTCCCTTTTTATGGTGGAGTCAACCCCCATCTCTTTGCATTTGAGTTAGTTAGCGTGCAACGATGCAATATTATATTAAAATCATGATTATATTTACATAGATAGGTGCACTGACCTATTTGCATCTAGGCTCACCAGCCTCATAATCTCACAGTATCTCCATCCTCATTACATTTTCATTCATTTATGTGAACCAACTCAAGTGAACGCAACACAGTGCATTGTACGCACTTACTCAAGTGTGTGCAACACATAGACTATGTGTACCTTGTCTTTGTTAACACTTCCCCGTGCACTAGTCTAATGCGTGTTGCACCAAAACCAAGTGTTCTTGGATCACCATCCTGTATATATACACTACATTTACACTTCCTACCAATCATATCACCAACCTATCTACAATTACAAAGGGTTATGGATCAGGTACATTACAATCCCCTCCCCCTTATTTATGAACTATCCTCGGTGCATCATATACACATATACATACAAAATTTCAAACATCATAAAAAAGATGAGGATATTCTGCATGCATAACATCCTTGCGCTCCCAGGTTGCATCCTCAGGACCGTACCAAATATATTGGACCTTTACCATCTCCATGGATCGATTATGGAGCTGCTTTATTTTTTGATCCAATATGAAAACCAATCACACTTGAAATCCTCCTTCAGGCTCCACCTGAATCACATTCCAATAAATGACATGATTAACATCAAGTACATACTTCTTAAGCAATGACACATGGAAAAACATTATGAATACATAAGGATGCGGGAAATGGAATCATATAAGCGACATGACCAATCATTTCAAGGATTTTGAATGGCCCACAGTGGCGCGTTGCTAACTTAGAACACTTCCCCAACTTCAGGGAATTGTGCCTGACCTTCACTTTCAGAAACACATGGTCACCCACTTTAAATTCCCTTTGGTTTCAGCCTTTATTTGCACACCTTTTCTGCATGTCTTGAGCAACCTTTAAATTATGCCTTATCTTTACCATTTGTTCCTCCATTTCCAGGAGCAATTCTGGTTCAAATACTGTGCGATCTGTTGGGTTATCCAAACTCATAAGCATGTTGCATTATCTACCATAAAGTGCATCAAATGGCCTCATCTTTAAAGATGCTTTTTACCCATTATTGTAAAAGAACTCAACCAAATGCAAGTAATCTTCCCACTTTTGTGGCTTATCCATTACATACATCCTTAGCATGTCTTCAATCACCTGATTTAATCTCTCTATCTAACCATCTGACTCAGGGTGATATTTTGTGTTGAAATTCAAACTTGTTCCAAATCCTTTAAATAGTCATTTCCAAAAGTTTGAAGTGAAATTGGAATCTCTATCAGACACAATTTTCTTAGGAACACCATGCAACTTGGCAATTTCTCACATGTATATCTCAGCAATGTTAGTTTCCTTATGCGTTGACTTCATTGAAACAAAATGGGAAGCTTTAGCAATCTTGTCCACCACCACCATAATAGAATCATGTTGTTTAGTAGTCTTAGGCAACTTAGTTACAAAGTCCATGGTCACAACTTCCCACTTCCACTCAGAAATGGGAAAGGTTTGTAACAAACCAGTTGGATGTATGTGATCAGCCTTTACCTTCTGACATTCAAGACATATCACAATAAAATCCACAACTTCCTTTTTCATACCTGGCCAAAAGTATTTCTTCTTAACCATGAAAATCATCTCTTGGTAACCTGGATGTCTATCATAAGGAACCTTATGCATGTTTGACAATAGAAGGTTCTTCAACTCCTGATAATTTGGCACATAGACTCTGCATATATATAGGAGGATCCCATCCTCTCTTATCTCATAGCCTTCCAACTTCTATCATGACATACCTTGTTGTAAATTTGCACTTATATCCATATATCACAGATATGACTTGGAAACTTCCAAAATTTTGTGCACAAATCTATCGGGTACATGTTAATGGTTGTAGCATCCATTTCATGCATCCTTCTATTGAGTGTGTCAGCCACCTTGTTCTATTTTCCTCTTATATGCTTTATATCAAATCCATACTCATTGAGGAACTCTAACCACTTACTTTTTATAGCTTTCAAACTTGGCTATCCAAACAAATACTTCAAACCACAATGGTCTGTTCTAAACTCAAATCTCTTACCCATGAGATAATGTCGCCACATCTTCAAAGCATTCACTATGGCTGCCAATTCCAAGTCATGTGTATCATAGAGATTTTCATGCTCTTTCAACTTCCTTTACTTGTAGAATACCACATTTCCATTATGACTCAGGACTCCACCAAGTCCTTCCTTGCATGCATCCATGCCCACAATGAAGTCCACATATGGATAAAAAATCCTCAAAATCGATGTGCACTTGTCAAAAAACATTTCAAGTGCTAAAAACTCCTTGCGCAATCTGGAGTCCACTCAAATCACACATGTTTGTTCTACATGGATTTGATTGGATGTGAAATCTATGAGAATCCTTTAATAAACCTTTTGTAGTACCTTGATAGTCATATAAAGGATCTCACTTCTCGACATTTCTTGTTGTTTTCCATTTCTCATTGGATTTTATCTTCATTGGGTCCACAACTATTCCTTCTTCTGAAATGATATGACCCAAATAGTGAACCTTTCATTGATAAAATGAACACTTTCTCATCTTCACATAAAGTTGATGTTCCCTCAATACCTGCAACACCATGTTCAAGTGTTTCTCGTGCTCTTCCTCAAATTTGATTAAATAATAATGTCATCCAATAAAATGACAAACTTATACAAGTACTCTTGCTAGAAGGAAAAACCCCCCTATGACTACACCAGGGATCAGAATGTAGGCAGATCAATTATCCATCTAAAAGTCAACTACTCCTCTAAACTACCCCAAACATACCAAAACTCATACAAGAAAATCAAATATGAGGGGGATCGAGTAATCATACCTCTACTCCACGTCTGGTGATAATCCCCTCGCACTTGAAAGATTTGTTGACTGCATGCCTCCTCCCAAGTTTGACCTGCATTCAAAGATAAACAAAAAAAAAACTATAAGAATGTTATTTAATATACAAATTAGGGTTAGATGTTAGAATGTCAAAACATAAACTAATAAAATCATCCATTACACCATGATTTGGGACAGGAAAAGTAATTCTTTTATTAATAACTCAATGATTATACCTTTACAATCAAAGTCGACTACTGCTCCATGAACCTGGTCCGGGCTCCTCTTCACCAAGCTCCAAGTGAACCTTTGTATGGCTTCTCCTCTCAACCTTCTGATCTCTTCTTAGGAAGTGAATGGGTTTTGATGGAGGAAGAAGGGCTAATGGGGAAATGTTGAGGCAATTCTCACAAAAGGGTTGTGATAACTTGGGCAAGGATGGCATGTGAAACAGGATGAGTTTCACTGTTATTTTGTCTAGATGTGGAATGAGACCCCAATACCTCCTTTTGTATGAAAAAATGATGGTTATTTGGTTGGGTGACGGGCTCTAGGCAATGGATTAGTTGGGAAACTACCCAATAGCCTGTAATATCAATGAATTTCTTGAAACTTTTTATTTTTTGCAAATTTTTCAAGTATACAAGGGTTTTAATGGTGCAACATGCATATGTACGCTAGTTGTAGTGGTGCAACAAGCATATGTACGCGAGTAGTATTGGTGAAGGGCACGTACATATTCAAAAATTTGGTTTTTTAGAACAACAACTCAGTAGTGCTTTGGAAAAAAATGCAAGTGGGCCAAAGGCTAGGTATGCATGTGTAGAGAAATTTAGGGTTATAACAAATGCCCCCTAATGTGTGAGGTCAGAAGAGCATCTGATGGATGAAATATATTACAAAATATTCACCAATGTATGAAACGAGTGAGCCTAGGACCAGAGTTTGGGAGCTGCCATCTGCAAAAAAAACAATTGTCTCTCTGAGGCGAGCATACCCATGGTCGGGATGAAATAAATCATGGCTACCAATCAAATACACTGCATATCTATGTCATATAAATATATAAAGTGTATTCGTGAGCAATACATAGTGGATCTATATCTCAAAATCAAAAATATACAAATATAGTATCCATCTTCAAGAAGTCAATAATGCCCGATGGCTAGAGATGAGGTATTCATAGCTCGAGCAACAACTTCAATATCTTCAAAACTTGGGTAGGAGTACCATGTGAGTGTATGAATTCACTACCCAGAGTTCTTTGACAACTCGTCAGGAAAAGACAAGAGGATATCGATGATCAGGCAGAGGACTTCGTTGATTTTGAATCAGGACTTCACTAGACTTTCAGGATGGTCGACTCATGAGGTCAAGAGACAAAATACAGAAAGGTCGAATCAGGTTGTGTGAAACTTCCCTTGGAAAAAATCACTAAAGATTATCAGACTCAAGCAACATGACATTGACATAATTTCGTGATGCAGGAGGCAACGCAAGCTCTCCATGTGTTTGGAAGAGTAACCAAACAGAAGAGGACACAACTCTATGTAGCGAGAAAAACTTCCTAACGTCATACTAGATCCCATTTTTTTACGAACAAATGAAATGATGTGCTTCGTCCAAGGGAAACTCATTGTGCTGCCAAAAAAATAATATATATTTCTTGTCTCCTCTTTTTGGGTTTTTTGATTCTTTTTGTCTTTCAATTTTTTAAAGAGCTTGAAAAAGAATAAAATAATGCTATGTTACAAAGGAGGAATGAGTGTCGTAAGCAAGCATAATAGTTCCAGGCGCTAGGAACATACTAATGCTCAGAGAAAGGAGACATGTGCAGGAAAAGGACACTCAGAGAAAATTGCTCCATGGGTCAAGGTGTCAAGTCATAGAGGCAAAGTGTTACAAGGCTTGCGTATAAGGCATGCTTTAAAGGTTCAGTTGAGAGCAACATGGATTTGGCATTATTCCAAAGATGCAAAGATACAAATATGATTAACAAGACATAATGAAACCCCCTTCAATCCAATTTTAACGATCCCAGAAAAGGTAAGCTCGGTAGTTTTTCACGTTTAGAGAGTCTGAAAAAAATGTAAAAGAAACTCCAAGGGGTACCTTTTTCGGAGATAGTCTAGTCGGTCCGAAAAAGGGGTAAACTAGCACCGAAAATACGTCTATTCAAAACCATTTTAACAAGTGTGACAAAGAAAAGATCACTCGACAATCGTTTCAATTTTAAGGAGTCTGAAAAGAGATTAATTATGGACTCACTGCCTTTTTCTGGATTTAGTATCCTTAGCCTGAAAGAGTATAAAAGTTACTGAGGAGAACTCTCTCGGAGAGACAAATCTCCCGAGGTGTACCTTTTTCCTCTATAATCTATAGGCCAGAAAAAGTGGTAAACTCATGCCAGTAGATGTTCTTCTGGACCAATTTAACAAGTGTGAAAGAACAAGGTCACTCAACAATCTTTTCAATTTTAGGGATTCTGAAAAGAGCTTAACTATGGACTCCGTGGGGGTTCATTTTTCGTAAGTAATCTCCAAGGCCCGAAAAAGGTGATAAACAAAAACCAAGGAGAATTTTCCTTTTTTCGTAAATTTATTCCCTCGGGCCCGAAAAAGGGTTAAACTTATACCTGAGAATACTCTTCTAGCAAACCGAAGTTCCTAGAGTATACATTTTTTCGTATAATTGACCATCCAGAACGAAAAAGGGGTAAACTACCATCGGACAGACGTGCCTTCAAATTTGAGTTTGGAAATCATGAAGGACAACAAGATTGCTCAGAAATCTTTTCATGTTTAGAGAGTTTGAAAAGGGCTTAAAGAAGAGTCTAGAAAGTTACTTTTCTTAGTTAATTCAGATGGGATCGCAAAGCATAAATACAGACTCGTCAGATGTTTCTTTCGGATTTCAAAGCGAGCTTGAAAGACAACAAAGCGTGCTCATTTTGGGAGTCCCGAGGGTGAGGCCAAGAGTGATGGTGCATTAGACGAATGAGGCTTGATCTCATAATCACGACGGGACTAACAAGGACTCTCGAGCCTATAGTCATTATAGACAACATGGACGCCAAAAAGCAACAAGGATCTATCTAGGGAATCCATGTAAAGGTAGGTTCTACCACCTAATCACGACACTTCTAAAGCATCAATGATGGTTCTGTGTCATACATTAGTGGTATCAATCTATGGAAAATAGGAAAAGACAACAAGATGCAAAAAGTGGATGTGAAAACCTAATTTATATGCAAAAAGTTGGAAAAAATGACTTTTACCAAACGACTTTTAAAAGTGACCCATCTCCCAAAAGTTACCAAACCAAAAGGAAAAGTGTATTGTAACATCCAATAAGAAACTTGAGAATGGAATTAAATGATTTCCAAGCCAAAAAAAACAACAAGGGGGTCAAAAAAGTGGCAAAAAGGGCCAAAAAAGTATATAAATAGAAGCTGACAACTCATTTTCACCATTGCAATTTGAAAATTAACCAAAAGGTAAAAAAGACCCCTTTGCTAAAGAAGTTGATTTGGGGAGCTTCAGAGGACAAAGCGAACTTCTGCTCGGACCATGTAAGCACAAACTCATCCCTCCTGCATTTCCATTCTTCCTTTTTGCATTTTTATTTTTGGGGGGGAACGCTCTCCTAAAAGAGAGTAGCCTTGCATGTACTTGAGTTTTCCAAGGACAACCCGCATATGTACTTGAGAAGAAAACACTATGCCCACGTACATACGCGACTATGACCAAAACAACCCTCGTACACCCTCAAAAGCATGGAAAAATTAAGAATGCAAGAGCTAACTCCCCTTTTGAACCGCCATGGAACATGATGTATGTCCACTGGAGGGAGAGGGAACACGCGAATATTGATATATTGGTCGATGAGGACCCTATTTCCATTGCCACATTCAAACAATGTGGGTTGTGGAAGTTATTTCGGTGTCCATTTATGAGGGCACAACCCAGGCTACTGAACACCATGGTTGATTACTGGCATCTAGATGAAAAGGATTTTATGATAGAAGGGCAGTCATTGACTCCAATGACTGTAGATATATACTTCTTGACTGGCCTCTCGAGGAGAGGGGAACCAGTCAATATGTGCACTTTTCCCCCCGGGGCTTTCAACATTAACGATTACATTAGGATGCATTGTGAGGCCGGAACTGAGAAGGTAGGTTCTTAAGTGCCCATTAACAAGATCAACAACTTGTCATTGAAGGTGATATTATTACTTATTGTGCGGATTACTGGATCTGCAACCCTTTACTAGGATTTCCAGGTGCACATACTGATCCAAAATCGGATCCAGGAGATTGATGGGGCTCAGAAAGGCCTAAAAATCAAAGTTCTTAGTGTTGTGTCCTTTTTGCCAGTTGAGTGAGCAAAGGAAGGGCACTTGCGAGTCTAGTTGGGTTTGCTAGATAGGATAGAGGTTAGTGTATGAATTAGTCAAATAAAACACATGAAATAAACAAAAAACTAAGCTAGAAACAACTAAGAAAATGAAATTAAAATGCATAAGAAACTTGAACCAAGATCAATCAATGAAATGACCAATAATCATGCCACCAATGGAGAATTATATTAGTGGGAAAATACCGTAGAGAAAGGATGACTTATGGATTGCCTCTTCCTCCTTAGGAGGGCTCTTGAGTCCCCTATGTGAGAGCTCTTCTTACAAATGATAAACTAGAAAGAAAATGATGAAGAAATCCAAGCTTATTCCCTCAAGAGGTGAGGTGAATAGCTTATTGAGATGATGCTAGTATTCTCTAAGAAGAAAAGAGGTTTCTTGTAGGAGAATAGAGGCAACATAACCATACAATGAGATTCTTAAATTCTTATTGCACCCATGGTCTCCTTTTATAGCTTGTCTTTGAGGTAATATACAACCGATATTTAGTGTGAACAAGGGGCCCTTTAGGGAACCCTTAGGTCTTTGACTAGCCCCCCACTCGGATTCATCTTGGATTTGAGGGTCAAATCAAGTTGGGAGCTGGTCCAGAAGTGGGTGGGGGGGGTGAAAAGAACCATAAATGTGTCATTCACAGGTGTGCATAGATTTTATCATACACAGTCGCGCATGTGGCGCATTGTGCGCATGATTTCTTTAGTGTTTTAGTGCATGTAAATTTTCTACCAGTTGCATAGTTTTTGCCTCTTGGAAATGATTTTTTGGTGTTATAGGTGAACTCATAGGTGTTTGGAGATGTTGTATTCCTGTAACCATTTGCATGCGATGTTGCGGATGAAATTTTAGTGATAACAGATGCCCATTGATGTGTGAGGTTAGGAGCATATGTATAGCCGAAATACATCAATGTTTCTTCTAATGAAAGTACCATTGTAATGAAGAGTGTTGATAGGAACTGTAAGAGAAATCTGTTGGAGGGAGAGGAGAAACTATGGGACCAAACCTTTTGCTAGGTAGGAAAATAAAATCTATATACAAACAAGGCGGGCATGCCCCATGCTCGTGTCATGTAACTCGAAAAATGGAAAACAGTAACTGAATTTGTATGTTGATGTAGATAACTGTAGTGCACTCCGGGGCGGTTTGATAACGACAGATGAAAATTCTGATGGTGAACATACTCTAAAAAGAGGCAAGGACGCTTGTAAGAAGTGTTGATGAATCGTAGGCATTGATGGCTTAACAAATTCAAAGGTCTTCGGCTAGTATAAAACAGCTGCAATAGTCGCATAGTAAGACCCACCATAACATGATATTGTGTTGAAGTCGAATGTTATGGGGGTCAACGACAGCAGAGAGAAATGATGGTTCTCTCTGTGTCGTCCAAGACTCCTCAATGTAAAGGTAATGAGAGTCAAGATATTATCTCCCTCCTGGAAACTATGTTTATGTCGATAGAAAGGGAGACGCGACTCCAAGAAGCAAAGGGATTCATGAAATCCACTAGGTAAGATCAGGAAATAATAAGGAACATGAACGAAGTCAAGATACGATGAAACTCAAGACTTCCCTTGGTTGGGGATATATGTGAAGGATGATTGGTAGCAACCTTGAAACTGTATCTAGCATCAGAGGAATGACTAGGCATGGGATTAAATTGTTCTAGAGGCATCACAAAGTGGACAAACTCATAGATTATGGGTATATGGACTGTGGGATACTCGAGGTTTATGGACGATGTCCACATGAGTAGAGGATAGTGAATTCCCAAACCAAGGTTGACATGGGTTGCTTTTCCATAAAAAATAAGGTCGTTAAGGGTGACAACAAAAAGATAAGTAAATGCTAGAAACAAAGGCTTTTTACAGTTACCAAATGAATAAAGAATAATTGGGGATGAGTGTACAGATACAGAAACAGGTGCCCCAGTGCAAGATGGCTTGTCCTGTGAGGGCGCAAGTTGCATGGAGAATTGGTGGAGGGTGGGGGTGCCATTGGTGGGTTTTTGTATGAGGTAAATGAATGGAAGGAAATTTGTAGATGGGCAAACTAATTGTGGATGAAATGGATGGTTAATGATTCTACAGAGGTGCAGTCAAAATAGAACCTTGAAGAGATAACCTGGGAGTCCATTGGGAAAGCTAGCAAAATGAGGAGAAGGAGTATGTGGTTTATTCTAGGAAATACGTAAGACTATCAGGACTCCCATCCCTAGGGGGTGAAAGCAGCATGAGTGTCAAAATTTCTCGGGGGACTATGAATGGGACAACTCATGTGAGGGAGAGTGCTACCGGGTGACAGTACCAAAATTGCATGGAGGTGTTAGTACTAAAGAGTTGGATGTAGGGACCGTAAGGGAAAATGTTAGAGGGTGTGACTGGGAGATGCAATCGGTATTTAGAGGGAATGATTACATGCCAGTGTCGATCATATACTTAAAGGGGTCGCGCTGGTGTGTGATGACCAAGTACCTGCACACATGAAAACCAAATACCCGACGTGAATAGTATCTGAAAATAAAGAACATATAACAATTATTTGATAATTTTGAACATGAGCTGGCGTACCTAAGTGTGTCATGGAAAGATGCTCCATCAGGGAAAATTCAAAATGGTAACCCGAGGAAAATGAATGTGTAAGTGGCTAAAAATGGTTCAGAAAATGGAGCTTATGGGCTCCTGTACCAAAAAATGAAAGTGGGGAAAAGGGATTAGATATGGACGGTGGGTCCATAATGCCACCCTAGTTTCACCGACACTATGGGTGATCAGGTGGTAGTTTGGTGGGAGGACATGGACCTCCCCTTTGCTCGAGGACTGATGAAGAAATATAATGAATTACATTCATGGGAGAATTGGTATGGAGTGTCGGAGGAATCTCAACTAGATATGTGTGGCGTTTTGTGTCTAATGTGTGGTGGATGTATGATATAGATGGGCAATGATGAGTGTAATGCCCATATTCTACGCATATGGAACAGGAGAAATTGGTTCATATATTTTGTTTGTGTGTGTTTGATGACTCCATAGTAGCGAGGGATGTACTTGGTGGAGTGGAAAGAAAAAGGGGTTCTTGAGGAAGCTGGATAAAACTGTGTAGCTCGAGAAGAGAAGGACATTTGTGAGTGGGATGTCCTTTTCTTTCACATAAGGTGCAAGGGAGTTGAACTCGGGGAGGTAGTGGAGCGATGGGCTCTTTCTTCTTCTGTCTACCCCCAGCCGTAACAGTGGTGTTGGCAATTGGGGGTGAGGGTGGCATGGTCGGAGTTAGTACTGGGATTTGCATCGATATTCCCTCTAACTGAGGGAGGGATGGTTAAGGAACCATCCTGGGTGGATGTAGATACCATACAGGGATGGTGAGTGCCATGTTCAGAAGGGTAAGAGTTGCAGCTACCTGGAATGCTTCGACTCTAGGTGGGGGGTAGAAAAAGGGAATTTGGGTAATGGTCTGGGGGACTGTCTCCCAAACCAAGATTTTCCCCTGGAGGGGAGGGAGATCCGTGATAAGTGGTGTGGTGGCACTCTTAGGGAACTCATGAGGTAGTATTTATTCAACTGGTGGAACTTTGATATGGGGAGGGCACTCAATGATAGGAGTCTTGTCTCTGATGTTTATTCCTTTAGAGGAAAATACACACACTTGTGCTGAAAAAGATGGGTTTAGGAACAATGGTGCTCCCTAATAAGTGACCAACATGGATGGGTCTTGGAATAATCCAGGGCCAATGTTGACAACTAGAAAATCATCCAAGAAAACTCGGACAAGGGGGAGGATGTTATCAATGATGGTAGAATGGTTAGGCTCGTAATGTGTAAGCTGGTCGATGGTGACGATCTTCCCATTATGGGGGAACATCATCGTACGAAACACAGAAGAAGAAATTGCCTTCATAGCATACATGTAGTTTCGTTTGAACAAGATATTGTAATCAAGTTGGGCATTGATAACTTCAATGTCAATGAGGATGGTTTTTCCCCCAAGTTCTATGGGGAAATTTTGACAAATCCCTGTGGAAGATGTTGGTCGACCATTGTAAGCTCAAAGGGTGATGAAAGAGGGTACTAGCTCAGGGGAGCCAATTTTCTGCCATACGTGTTTAGACATGATGCATGTGAATGCACCTTCATTGATGATACACCGATAAATTGTGGTTTTATAGATCTTAACTATTATCTGGAAGGATACTTGGGTGGGAATATGTGGTTCTCCGCTATCTGAATCAAATGTGATCATCTGCGTGTCAGCTGGGTTGATTTCCCCCAAGGTAGAAAGAAAGGATTTTTGTTGTGATGGATAGGTTTGGAGGACCTCCAACACATAAATGGATGTAGGAGACTGGTCTAAGTCATCAACCAAACTATAATTATGAGAAGCCCTAGCATGATGGTTATGCACATTTCGTCGTAAAGGCATATGTGGTATGCGGGGAATGGTTTCCATGCTAGGACGTGGAATCATCAATGGTTGTCCTATAGTAGTTGTCATAGTTTATGAGGTGGTTGGAGTAGAGTCAGGAGGCATACCGTATTGATGGTTGCGGGTTTGCAGAAAAATTTCTTTGTTGGTGAGGACACTGCGATCAACCAGATTCCCGGGTTGAGTGGCACCCAAGTTTGGATATTTCCCCATTTATGGTGGGGCATGGTTGATCACTTGTTGGGTGTTCATCACACCTTAGTATGGTATGGGGTTTTTAAAAATAGCTAGAGGCAATGGTTAAAAATATTGTTGAGGGGCAGGTGGTGCTGGAGGGTCCTGTGAGTTCATGGATGCCCTCATCCGTTGGATATCAGGAATTTGGGGGAAATGATGAGTATAACTTCCATAATCACCACATATAGAACAAGGGAAGTTAGTATAAATATTGTTGTTCTTCCCTTATCGTGGTTGATTTTTATTAGTGCCCCCTTGGGGGTCTTGGTATTAGTTTCCCCTGGCGGGATGGTTGTGGGAGTCATTCCCTCCTGGTACTGGGTGGTCATTGTTTGGGTTTTTTCCTTTCTTCTTATGAGTCGGATTGGCCATATTCAATTTTTCAAATGTATGAACTTGTTGAATATGAAAGGGCTGAATAAATTTTATGTTGGCATGTGGTTGTCCTAGTGGAGGATTAACTGGTTGGGGAGGACCAAGAAATGGGAAATATGGATTGTTTTGTGGATAGGATCCATATGGCGTATAGGAAGTAGAGGTACTTCCACTACTGCTAGGGTTATATCCAGGGGTTGGGGGTGGACCCGTACTGGATTGAGAGACCGGATACGGTATGGGTACAGGTGGGGGTGCCCCCAATGACTGAGGGGGAACAACATGATATGACAGTTGGTAAGGGGAAGGAGGATAATATGATGGCCCTCCATATATCGATGGATATTGGGGTGTACCATACATGGGTGGTGGTTGGATGTATGGATTGTGGTGTGTTGTGGTACCAATCAATCCATCCACCACATGAGACATCCCAGGTTTGTCTTGGCCGAATGGTATGTGTCTTGGTGCATCAGGGATTACCATGTATAAGTAACCTGACTATGTATAAATGAGGTCGTATTGTTGAGACTTGTTGATGGCTTCCTCTTCAGTTTGGGTAAAGGTGGAGGCCACATCATTGGCAAGGATAGAGATGAGTAATCTGAGAAACCAATTGAGGCATTGTTCTTTGGTGGTTTCAGCTTTGCATAAACTACATCATCAACGCCATTCATGAATGTGGTCAGTGATATGGGTGGTTGAGAATTTTTTATACTCAAAGAGTAGTTCTAGACTTTTGTAATGACAAACTGGTAGTTGAAAGAAGGTCAAAAATGTTTTGGCCAAGGATTCAAAAGTCACATGGGACCCTGATTTTTCGTCCACATACCATTTGGCTAATGGGCCAGTGAGTGTGCACTGAAATAACCTTAAGAGGATGGAGTCATCCATGATGTTGTTTGAAAAGAACCATAAGTGGAAAGTCACGACATGGTTGGAGGGGTCTTCCCTCGATTTTCCTTCAAACTTAGGAATGTTTGAAGGTAGTTTGGTAGGCATATTGGGCCATGTGGGGTCATGCAATATAGGGTCATTCATGAGTTTACTCAAGTCATAAATTTTGAGGGATTCCAAATATGGCATGTGGGGTGGTGGTGGAGGATTGGTTCAAGCCATGGTGTGAGCAGGTAGTGGACCTGAACCTTGAGGGAGATTTGGTGGGGTTGTACTTATCCCTTGAGAGGAAGTTTTCCCCCTGTCTCCTTGTGAAGGAGAGATAGTGGATGGATGGCCTTGGGAAGTGGACCCAAGTAAGGTGGAACTGATCAAATCTGATCCCAAAATAGTGGCACTCACAGGGGTGTGAGACGATTGATTCGGTGACTTGGCAAGACTAGGAACTCCTCCTAGGATAGGAGGGAGATTTTGCAAGCATCTAGAATTACGGGGATTCTGTGAGTCCCCTATGATGTTCGACTAGCAAAGTGAATGTGTGTAAGTGGTGATGAGAGCAATTAATGAACAAGAGACTTATATAATTGGGACCTTCACAATATATCTCACAATCACATGTAATTTAAATGAGCATCATTCATAAATCAATTGAAAAGAAGCATACATGTGGGTAGGTGGATTTTTTTCCACATGGGGGAACAAAAGAAAAAAAATGCTCGTGTCATAAAAAGACGTAACATCCTTCCTCTCAAATAACATTGGACCTTCCAATAGCACTCAACAATGGGGTTTGAAGCCATCGGAAGAGGAACTAGTGAAGGATGAAATGATAAGTTATAATGAGGGGTATAGGGTGCATATCCCAAAAGAGCTGGCGATATTTCCCAATAGCCACACAAAATCCGATCAAGGTGCAATTGCAGCCCACAATTGCCACCTGGGTAGATGTCCTAAAATTTTGGCCACTAGGTACCTCGGTCAAAGTGAGGCATTTAGATTTTTGGCCTCAAAAATGGGCCACGAGATGGATCCCTTCCAAGAGTTGGGTGATTCAAGGGAAAACACACAAAACAACTGGACCTCGGCCTTCGACCCTTCACGGGTATCTCCCCGCCTTATTGTGTTAGGAACACTTGACTTGGAGGATTTTAAAGTTCCCTGTTTGTCAACTTATAATGTTTGAATATGTGAGAACCAGATAATGGGGGGTTATTTGGATGCCTACCCTCAAGATCCTACCTAGACTAAAAAATTTCTTTTGGCACCTCCTGTGGAGGAAAACTTAGTGAGTTTTTAGAAAAAATTTAGATGTGGTTGTTTGAGAGATTGGGGGTGTGAACCAATATCATTTGAATTAAGTGGGTGTGGATAATTTCTTCAAGAAATAGTGGGATGTTTCGGAATCCCTTTGGAAGAAACCTACTTCAACCTCCACAATTCAAGATGAAATTATGTGAGTGAGGAGTGACTTTATATGTGAGAAAATGAACAAGTGTGACAAATTTTTAATAAGTTAGGTGTCAATTTGCAGCATGTGGACTTCCTATGGTCCTTACAAATATTGATTACCTATCTTACTAGATGCCATTGGTACAACCTTGCGTAATTTTAAAGTCACTAAAGAAATAGAATGTGGACATATGGGTCCTTACCAATCCTTTAAACTCCCTAATGTGATTTAATCTAAGAAATCTTCAAAAAACTATCCTAGATTGCAAGCATGTGGGCATGTATGGGCTCGTTACTTTGACCTTTAAACTCTCATAGTGATGTAAACTAAGAAATAAATTTCAAAAACTATCTTAACTTTGTAGCATGTGGGTATGTGTGGACCCTTACAAATTTAAGATGTTTAAAAAGAAACTAAGAGGATCCCTAGGGGGGCTTTGTCCTCTCCTAAATATTTTGTTAAGGGAGATAAAATGTCCATTTAATCACCTTTATGATTCTCAAGATCGCTCTATGGTGTGAGAGAAGAGCATACTCAATGATTAAAGTTTGTTTATGGTCCCAATGCAAGTGTTTTTATATGTGATAGTAAAGAATCTCAACTTAACTTTTACAATCAAAACAAGCCATCCATGTGGAAAATTCAAAGCAAAAGAGGAAAAATATGGTTCTTTTTAACCCCCTAAGTGCATATGTTTTGACTAACCCTTCATGTGGTAAGGGAATATAAGGTGGTGCATTTGCAAATTGCATAAAAGAAAGATTTTGAAGGCTATGGGGCCTTCAAACATCACAAAAAACTCTTACAATTTAGAAACTCTGGACAAATGCATGGGTTACAGTTCAAACAGAGGCACAGTGGGTGCACAATGCGCGGAATGCGCAGAGAACAGAAAACCTTTTGGTGCACTGTGCGAAGAATGCGCAGAGAACATAAGTTTTGTGGGTGCACAATGCTCAAAATGTGCGCCTGTGGGTTTAAATACCCACGCACGTTCTGATATGCGTCGGGGGGGTGGGGGGGATTTTGAATGGAATTCTCCTCCTCCAACTCCAAACTTAGCTCTTGATAGGTAAGGCTAGGTTGATTATGATCCATGGAAGGCAAATGGGTCAAAAAGAAGTGCTCAAACAACCCAAATAGGGAGGAAATTGACACCTTATCCCCAATATGGTCTCCAATCTGTTGTGTCCTTTTTGCCGCTTGAGTGAGAAAAATATGGGCACTTGCAATTCTAGTTGGGTATTCTATATAGGACAGAGGTTAGTGTATGAATTAATCAAATAAAACACATGAAATAAACAAACAACTAAGGAAATGAAATTAAAATGCATAAGAAACTTGAACCAAGATCTATCAACCAAATGACCAATAATCATGCCACCAATGGAGAATTATATTAGTGGGAAAACACCATAGAGAAAGGAGTACTTATGGATCCCCTCTTCCTCCTTGGGAGGGATCTTTAGTCCCCTATGTGAGAGCTCTTCTTACAAATGATAAACTAGAAATACAATGGTGAAGAAATCCAAGCTTATTCCCTCAAGAGGTGAGGTGAATAGATTATTGAGATGATGCTAGTATGCTCCAAGAAGAAAAGAGGTTTCTTGTAGGAAAATAGAGGAAGCATAACACTAAAATGAGATTCTTAAATTCTTAGTGCACCCATGGCCTCCTTTTATATCTTTTCTTTAAGGTAATATCCAACTAGTCTTTAGTGTGAACAAGGGGCCCTTTACGACACCCTTAGGTCTTTGACCAACACCCCACTCAGATTCAGCTCGGATTTGAGGGTCAAATCAATTTGGGAGCTGGTCCAGAAGTGGGTGGGAGGCCAACAAGAACCATAAATGTGTTGTTCACAAGTGTGCGTGGATTTTCTCGTACACAGTCGCACATGTGGCACATTGTGTGCTCTACGGGATTCTTTGGCCCACGCACTATGTGTGCGCTTCCTTTAGTGTTTTAGCACATGTCAATTTTTGACTAATTGTATAGTTTTTGCCTCTTGGAAATGATTTTTTGGTGTTGCAGGTGAACTAATAAGTGTTTGGAGATGTTGTATTCCTGTAACCATTTGCATGCGATGTTGCGGACTAAATGTCAGTGATAACACTCAGAATGGCTTCAAAATGGAAGTGTGTGTAGGCCTCATCGATACAAACCTAATACAACTTGAACGGGCTCAAACGAACATCGTATTCTAATGATATCACGTTATGTTCATTTTCCCAAACAAGCAAAAATTCAACAGGTCAACAGGCAAAAAGTTAATGATGATGTCAACATGATGTCATGATGACATCATCATGTTGATGTAGCATTGAGACACGTGGCAACACAACAACAGGTTGACTAGGTAGATGACAGTGATCCATTCAGATGTTGACAAGTGGCACTTTTTGGGAAAATTAAATGGTGCCACATGGCCCAGGCATGGGCTTCCACGTGGCACCCTATCATTTGATGGTTGGTTAAAACTTTTGGAGCTCATGGGATTCGACCCCATGACCTCTTGGTATAAAAATGCCTTGGGAAAGGATTGATAACCAACGCGTTGAGGGTAGAGCTTGTTATTGTGACCCACATTATATTTATATAAAGTGCATTATGTGTGTATTGGAGGTGGAAGGGGGCTAGGGCTGAGCCCCAGCCCACAGACTTACCTTTATCATAGCACCACAACTACTACTATGGGGGTGCTCCACTATACACTCAACAAGGGGTGTGAATTATGCACCTGCCACCATACATTTCAAATTTTAAAACCGCTAGCACGTGGATTTGGGGGATAACGCCATGAATTCAGGGCATTTTACACTTGTTGGGTGCATATATAGAGGCGTGGTCATATTATTTACACCATATTACCACTATAAGCAGGCTAGGGGCCAACGCGCAACCATTAGGGGTTGGCTCTTGGCCACCTATATTCCATATGAACCTATATTTTCATGTGCTCCCAACCCCTTTGGGCTATTTTTGTTTTTTTATACACAAGTGGGTCTTTTTGCCTTTAGTTTGGCCCAGATTGGGCATTTTTGGATATTTTTGGCCCTTTTTGGGAGATATTGGGTCCTTTTTGAGGCCAGATCTTGGGGGGAAGTTGGAAGATGGTTACCAACTTCAAATATATATAAAACATGCCTTCTTGAGGCCATGAGAAGAGATTTAGAGCAGGTTTATGCTGAAGATTTGCCAAGGCAAAGCCATTTTTATGCAGGGAAGCTTTTGAGGAGCGCACCTTTGCAGACCATTTCTGGGAGCTCCGGTCATCCGATTTGAGTGTCGTTTATTGTGTTGGGTTATAGAGATCTGGAAGAAAAATACCATATTAGTTTTGTAACCTTTTGGCACTACTGGGATGTACTTATTCATCTTTGAATAGAAATAAGAAAGCCTCACCCACTGAGACAAAGGCTCGTAGACGTAGACGAGATTGTTGAACTCCGTTATCACATTGGTGTTATGGTTTGTTGATGTTTTATGCTTCATTTCAGTTCTGTACATGTGCATATGGTTGTTATATTTATTCTATAACGTATTCCTCTTTCATTAAGCTTCCTAATTGGTTAATCAACATATGCTTAATAACTCAACCATAGTCGTGTAAAAGATATTTTCGGATCAAGTGGTATCAGATCTAGTTGATGTTTGGATTTGAGTTTTTCATGTTAACCAAGGAAAAGCTACTTTATGGTGAAGGTGATCTTGTTGTAGAGAATCCATTAATTGTATTGATAAAGTGAACTTCTCACAATGAGAAAATGGCATCGGAAGAGAGACTTTCTCAGGATGAGAAAGAATTTCGAAAAACTTTTTTCGCAATGTTGGAGATGATGAAGGTTTTGTACAAAGATTACTTGGAACAAAAAATACCAAATCTGGGTGAATCTTCAAAGGGAAAAAGTGAAGAAGGAGAGGATCCTCCTCAAATTCCTCCTTCACCTCCATAATCACCTCCTTCTTCTCCTTATTCTTCAAGTTCAAGTTCTAAATCTAATGAAAAGAAACATGTTCATAAACATAAGAATGAAATGTCATTATTAAAACTTGATGTTAAATTTGAATTACCCATATATGATGGTGAAGTTAATGTAGAGAGACTTGAAAATTGGGTCAGACAGATGGAGGTCTATTGCAGTGTGCAATAGATCAAGGATGAGGCCACACAAATCAAGTTGGCATCTTTGAGACTTGCAGGAACATCACTCATCTGGTGGGAATGCAAGTTGCAAAACGGAACGCAACAAGTGGGTAATGTATTTCTATCATGGAAAAGTTTTATTTTTTCACTTAGAGAAATTCTATTCTTTGGGTTATAAATAAAAATCATTAATTGAATGGAAATCTTTAAAACTAAGAAAAGGAAAAACAGTGCAAGAATGCACATATGGATTTCAAAAAATGGAATTGTTGTTAGATATTCCTTTACATACACAAGAAACCCTTATGAAGTATATAGGAGGTTTATCTGCACACATTAGAAACATTGTATTCATGTTTGGACCAACTAACCTTGATGAGGTTTATGTTCAAGTGACATAAATTGAAGCATATAAAATAGGTGTATCAGGGGAATCATCTTCGAGAAAATAGGACAAAAGGAATTGGCATGGAAAGAAGTCAAATGCAGTGATGAGAAAGTAAGAGAGGCCCTCTTTCAAGCATTGCAAGAAAGAGGGGCATGATGAGGACCATTGTTGGCAGTTGAATCCTGAGAAGAGGCCAAAGTGATTCAAGGAAAAGAAAGGAAGGCAAATAGTTGCAGCGACAACGCGACCGACAGACTTGGGATCAGATTCTGGTGATGAATCAAAGTTCTCATTGGTTGGTATGATAGGTAAAATTGGTGAAGGGATTGATTGTAGAAGTAAATTGTTTCATATAAGGATTATCATGCGACACACTAAGGTTAATACATTAATTGATAGTGGATCTCAATATAACCTAATCTCAGAAGAATTGGTTAAGCAATTGAGGTTAAAAACACAAGTACATCATAAGCCTTACACACTTAA
The DNA here is from genome assembly GCA_009831015.1 of Picea engelmannii. Lineage (NCBI taxonomy): Eukaryota > Viridiplantae > Streptophyta > Pinopsida > Pinales > Pinaceae > Picea > Picea engelmannii. The sequence goes on from ML783749.1 coordinate 377,847, forward strand.
ATGGATAAGAAATCATCATCAAATGCACATAACCAAGCAATGCACATTAAAATTTGCAATTTCATCTAAGTATGTGGATGAGGTAACATGTGATATAGTGCCACTAAGTGAATGTGGAATGGTCTTAGGTAGTCCATACTTATATGATCGTAAGGCAATCTTCTACAGGACAAAGAATCAATATCAATTAACCAAAGAAGGTCAAGATTATGTGGTTCATGCTCATCATGTTAAAGAAGATAAAAATATTCAAACAATGGAACAATTAAAGAAGGAATTTCAAGCAATCAACAAACCAATAATTGTTTCAAATGAAGTAATAGATCTTAAGCAAGAAAAGAAAATGATTGTTGAATGGAAAATCAATCACAATTTGCTTCAAGACAAGCTCATGTCGTGCAAATATTACAAGTATATCAACTCATTTGCAGTCATATTTTTTATGTTATCATTAGTAATGTTGTCTACATGGATGATAGTAGCTTCAGTAAGATGTGACAGGGTTCAAATGGCTAACAATATGCTGTCAGATCTCATGATTGTGTTACAATTGATCTTGATGAGACAGGTGCACAGGACTGAGTTCAAAGACAGAGGACAAGTTGGGTGGCCTATCCCGAGCTTGTTGACTAGTCAGTAACTTTTTGGGGACCAAAAGGTCTTTTAGTGGGGATGTTTGATCCAGAATGTGATCCAGGAGCTTTATGGGGCTCAGAAAGGCCTAAAAATTAAATTTCTCAAAATGGTTTCAAAAGGAACGTGTGTGTAGGCCTCATTGATACGAACCCAACACAACTTGAACAAGCTCAAAAGAACATTGTATGCTCCTGCTATTGTGTTCTGTTTGTTTTCCCAAATAGGTAAAAAGTCAACAGGTCAACAAGAAAAAATTCAATGTTGACATCAGCATGATGTCATGATGATGTAGCATTGAGACACGTGGAAGCACAATAACATGTTGACTGGGAAGATGACAATGATCCATTCAGATGTTGACAAGTGTCACTTTTCGAGAAAATTAAACGGTGCCACGTGGCCCAAGAATGGGCTTCCACGTGGCACCCTAACATTTGATGGTTGGTTAAAAAATTTGGAGCTCATGGGATTCAACCCCATGACCTCTTGGTATAACAATTCCTTGGGAAAGGTCTGATAACCAACGCGTCGTGGGTAGATATTTTTATTACAACCCACATTATATTTATATAAAGTGCATTATGTGTGTATTGGAGGTAGAAGGGGGTTGGGGCCAAGCCCCAACCCATGGTCTTACCTTTACCATAGAACCACAACTACCACTATGGGGGTGCTCCACTATACAGTCAACAAGGGGTGCAGATTATGCACCTTCCACTATACGTTTCAAAGTTTAAAACCACTAGCGCACGGATTTGGGGGGCTAATGCCATGAATTCAAGGTGCTTTACACTTGTTGGGCACGTATATAGAGGTGTGGTCCTAATAATATCCTATTATTTACACCATATGACAACTATATGTGGGCTAGGGGCCAACACGTAGCCCTTAGGGGCTAGCGCTTGGCCACCTATATGTCATATGACCCTATATTTGTGCGCGTGCCGAGCCCCTTTGGGCTATTTTTTATTTTTTATACACAGGTGGGTCTTTTTTCCTTTAGTTTAGCCTTGATTGGGCATTTTTGGAGATTTTTGGCCCTTTTGGGGGGATATTGGGCCCTTTTCGAGGCTAGATCTTGGGGGGGAATTAGGAGATGGTTACCAACTTCATATTTGTATAAAACATGCCTTCTTGAGGCCATGATAAGAGATTCAGAGAAGGTTTATGCTAAAGATTTTCCAAGCCAAAGCCATTTTTATGCGGGGAAGTTGTTGAGGAGCACACCTTTGCCGACCATTTCTGGGATCTCTGGTCATCCAATTTGAGTGTCGTTTGTTCTGTTGGGTTCTAGAGATCTAGTAGAACAAGACCGGATCAGTTTTGTAACCTTTTGGAACTGTTGTGATGTACTTATTGAGCTTTGAACAGAAATAAGAAAGCCTCACCCACTGAGACAAGGCCCGAAGACGTAGGCGAGAATGCCGAACTCCGTTATCACATTGGTGTTATGGTTTTTTGTTGTTTTATGCTTCATTTCAGTTTTGTACATGTTCATTTGGCTTCTATATTTCTTCTATAACTTCTTCCTCTTTCATTAATCTTCCTAATTGGTTAATCAACACATGCTTAATAACTCAACCATAGTCGTGTAAAAGATCTTTTCGGATCAAGTGGTATCAGAGCTAGTTGACATTTGGATTTTAGTTTTTCATGTTAACCAGGGAAAAGCTACTTTGTGGTGAAAGTGAGATTGTTGCAAATAATCCATTAATTGTATTGAGAAAGAGAACTTCTCACAGCGAGAAAATGGCATCGGAAGAGGGACTTTCTCAGGATGAGAAAGAGTTTCGAATAACTTTCTTCGCCATATTGGAGATGATGAATTTTTCATATGAGGATTACTTGGAACAGAGAAGACCAAATCTGGGTGAATCTTCAAATGGAAAAAGTGAAGAAGGAGAGGATCCTCCTCAGATTCCTCCTTCACCTCCATCATCACCTCCTTCTTCTCCTTGTTCTTCAAGTTCAAGTTCTAAATCCAATGTGTTAGCACTAGAAGTCACCCTCAGATTGCATAGAAGGTAAGCCCAGTACCCATCAGTTTATATAGTAAATGTAAATGAGTTTTAGGTGATCAAATGGAGAGGAATCAATGATAATAATGGTCTAACTCAGAAATCTGGACTAGCATGCATAAGAAATTGAGGTCTGGAATCAACTTCAGTCAGTAAGTTGGAGTAAGGGTGAATAGAGGGAAGACTTTAGTGAGGAGAGTGTAGAGGTCTGTTGTGGACATCAGGTCTTCCAGCAGCCTAAGGAGGAAAAACTTAAATGCAATATCCTCTTGAATTCAAATCTGAAAGAAACTGAAAGAAATTATAACAACACTATAATCAAACATTCATCATAATACAGTCACAACAATCCATGTGAATCAGTCAATCATGAACTCTCTCAGTGTCAGAGGAAAATAATATGGAGTAAGAAAGTTGACTTAGATTAACCAAGATGTCTCAAAAAAGAAATACATAACCAGAGAACCATTGTTCTTTATAAAAATATTACAATAGTAGGGAGCCTAGCTCAACCATTCGACCATAACAAAATATCAAAACTAAGTATATATACTCAGAACTGTTGCAACTACCAGTAGCGTGATCGGACAACTGCATTCAAAGTTTTCAGTCAATGCCTCATCTGTCAGACTGTGCAGGATTTCTCATGTCAGGCACAATCTTGCCTCAGTTATGTTCTTTGTAGGAAAATTTGTCTAGAATGAAGCTTCAAATTGACAATCTACACTCACGGCCATTCTCAGCCTGCTTTCCATTTATGGAGTGATTTGAAGTTTCAACCACCACTCCCATTTCCATTAAATGCAATCATTGGGATTGGGACGAGGCCTGACACCCATGAATGTTCCAGGTGATGCACACAACTTCTTCGAGTCAATCTCGGCGCCTCGAGGCCATGTAGATCTTCTATTGTGACAAAAAACGGGTGCTTTTGGCCTTTCAAACTTCAAAATATATTTTCCCCAAGAAAAACCTTTGGAGCTAAGGATCTGATGACGCGTAGCTCCTGGATTAGGATAGTTGATATCCACTTCGAGGCTCTGGGAAAATCCAAACTCAAATCTCGCTTACCTTCTATTCTTTTACCCGAAGTTATCAATCCTTGACCCGCGTCCTCTTCAATCAATGGTTCTTCTCCTGCTTTGATACTTTGACCCCTTCAACTAGATCAACGACCATTCTACTCCCTCCTCGATCAATGATCGGGATATCCTTCGGGTCTTCGGGACTTCAGACACTTCGAGACTTTGTAATGTTTAACTCCCACAATTCTCCAGAGTGTCGAACTCTGAAGAGAGGTATCTGCCTCCACACATCCTCAACTTTTGATGGATCAGATTATTTTGGCAGTTGGGGCTTCGGCACTTCAGGAATTCCACACTCTTCTCACTTCAAAACTCCCGAAGCTTATTTCCCCGAACACTTGGATAAACTACCACCTGTCCCTTTAAAAATCAACATCTCATCCTCTCTTAGGGCCTTTTACTCCAGCGCTATACTTCACGCAAATTTTAATATTCTGAATGCCCGCAAGCCGCTAATATGAACTCCACATGGAATTATCATCGTTGAAAGTTGAACCTGCCTTTTTGCTTGGTTCGGGTCCAAAACGGACTGCTCAAAGTGTCGCTCTTTGAGCCTGTGGTTGTGGCCTGTGTAAACAAGACTTGGACGACTGGATAGGGGCTTGGCAAAAAAAAAGGACGAGTGATTGAAACAAAAGGATATGGGTGTTCATCTTTAGAGGAAAACAGAAAGGCTTCGGGCTGATACTTTTTCAAGTAAGACATCATGGAAAAACAATCTTTTTAAACAAAAAGGGGTGAATAAAACCAACTTTACCAATTGAAGGGGAAGATTTAATACTTGGTCTACTAAAAGGAGAGAGACAGGGAAAAATTACAGACTTAGGTAGAAACCAAAAATGCACAGGACTCTGACAAGTTCATGTGATAACATTTGGCTCCACAGGGGATGGAATGCTCCCTGAGAGTTGCCAAGAACAAGTAGTTCCAGTGCCTTAGTTATTGGGTTATGGATTCAAGCTCAAAACATTTCGCCGAAGGCCGACATGTACACTATTTTACTCATAAAAATGAAAACAAACACACATGCTCAAGAAAGAGCTTATTTATGTACAGTCTTAGTCTAACTAATTTTTACAAAGTGTTAGGTGAAAGAAAACTTCCACCATAACCACCCAGATTGTTCGGTAATATAATTCTTCTCTTTACTGCAAATAATCCATAAAAGGTAAGGGAAGTATGACAGCATAAAGAAACATGTATTGGAACACTGGAAATACCTCCAAATGATGATAATATGAACAATTTTGCAGGCTCCAATGCTTTTGGAAAACATAGTTTCATATATAACCCCACAAGGTCACAAAATTTATAATCAAGAAAGCTTGGTTGGTAAGAAATTACCTCCTGCTCCTCATGGTTACTCACCCATCGTTTGATTTTCTCAGAGTGTACAGGTGGGTAGAGGACTAATGTGGGTCGGTTGATCCCAGGTGATACTTGCTCATTTGCAGGTTCAAGACAGGAGATAAACTACACCTTTAGCTCCTCCATTTCTCCTTTGTCTTATCTGATAACATATGCTAGCTGAGAGCAAGAAGTCTCTTCATGTATATCCATGGATGGCTCTTTCTCTCTATCATGCTTTTCTTGGTAGGATCTTTCGCTTTCATAAGAATATTGGCAACCTATGATTTCTACTTTTGAATACTCTTCAAGGGTAGGTGAGCGCAGAACTCTTTTATCTTGCAAAGAGAAAAGAGCAATATCTCGATTCTTTTATTCAACCATTTGTTCTTTTAAATCTAATACAACAGGTGTACTAGGGGCAGAAAATAATTCATCCATAGTTATGCCATCATCAGTGCTATCATCAATCATATCTGGAAGGACTTCCTCTTGGGAAATATAGAGAGAAACATTTTCATATGTATTTGCAAAATACTCACTTTCATCCTTTATTTCTCTCTCAATCAGATCTTCACCAGGCTCATCACACGAGGAACACTCTATCATCTGCAGAATGTGGAGTGGAAACCTCTTACAACAGTCATCAAAAATAAGATGAGATGGGTAAATCTTCCCGTAATACAAATTAAAATCATTGTGAAAATCCTTCAAAAAATGGATACTAGCAGCAGGGAGAGATAGACACCATACAAGAGAATCTTCTTCTAAAAAAAAATTGAACATCTTGATCTAGACATCCTCATGAAAGAAGCCATGTTCAAGCATGCATACATGAAATTTTAATAAGTGCTCACTAGGATGGTCATGCTTACTTCCTCTGAATCTTGGAAGATAATCATCCCATTCGTTTATAGCCGGCACTAGATGTGGATAACTAGATATGCCTGAGAAATTGAAAGGGGGAAAAATCTGAGCCAAGATAGCCAAGAGATGTGGTTCCTTATTTTCTCCTTCATGGCTCTCCCCAAGATCAGTTTCACAATCACTATAAACAGGAACCATGGAAAAGATTTTCTCTTCATCATCTTCACTGGAATATCTGTCAAAAGTTGTTTGTTCTTGGTTAGTATCCGACATCGCTTCTTCATCATAAGAAAGGCTGTCAAGAACATATGTTTAAAGGACCAAAATATCCTCTACATTTTCTTCATAAGAGAAGCAAGAGAAATCTGCCTCCAATCCCTGATCCAGAATCGGATCCAGGAGCCTGACAGGGCTAAAAAAGGCTCAAAAATGAAAGTGATAATAATTCAACGAAACCAATGCCATTGTGTCTGTCTCGTCTTCTTGATTCCAGCCATATATTTACTTCGTCAAACAGGCTTCATATGCGAAAGATATCGCATTTTGTTCGAAAACCCAAACAGGCAAAAAAAATGGGTGACTGTACAGTCCGTATAGTGCCATGTGGTAGGCTGACTGTACAGGTCGTACGGTCATACTGTTGACATGGAAGCTCCTGGAGAAGACACATGGTAGGTGAAAAGGAGTACAACAGGTATAGTTGGACCAGTTAGAGGGTGACATGTGTCACCACTGTAAGGGTGACACGTGGCACAGGCTAACGTGGCAGGTATAGTGGCATGCTGGCGTGGCGGTACGGTTGTTGACTGGGAAGACACCTCAGTAGACAGGTGGACGAATTTGTTGGGTATGTGTTATATTATTTTCATGTGTGTGTGTGGGGGTGTGTCAGATACGACAACTGCGTCTGACGATCCCTACACCTAGATTAGCGGTTTTTGCTATTTTTAGCGGATTTTGCTATTTTTAGCTGATTTGTAAATTAATCTTGGAATAAGGGATTAGGGTTTTGGTATCTACGGAATACCTAAAAACATTGTATATATTGTATGGAGAATGTTGAAATTCGATATAATGAAAATAAGAAAGGTTTTCCCGGTTGAGGGTTTCCGGTAAAAATCTCTGTGTAATCTGTGTATGAGCCATTGATTAATTTCTGTATTGCTTAAGAATCTATATGCATTGCTTTACTTCGCAGGTTTA
>ML783749.1:401037-416442 GCA_009831015.1 Picea engelmannii
ACAGCTTGGTCTCGGGGATGAAAGACTCCTCCACACCATTCTAGTATCAGAGCCAGTTTATCGAGGGAGGTTCGATCCAGCTTATCCTGAGGGCCTAGGGCCATTTCGACAGTTGGGTTTTGTTTGCAGGGGCAGGACCATCAATTTGAGGGATTTTCTGGAGGGTTATCATCATTCTACATTTGTCTACAGATTGGGACGTCTGGGAGCCATAGGGGACATCCTGCGATTCAGTAAAACTCAGATCTAGGGAGATCTGCTTGAGATCTGAGCCCGAAACTTCTCCCATGGGGTTCTCATAGCTCGATCTATATTCTTGGAGAGTTTCATAGAAATTGGAGGCCTCCTTCATCAGGGCCGAACCTGCTAGGGTTTCAGTCATCCAGTGGGGTGCACCATTCAGTGGAGATTTCAGATCTATAGAGATTGAGAGGGATCTTGGAGATTCGGGCACCTGGGTTGTTCTCACCATCACTCGATCTATATTCTTGGAGAGTTTTAGATCATTTGGAGATCTCCTTCATCAGGGTCAAACTAGCTAGGGTTTCAGTCATCCAGTGGAGCACATCATTCAGTGGAGAATTCAGATCTACGGAGTTTGAGAGTGGATTTGGGAATTTGGACATCTGGGTTTTCCTTGCAGTTTCCCGATCTATCATTTGGCATATTTCTTGGGATGATTGGACACTTTTGGTAGCAGGGAAGAATTATTCAGGGCTTCAGCATTCTATCAGGATGTGGCGGATCTGCTTGATTTAGTCTTCATTGTATATCCAGCCTTTGGAGGCTCATTTTGTATTGTTGGGAGCATTTTGTAGCAGCTCATATCTATTGCTTGTACGACCATCTGAGGTTTATACTAGATCGTCCATCTATTGTATTGATCTTACATGGCTCATAATAAAAAGGTCAGATCTTTGCTTCTGCTTCCACCTTTTGAATATATTGTGATCTCCATGTGTTGATGAATCTTGTATGCACTTAGAAACTCAATAAATTAGTAGTAGTTAGTGATTCCAAGAAAGAATTTGGCTTGGGATCATTACATAGTGGTTGAGGGCTTGGTACCTTGATAAGTGCTAAGTGAAAATTGTAAATGCTTTGTGCATGGTGTGTTGAGAAATTGCAGAGCTAAGTGCAAGTGACTGTAAGAGACTGTGTAAAGGCTTTGTGATGTAACCTAGCTCAGGGAAGGAGGATCTAGTGAATTGTGCACAGATATCATGTCATATGTGGAGTAGGATCTTGTGGCTCTGTGCAAGTAGAGGATTGACAGAAGAAAATAAAAAGAAGAAGAGTTGGTGGACATAGCCCTAGGATGGGGATGAACCACGGATATCTTGTGTTGTGGTTTCTTTGTGCATTGTGAATGTTTTATGGTTTATATGACTAATTCTTAGTGTAATAATGTATGCTTAGATGAATATGATATCTTAGTGCCCGAGATGTGAATAAGATGCTAGATCTTATCTATGTTGGTGTGCTTAGTGCTTGATTATATTAGATCTGGATGAATACTATGCTGCTATGTAATTATGGATTATCTACACTGTGAACTAAGGTTAAATATTGATGAATAATGACTGCAAAGTGATTTGTTAAGGTGTTATAATCACAGATATGTGTCTCAGCTAAGGTTGCAGACATCTGAGTCCTGCAACCACCCTTGCTTCTACCTTGGGTGAGACTTCATCTGCTTCGTAGGTGTTTCCTAAAGGGTCGATAGTTAGGGTTTTGTTGGTGTGTTGCTGAAGCATTGAACCCTGGGTCTACCCCTATGCCAACAAATGGTTCTGTTGCCGAGACCTAAAACTGTGATTGTTGGGAACTGAAGAAAAGAGGAATCTCTTTGTGTAGATTTGTTTCCCTAGTGCACAGTATCCTACTTGACTTGTAAATCTCTGTTCTAAGAAGAGAATTCATATATGAAGAAAAGAGATAATATATTGAAGCTGTGTTCTCTGATAAAGGTAAGAACAATGAAATTTTTTTATTGAAAAGGTAAGATAGTGGAATTTTTTGTTTCAAAAGTATGGATCTAGGTATGCTTGATAAGTTTTGTCCTAGATTGAAAACTAGGGCACAACTAGAAGAAAGAATATTTGATATGAGTAGATCTGATAAGAATAGTGAAATATATGTTATCCCTATGCATAGAAAGAATGTTTGGACTAAAAAATGGATGCAGGATCCTAGAAATAATTTTTTTCAGGTTAACTACTATGATCCTATTGCGTGGTACAGAAAAGGTTGTGGATAATTTAAAAGAAAAGAGGATTGACCCTTTATTAAAGTTGCAAAAGACCGGGACATCTTTCTAAGGAATTACCTAGTAGAAGACCTAGCTATTTTTGTTGTAAAGATATGGATCATGAAGTTTTGGATTGCCCTAGAATGATTTCTAAGCTTGAAAGGATGAATATGAGACAAGAAAACCCTGAGAAGGGTCAAGCAACTAAGACCAGGGCAGAACCCAAAAAAGAATCAAAGAATGCATTACTACAAATGAAAGAAACCATGAATGATCAAAGAAATATCAACTTATCAGATATATTCAAAGAAAAAGAGTGCATAGAAACAAGAATAGGAGACTTTGACATTGACTGTGTTCTGGATGAGGAAACACAGGTGAATATCATGACAAAAAGAACCTGGGAAATTTTAGGGAAGCCTGTTATGAGTCCTTCATCAGGAGGAATAGGATTATTTAGAGGAAAGTTGATAAACCTATGTGGAAGACTTACCCAGATATCTATGAGTACTCATGGAAATTTGACAGAGGAAGATTTTGAGGTTGTTAAATTTATTGAGAGCAGCGCCCCATTTGCTATGTTACTAGGAAAAACCTAGATTGAGAAGGATTAGACCAGAAGAAAAGAAGAGGAAGCCCTAGAATAGAAGAAGAAAGAACTGATAGACTTCATGACGAAGAGGATAGAACACTTACTAAAAGAACAAGAGGATCAAGAAAAGCTACTAAGGACCAACAATATGGATATAAAAAATGAAATAACTTAGGAAGACTTACAATATATGTCTGTACAGGGGAATAGAGCACCTACCCCAGACGAAGAAGAAGTATTACTCTCTAACCGTATGAAAGAATCTCAACAACACGAAGTTACTATGTTGAGTACAGATAAGAATCAGAATGGAAAGAGGAATATTGAGACGAAGATCATAGGGAAGAAGGCTATAAAGCTCAGTAAGAAGAGAGAAAAGCTAGAAAATTTGTAGGAGGTTCCAGAGGGAACTTCGCAGAAGGAAGGACTGAAAAACTGGAACTTCGTCGAGATATCAAAACATCACAACATGGCACTTCTCCATGGCAAAGCAATATAACCGTTGAAGTCATTATGACCGTTAGACCGACACTCCCAAAGGGTTATAACAACAGTTATGTCTAGAAATCTCTCCATCAGACCATTGGAACCACACCGTAACGGACAAAACTACATTGATGAGGGCTTCTCACCCATTGGAGAGATCGTTACCTCGTTGTCTACTTAGTCCGTCAATTTTTGCACCGAGAACACTTTTGTGAATTGTATTTGAGCCAGGGATGATTTTAGGGGATAAATTTCGCTCATGGGCTAATTTTTCATGTTTTTTCAAAAAAAAAAATTCGTTATTTTAAAAATGATTCGCCAAAATTCTATAGGATAAAATTCTTTTACCTTAAAAATCGCCAAAATTTTATAAAAAATATATACAATCCTTAGAAATTTGAATATTTCTACAAAAATATCACCAAACATTTATAGTTGGGATATGAAGGATTAGTAAGATTCGCCAAGGTTTCTACATTTTAAAATAAATTTCCATCCTTAAAATCATCCCTAATCTGAGCCAACTCATTGCTACCGCATTGTGTTTACTAAGATCGACACTTGTTCTATTACATTGAGAATTCATTCATAGACCTGAGTTATCTGATCTTGAGTGTGCATGTCGGAGGAACTCAGTGTCGTAGAGAAGTCAGTTGAAGAAGTTCTAATTGATCTAATGGCCAAAAAATTAATGTCCACGGGGATTCATGCTTCATTGATGAGAGGAGTTCAAGCCTCCCCATCGACTGCTCGCGAATCTAGACCATCCCAAGTTGTAGCATAGAAAAGAACCAAACATCAAGATGACTTGGTGAATGCAAAGTTAATCATGACTATCCTGCCCGACTACATCCCGCCTCTGGCTGGCGCGATGAGTCATGACAGTGTCCCGAGGGACTTTGATTACACTCTAGTTACTGCATACCTCCCAAAGGGGATACGTACAGTCCGACCACAGTTGGATAAGATTATGGAATTAAAATTCAGTGACTTCAACCTAGGGGATTACAAGAACCATAGTATGCTCGTTCCTCATAGGTATTTGACTAGGATGAAGGGGAAGAACTCAAGAATAATCCCCCAACAATGGACTATGGACCTCACACAGTCCACTATCCTGAATGTAATGAAGATACTGCATTTTGGAATACACCAGGAGGTTAACATGTGTGTTAAGCTCCTGTTTTTGTGCTTCCATGGTGGCTATCTATGGATAGATAGACGCATCACTGTCAATCCGACGTTGATCCATAGGATCACCGGATTGAGCATGCAGGGACCCGACCCGCAAGACTTCTACCCAGGAAAGGCTACAGACCACGCCATGGCACAAAGGATTAAAGACACATATGGCAATGTAGAAAAGAGGATCCGAGGCTAGAAGGTAGATTCCATCCAGAATGGCGTAGTGTGCCTGGCCTGCCAGCTGATCACATGAAATCTAGTGAAAAAGAGCAGACCTACGAAGGTGACAGGGTTCGTTGTCGACCTCGCTGGAAAATGCGTGGAAGGACTCCAGATGAACTGGGCGAAGTACTTAGTCAACCAACTAGAATTGGATTGTCATGAAGCTTAGGATCAGGCTATGAGTTCCATTTTAACTAGTTTTTTATCCTCATCATGTTTACTACTTGGGAGATGCTGGAAGTTGCGACCTTCCCAAACATTGAGCCATTTGAGCTGCTCACTGTAAATTTCACCACACTCTGGTACTTGAGTGATATGGGGAAACAATGGCAGTTGAATGTGGTATTCCATACATACTATATTCAGTTAAAGAGGCCTATTGAAGTTGTCCCTCGTATGACATTGAACACTCTACACCAATTCATACCCCTTATGAGGTCTCACATAGATCAACACTTCATTTATATCACTACATGTGAAAATGAGAGTAAATAAGAGCTTCGGTAATACTATAAGCTCACAGAGGAGGACCTAGAAGAGATAACCAAGGATTGGCTTGCAAATATCCTTATCCATGCTGACCCCGTAGAACTGTCCGACCCTGAACAAATCAGAATCTAAGAGACCACTCACGAAGCACATGATACACCTGGAACTAGTAGAAGTAAGAAGACCAAAGAGGTCTAGCAGTTAAGCATTGCCTTAGAAGAAACCGCTTCAGAATCACCGAGACAAGGAGGTGATGATGAAGTATATAAAGAAGAGACCAATGGAAAAGAAGATCAACAGAAGCAAGGTGACGTAACACCACATAGAGATTTCATTGATGAGGTTGATGAGGTCCCCCCCATGAAACCTATTTCCCGAAAGAATTCCAAAGCTACTAAGACTAAGCTGCAGAATGTTCTCACACTCAATGACTTTGACTTCATCATCACAGTTGTTTCAGATGCCTCGCAGTACATTCTGCAAAACAATGAAGCCAAACAAGAAACCATGTATGATACATTTGAGATAGAACTAAGAGGGTTACATCAGGCCCTTCACTCCAGTCGTGCAATGTCCATTGTGCCCCCTCCATCAGAAGAACCAGAGTTGGGATATGAGCCTACCCAACTCCACAGAATAGTTGATGCGACCGAAGCTCATCTTCGTCACGCACAAGAAGAAAAGGAACAGGCCATAGTGGCCCTAAAACAAGCACAAGAGGAAGTGATACAGAAACACTGAGTTGCACAACAAGAGAAGGATGACCTCCAAATGTACTGCGACAAGGTGAAAGAGTAGATCTAGAAAGAGAAGGATCATTTGCTCGTAGAGCATCTCGGAGTCAAAGCAGTCAGCAGAGCACTTCGCTCTGTGACAGGATTAGAGTAAAATGAGGAATACCCAGTGGAACATCAAGTAGCACAGATTTTTGAAGCCATCCAACAACTGCAATAGAGAATCACAGATCTGGAGATATGAATAGTGCCAAGCACTCCACAGGACGTACGAGACCAAAGAGAAGCCACTGCCCAGAGCGCAGTTGAGAGGACCAGGGCATTAGCTTTGGAATGTAAACATCTTAATAGTAGAAGTGCACAGAATTATGAGTGACTTACTGAAGACCCTAAACTAAAGACACCAGAGTCACATCTCCAGGAGGCAAAGAAGAAAGCAGGGATAGTACAAGCGCAGTTGAAGCTCCTGTCAGTAGTTGAAAGGATGAAGTGATTCTAGGAACAATTCACTACTCAATAGCAGGTCCACACCATTCAGAGCAACGTCATGGAAGTGACTCAGAGGCTCCAACCAATTTAGGACGAGGCTTGCCAACCTTTCAAGGAGATTGAAGGCTGAGGTGCAGAGCTAGAAAAAGTAGTCATTGTATTTGAATTGTGCTTAGAGGGACCTGTCAACGAAGAAGTTATCCAAGAGTTCACCGAGCAGGAGCCCTCTACGCAACAACATATCGAGCCAAGCTCGAGGATTTTGAGGCAGAGCTACCCAGATCAGAGTGACTTGGGATGAGTCACAGGTGAGTGTTGGGGGCATGTTGGCCCTTGACCAAGTTTTGAAGATCCTTGGTCATGTTTGACCTATTTTGGGACTTTGATAGGCTGTCGAAAGTGGAGCACAAGTCGAAGTGGAGATCATGGGATATCGGCCCCTTGTTTAGGGATTTTTGGGTTTTGGGATATGTAAAGGGTATGGGGATGTCGACCCATGGGTTTACCCATGTTTAGGAACTTTTGTAATGTATAAATAGATGTTTAGGTGATGTAAGTAGTAATTTACTAGTGGTTGAGGGCTTGGTACCTTGCTAAGTGCTAAGTGAAAATTGTAAATGCTGTGTTGAGAACTTGCAGAGCTAAGTGCAAGTGACTGTAAGAGACTGTGTAAAGGCTTTGTGCTATAACCTAGATCGGGGAAGGAGGATCTAGCAAAGTTCACATAGATCTCATGTCCTATGCAGAGTAGGGTCTTCTAGCTCTATGCATGTGGAGGATTGACATAAGACAATAAAGAGAAGAAGAGTTGGTGGGCGTAGCCCCAGGCAGGGGGTGAACCATGTATATCTTGTGTTTTGGTTGCTTTGTGCATTGTTAATATTTTATGGTTTATATTACTAATGTTTAGTGTAATGGTGTATGATTATATGAATATGATAGCTTAGTGCTTGAGATGTGAATAAGATGCTAGATCTAATCTATGTTGATGTGCTTAGTGCTTGAATATATTAGATCTGATGAATACTACGATGCTCTATAATTAGGGTTTATCTGCGTTATGAACTAAGATTAAATACTGATGAATAATGACTGCTAAGTGCTCTATTAAGGCGTTATAATCACATATTTGTGTCCTAGCTAAGGTTGTAGACATCTGAGTCCTGCAACCACTGTTATTGGATAAATCTGTAAGTGCAGACACAAACCAATCTCCCTAGATCCACCTGGATCTAGAACAAAGCAAGACAGAATGATACTCTTTCCCTAGATTTTAACTATTAAATGTACTAGGAGGTTCGATTAAAGAACATACCTTACAATCACTTCCTTTGATATTTTTTTCTCCTGCTTCGCTCCAGTCATCTCGTACAGTCAATATCAAAACAATACAAACCAACCGAAGTGAAGAAAGAACAATCTATTCAACAGTTCATCTATGTATATGATCAAGGAGTTATACAATAAAGTAAAACTAACTTTATGGGAAAGTGACACATTACTGTATCATATTGATGGAAAGTAAATATTACAACCTGAGCCTTGATGTTGCAAACTTCCTTTCAATGGACCTTATCTCTGACACACACACACTTTCTCACTTGCATGAAGAAGATCCACCACTTTTGATGACCTTGCTGGAGTTCTCTAGCTGCTGTAGCTTCAATCCTTCACACAATCTTTCACAAATTCTCCAATAAATCTCTTGCTTGTTTGCTTGCTAACCTTTTCCATGAGAATCCCCTCAATATATAGGAGATAATGAATTAGTTACTTGGATAAGAATGATCCCACAATATCAGGAAATCCAGTACTTAGATAACCATTCGAATTCCATCTCATCCTTCTAGAAGATTCCCTTCTAGAAGCTTCAAGAATTCCTCTTTTTTCCTTCTTTAGAAAATGTCCGCACCCTAGTAGTTATACACAGTGTGAACTTCTCGCACCCTGGCTTAAGGTAGCCTGCGAGAATCATGCATTCTCACAGGAAAATATATTGGCAGCATGCAAACCTTCCTCAAAAATGATATTTTTGGAAAGATAAGAAAGTAACTTTTCTCAGGAGAAAGTTCTAATGAAGACCCTGAGTGCACCATAATCAATACATCATCATGACGACCAAAATTATGGGTAACAGAATGCCCCCCAAAGTCTGATATTGGAAGCAGTGACAGTTGATAGACTTTGTAAGCTGCATGTGTGTGTCGAAAACCAGGAGCACATCTAATCGGAAACCTGTGAACAATCAAGCATCTGTAGAGTATCATATATATCAATTCTGAGGTAGGCATTCCCATACTCAGATCACAGACTGATGACATTGTAGAATGGGTCATGGCCACCAATCATACACTGTGGATCCATGCCGTCAAAATATAGCATAGCCACCTGAATACACTGTGGATCTATGCGATAGATTTCAAATCAAGACGACATAGCCACGAAACATACACAGTGGATCTATGCGTCGCCAATTATACATACTCCATCGCAACCTGGATTACAAAGATAATATCCAGGGTCTTCAATCTCATCCCCCAAAGTACGAATCTAACCATGTGATTACATGTGTTGAAGTCAAACATGGTAGAAACCACTTGATTATCGGTCATTGATGTAACTGTTAACAAGTGCGAGGGAAATCACCATTGATGTCAATGACTCCCAAGGTACTATAGTACAATCCATTGAGTTTGAATAAATGAGTTTATTTCGAACACCCGATGGAATCTTTCGATCAGGGGTCAATGATGTAAACCCACTGTTGAAAGCGAGGAAACCTGCCATCGATGCATGCAAGTTCCAAGGTAATAAATAATTTCTAAGTCTTGATTCCGGATAATGAGCTGAAGTCGACGGAACAAAACTCGTCACAGGAGGGCCTTGATGTATCCCCCGTCAATGACACGAAATGAGTAACAGAGTTTGAAGGTGAAACAGAGCATTTTTCAAATTGGACTGGACACAGGGAAGGCCGACACGGAGAGAATGGGTAACGGCAGATGACCGACTCAATATGGGTTTTAGATGGAATTCTCTTGAACATATGAATGACACGACCAATGATTTGGCAGCATTGACTCAAAGACGACACAGGGAATGACCTTGTAGCAAATCGAATGAGAGACGAATGTATTTCCCAAACCGGCTTCAAATGATGAATAGGGGGTGTCATGTTCAAGAGCAACACTTACTGCCAATCAATATGAAGATGAAACATATCCATTTCCCAAATTTTCCCCCACCATTTCTGGCAAGTACCTCTTTATTTTTACGCAATCTTAAAGAGGATCACATATGCTTGTTGATATAAGCTCATCCTTTGGACGAGTCCCTCGGAGTATTTTTAACGAACCCTAAGAAGGAGTGGTTCGGTCCCATCACGGGTTTGTCAATGTTTGTTTAACGAGTCCAGAGATAGTAAACTCGAAGGTTTTTCAAGATTATAGAGTTTGGAAAAACACTTAAAAGAGAACTCTCTCAGTTCCTTTTTTGTAAAATAGTCTGGACGAGACCGAAAAAGAGAGAAATTACTGCTCACCATACACGTATTTCAAATACTTTAGCGAGTGTGAAAATAGCAAGGTTGTTCGACGATCTTTTCATGTTTAGAGAGTCTGAAAAGAGCTTAAAGAGAACTCCAGGGGGGTTCCTTTTTCATATAACCTTGTTGAGCCCGAAAAAGTGATAAAACTATGCTCGATCACGTTCTCTTGTATTTATGAGCATAAGAACGGACAAAAACGATGCTCGAGATTTTTATGTAAAAACCCTGAAAAACAATGAAAAACACACCATAACGAAGTAAAAAATGTCCATATCCTTGTATGTAATCATCAATGTTATCACACCTGCAAGTCATCACAATTATCTTGATATTAGTGATTAGGTTTTAATCAATAAATAAACATAAAAAACCCAAAATGACATAGTAAAAAGTAAATTAAATGAGTAAATAAACATTTTTACCATATCATTTCACATTTTCACTATTGAGCTCCAAAACCCCCATTTTACCCTCTGAGTTTGGCGTTAATTTTCGGGAGCGACAGGATATCATTCAACGAGCCGTCTGCTGCATTAAGGTAAGCTCTTCATTCTTGACATTTTCATGGTTTAAATTTTTGATTTCAATGGTTATTTTTTCATTTTCAAGTTGGTTTTTGAACCCTACATGCGCATAGGCATTCTCGCAGGTGGCCCATACAGGACCTGCGAGAATGATGCATTCTCGCAAGTGAGCCATGAGCCACCTACGAGGTGTTCGCACTGTGAAAATGAGGCACCTGCGAGAACCGCAATCTCCAAAAAAATTTAAATACTTAGCCAATGAAAAATATTTTAGATCATGAATAAAATCATTAATCCTCCTTTTATGTTCCTTGTGTAGGTAAATAGCCACAAGCATGGTGCTTGAGTGGAGAGAAATAGAACATGAGGAGGATAATGCAAATGCTAAGAATCATCCTCCTACCATAGTTGCATTGAGAGATTGTGGGCTCTTAAAATACTTCCGCATCCCGGGCATGAGGGCCCAAGTCAGACTACTCGAGTACCTGGTCCATATGTGGGACCCAGATCAGCAGGTTTTTCAATGTAGGAGCTCATACTTTGTCCATAGACATTGAGGAAATATAATTTTTGACTAGATTGTCCAGGCGTGGGTATTATGTCAGTCTGGCCGGTAGTAGAGGTGGTGGGCTCAAGATGAGTGAATACTGCAATCAATACTGTGTACCAGAGGCTGAGAGGAAAAAGGGAAAAGTTGCTATCTAGGGGGTACAAGACTTAACCCTCCGCACTATCCTATTTACTATAGCTCGGATGGCTAGGAGTTCAACTCCTCATATGGAATTACAGAGCTACTTCCAGTACGCCATCGAGTGTATTGAGCCCCGAGTATTCAACTGGGCAGATGTTGTGCTTCGCAGTATCAAAAGACAATTAACCAAATGCAGGTGAGGTGAATTGAAACAATTTGGGTATGGTTCTTTGCTGGTGTCCTTCTTCCTTGATAGGGTCCCCGTATTTAGACTACAGGTTGAGTGGGACTTCCCGAGTGCTAGAGATCCAAGGATGTTAAGGTGGTGTCGGCTCATGGCCCAGCACGTGGCAGGACCAATCGTCAAGTATGACGATATTTTCTTTGACTGGCTCCAAAACCAGATGCTGATGGTCGATGACTATGCTTATGCCGAGTTGGATTTCAGAGGAGATCTGGATTTAGCACTGCCTGAGGACGCTCAGTGGGGAGACCTCGGTAAGAAGTACATGCATTTTCTCTTTTTAAATGTTTTTGAATTTTTATCATATTCAAATGTTTTTGTTTTTTTTATATATTTATCCAAAAGACTTAACACAAAATGTTTGTTGATAACACAGGTGTTGGACCGTATAGACCTCCTAGTACTTCTCCTATCCAGCGACGAGGAGAGGTAGCAACAACAGCACCACAGTATGCCGAAGATTATCAGGTGGTGGAACAAAACTTAGAGGGTCTGACAGCAGACATTCCAGATATGACTCTGGAAGAGGATCCACGACGTGATCAGCGTTACACTGTAGGGGTATCAGCAACTACAGGTCGACTGCTCTGTAGGGTTGCTAGAGCAGTTGTGTGTTACCATGAACGTCATCCTTAACGTCACTTTGTAGAAGCTGTGAGCTTCAAATTTTGATATTTTGGTCTTCGGACAAACTTTTGTAAAAAACAAACTCTTTTGATCATTATATATACAGAGGGATTCTATCGGTTTACTTTGTATTGTGTGAATTTTAATGTGTTTGATTTATAAATGGTTCAAATGTATGTCCAATACATAATTAGCCAATGCATATTTTAATGTATTAAGACATCTAGGAATATGTTGATATTCAATGTGATCAAAATAACGTTCTAAGAGGAGAATTCGCAAATACACCCGTAACAAAATAGGACTTCGAATAGAATAGATATTACTTAGTTGTAGTACTACAAGCTGCGAGTCAAGTCGTACAACCAAATGACGAATTCCAAGTGAGATAGCATCAACCAATAATTCAATGACGGCGCTATACTCTGCAATGTTGTTGGTTGCACGAACAAGACATACACCTTGTAAAGATATAAGTTCGTTTGTTGGGGCATAGATTGCCCACGCAGTGGAAGCTAGGTTCCGAGTACTACGGCTAGCACCATTAGCGAAGCCAATATAGGGTAGCGAAGACTCCGACATCTGGCAATCAAACACAACGTCGCATAAGGGAAGAAACCAGATAATGTCAAAAGAAAACTAAAAGTAACACACACAAAGTATGATACATAAAATACAAGTACATTGCAAAAATGATTTATGCATAGTTCTTCTTCAAGTACAACCCATTCCTGGGTTCACTCAAAGGGATACTATCATAATCGACCAGCTCATATGCTCCTTTTTCCAAAACTCGGTGAACAATATAAGGACCTCGCCACATTGGTTCAAATTTCCCAGCTCCTAACGCATCTCGATCTTGTTCATAGAGAAGAACAAGATCACCTTCAGAGAAAACGCGAGGCTTGACATTCTTGTCATACTGTACCTTGACACGTTTCTTCTGGGCTTCTATTACTAGAGTGGCATCACGTCGAGTCTCGTCTAATCTCATCAGATACAATAGATGTTCTTCTTCAGCAGAAGTATTGGGTAAGAGTTAGACAACTAGCTTCAGAGAAGGTATCTCGCATTCTATAGGAAGAATGGCTTCCACACCATAGACCAATTGAAAAGGCGTAAACCCTGTAGCGAATTTAACAGATGTTCGGTATGCCCACAATGCCGAAAACAACATCATGTGCCAGCTTGTTTTATGAATTCCTATCATCCGTCGAAGCATAGTTATAAGAACTTTGTTGATTTCTTTGACCTGGCCATTATCTTGCGGATAATAGGGTGTTGAGTTATCATGACGAAGACCCAAATTTTCCGTAAGTTCAGACATCATAAAATTCCTAAAATGACTACCGTGATTAGTAACGATAGCTTGAGGAACACCAAAACGAGCTATGACATAGTTAAAAAGAAACAACGATGTAGTCTTTCCAGTATTATCGAATGTCAGCATCGCCTCGGCCCATTTTGTAAAGTAATCAACAGCTACAATGATGTAACCATGCCCCCCAGCCGAGTGAGGATGACATGTCAGGAAATCAATGCCCCATTTTGCAAAAGGACTAACTGAGACCACAGGATGAAGAGGAGCAGGATGTGACCAAATTTTCTGATTGTAGGTTTGGCAAGCATGGCATTTTTGGACGGCAGTAATGCAGTCGTTGAACAAGGAAGGCCAAAAATAACCTGCGTGTAAGATCTTCTGGGTAGTATCATACCCAGACATATGACCACCACATTCTATGGAATGGCAGTCATTCAGAGCTTTCTTGGCTTTGTCAAAAGTCATACAACGTCGAAAAACAGAGTCAATACCCCAACGGTAAAGCGTATCGTTGAGAATAATGTATTGACATGCTTGATAACGGACGTGACGTCGTTCAATACTAGACAAAGTAGGCCGGAAAGTATGGGTTTTGAGATATATAATGATATCTCCATACCAAACATCATTAGTACTAATTAGGAAAAGAGATTCATCGGGTAATGAATCTACTACCACATTTTCCGTGGTAGAGTGAGGAAAATCACATATTAACTCAGCAAAAACTAAGGATTTCTTAGACGTGGCGCGATCGAATTCCAAGTCAAACTCCTGGAGTATGACAATCCATTTGGAGTATTTTCCCCCTAGCAATTGACGTGTCAAAATTTGTTGCATAGGGTTGCAATGAGAAATCATTGTAGTTTTCCTGGAGAGAATATAATGTCGAAAGCGTTGAACGGCTTGAACGGCAGCCAAGGCCAGTTTTTCAACATGTTGATACTTGATTTCAGTGGATGTGAGACTTCGACTCAAGTAATAAACAACATGCTCGTCGCCATTATCATCCTCTTAGACGAGAACCATGCCCATAGTATACTCGGAGGCAACAAGATAAAGAAAATAATCATGACTATAATCAGGAGGAAAGAGAAGCGGAGCTCTTGTGAGGGACAACTTCAAAGCCTCGAAAGCATTGTTTTCCACAATATCCCAGATGAATTCGACATCTTTCTTTAACAGTTGAGTAAAACCACGAGTAATTTCGGCGTAATTAGGGATGAAACGACGAAGAAAGTTTGTTTTCCCTTGCAAACTTTGCAACTAATGTAGTGTAGAAGGAGGAGGGAGATTAAGAATCGCCTCAACCTTAATAGGATCCACCCTGATCCCCTGACGTGAAACGATGAAACCTAGAAGACTCGGATTCTACGCAAAAAATGCATTTATGAGGATTTAAACGAATATGATAGAACCAACAACGAATGAAAATGGATTGGAGTTGAGTCGCCAATTTTGTTATTGGATAAATTCGTAAGTGCAGACACAAACCGATCTCCCTAGATCCACCTGGATCTAGAACAAAGCAAGACAAAATGATACTCTTTCCCTATATTTTAACTATTGAATGTACTAGGAGGTTTGATTAAAGAACATACCTTACAATCGCTTCCTTTGATCTTCGTTGCTCCTGCTTCTCTCCAGTGCTCTCGTACAGTTAAGATCAAAACAATACAAACCAACCGAAGTGAATAAAGCACAATCTATTCAATAGTTCATCTATGTATATGATCAAGGAGTTATACAATAAAGTAAAACTAACTTTATGGGAAAGGGACACATTATTGTATCATATTGATGGAAAGTAAAGATTGCAACCTGAGCCTTGATGTTTAAAACTTCCTTTCAATGGCCCTTAGCTCTGACACACACACTTTCTTGTTAGGATATTTAGACACTTAGGAGTTAGTTAAGATCTACTTGGTCTAATATGTCGTTAGGTAAAAGTGTGTTTCTTTAGTATGCATTAGTATGCATTTGTAGTTAGGAAATCCGACGGTCAC
>ML783749.1:431041-443964 GCA_009831015.1 Picea engelmannii
ACTGACATCTATGTATATTTTATGTACAGATGTGGGATCGGTGCGCCCGACGGACTTCACGAGGACTTGGTGACATCCTCGACCGAAGGCGGGACCAACAGTAGTCGGTGGACCAACAGCCACAAGGGAACCTCCAGTCGGAGAGGCTGAGAGAGTTTTGAGGTGAGTGTTGGCCCTTGTTTAGGGAAGAAAGTGAAGATTCAGGAAGAAAGGCGAAGTACGAACTACGCGGAAGGCACAATGACTGATATTCGGTTGAAGTGGTCAAAGAAGCTGAAAAGAAGGAGAAAAGTGAGGGAAAACGAGTCGTTGAACAAGAATACCAAGGAGGACATATCAAAAAGGAAGATGGATCATTGAAAACTCAGTAAGCGGAAAAATCCACCAACAGATGCTTCAGAGCACCGGGTGGAAAAGAAGGAAAAAGCCCTAAAAACATGGGTCAAGTTGATCTAGAGTTTTAGACACCTAGGGTTTTGAGATCTAGGGTTTTGACACCTAGACATTTTTCATGTAATGCATAAATAAAGGTCTAGAGGACCTAGGATGGTGTTATCAGACTAATCGGTATGTGCGGACACTAACAGATCTCCCTAGATCCACCTAGATCTAGAACAAAACAGAATAGGACATGACTCTTTACCTAATTTATGACCATTGAATTAGCTAGTAGGAAGGGACAAGTGACATACCTTTGTATCACTTCCTAAGGTCTATGTTTCTCCTGCTTCGCTCCAGCGCTCTCTTGAGGTCAAGACCAAGACAACACAAACCAACCAAAGTGAAGATAGCAAAATATATTCAATCGTCAACTTATGTGTATGATCAAGGAATTACACAATAAAGTAAGAATGACTTTATGGGAAAGGGACATGTCATTGTATCATATTAATCAAAAGTAGAATATACAACATGATTTCCTTGATGTCGCAATCTTCCTTTTGGTGGCTCTTGGTTCCAACACACACACTTGCTTGATTCTTGTATGAAGAAGATCCAATTCCTCTTGATAGACTTGCTAGAGTCTCCAAGCTCCTATTCAAGCTAGGTCCTTCACACAATTCCTTCACCAATTCTCCAATTAATCTTGCTTAACCTTTTCCATGAGAATCCCATCAATATATAGGAAAGGATGAGATGGTTACTTGGATAAGAATGATCCCACAATATCATGGAAACCAATACAAAGATAACCATTCGAATGCCAACCCATTATCTAGAAGATTCCCTTCTAGAAGCATTGAGACTTCATCGTTTTCCAAGCTTGATAACAATTTCGCACCCTGGCTATGTAGCACAGTGCGAGAAGTTCGCACCCTAGCTGAAGGCAACCTGCGAGAACGGGTCATTCTCACACCCTAGGATATAAGCAGCCTGTGAACTCTTCAAAAATATGTTTTCTGGGAAGAGATGAATGTCACTTTTCTCAGGAGAAAGTTCTTATTAGGAGCCTAAGTACACCATCAAGATGACCAAAAACATGGGTAACAAAATGCCCCCCAAAGTATGAGGCCAGAATCAATGACAACCAAAATACTTTGTAAACTACGTGTGTGTGTATGTCGAAAACCAGGAGCGCACCTAATCGGAAACCTGCAAACAACCAAGCATCTGCAGAATATCATACTAATTCTGAGGTAGGCATTCCCATACTCAGAACACAGATGGATGACATTATAGACATAGTTCATGGCCACCAATTATACACTGTGGATCCATGCCGTCAAAATATAGCATAGCCACTAGGAATACACTGTGGATCTATGCAAGAAAATTCAAAGTGAGACGACATAGCCACGAGACATACAAAGTGGATCTATGTGTTGCAAATTATACATATTCCATTGCAACTTGGACAAAGAGATGATATCCAGGGTCTTCAATCTCGTTGCCCAAAAGTACAAATCTAACCATGTGATTACATGTGTTGAAGTCGAACATGGTAGAAACCACTTGATTACCGGTCATTGATGAAACCGTTAACAAGTGCGAGGGAAATCACCATTAATGTCAATGACTCCCAAGGTACACTAGTACAATCCATCAAATGTGAATGAATGAGTTGAGGTCGAACATCCGACAGAATATTTCGATCAGGGGTCAATGATGTAAACCCACTGTCGAAAGCGAGGAAACCTGCCATTGAGGCATGTGGGTTCCAAGGTACCAAAGAATTTCTAAGTCTTGTTTCCGGATAATGAGCTGAAGTCAATGGAACAAAACTTGTCACAGGAGGGCCTTGATGTATCCCCCATCAATGACACAAAATGAGTAACAAATTTTGAAGGTGAAATAGAGTATGATGTAAGTTGGACTGGACACAAGGAAGGCCGACACAAAGAGAATGGACAACTGCAGATGGTCGACTCAATAGAGGTTTCAGATGAACTTCTCTTGAACATATGAATGACACGACCAAAGATTTGGCAGCATTGACTCAGAGACGACGCAGGGTATGACCTTGTAGCAAATCGAATGAGAGACAAATGGATTTCCCAAAATGGCTTCAAATAATGAATAGGGAGGTGTCATGTTCAAGAGCAACACTTACTGCCAATTAATATGGATACGAGAATACATCCCTTTCCCAAATTTTCCCCCACCATTTCTGGCAAGTACCTCTTTATTTTTACGCAAGCTTGAGGAGGATAACATATGCTTGTTGATATAAGCTCATCCTTCAAATGAGTCCTTCGGAGTATATTTAACGAACCCTAGGAAGGAGTGGTTTGTTCCCATTACGGGTCTGTCGATGTTTGTTTAATGAGTCCAAAGATAGAAAACTCGAAGGTTTTTTCATGATTATAGAGTCTGGAAAAACACTTAAAAGAGAACTCTCTCAGTTCCTTTTTCATAAAATAGTCTGATGAGACCGAAAAAGAGATAAATTATCGCCCAATAGATGATTTCTTCAAATGCTTTAACGAGCGTGAAAATAGAAAGATTTCTCGGAAATCTTCTCATGTTTAGAGAGTCTGAAAAGAGCTTAAAGAGGACTCCAGGGGGGTTCCTTTTTCGTATAACCTTGTTGAGCCCGAAAAATTGATAAAAGTGTGCTCGATCGCGTTCTCATGTATTTTTGAGTGTGAGAATGGACAAAGACCAAGATCGAGGGTTTGTACAAAAACCATAAAAAACAATCAAAACATGCAATGAAGAAGAAAAATGTTCACATCCCTGTGCATGAACATTGAAGTCGTTATGCCTGCAAAAGTTGTACTCAAAAGGTTATTAGGCATTAGGGTTTAATAAATAACCAATTTATAAAATCCAAACAAATGGTAAAAGTAAATATAAAAGAGGTAAAAGTCCTTTTTACCATAACCATTTTGAATTTACCAATATTTGAGTCCAAAACCCTTCTTTTGCCCTTGAAATTCGACATTTGATTGCGGGAGTTACGAGCATCCATTCGACGAACCGTCTGTGGCAGTGAGATAGGCTCTTTATCCTCTACCTTTTCATGGTTTAATTTTTCATTTTCATTGGCAAAAAACATAGTTTTGAGTTTGTATTGGGGGTTATTGTTGCGCTCAGCCATTCTCGTAGGCCAGCCACACGGGACATGCGAGAATGCCTCATTCTCGCAGGTGAGCCCAAAGGCGCCTGCGAGAACCGCAAAGTGTACAAAAAAAATTTAAAGTTTTTCTCAATGAAAATATACCAAGTGTTGAATAAAGCTACTAATCTTCTTATTATGCTTCTTATGCAGGTATTTGGCCATCACCATGGTTCTGGAATGGCGTGAAAGGGAGCATGAAGAAGATGATTCCATTGTCGGAAATCATCCAGCCACTGTTTCCACTTTACGAGACTATGGTCTTCTGAAATTCTTTCGTATCCCGGGCATGAGGGCCCAAGTCAGGTTATTGGAGTACCTTGTGCATATGTGGGATCCCGATCAACAAGTATTCCATGTAGGGGTCCACACATTGTCCTTGGATATTGAGGACATTTACTTCGTGACAAGACTGTCACGGCGTGGGTACCATGTGATCCTGACTGGTTGCAGAGGTGGTGGGTTTCCCATGAGTGAGTATTGTTGCTTGCACTGTGTTCCAAAGGGAGAGAGGAGCAAAGGGAAAGTTGTCATTTGGGGAGTGTGGGATTTGACCCTCCGCACTATTTTGTTCACCATTTCTCGTATGGCTGGGAGCGTTGCTCCTGACATGGCTCTATAGATCTACTTTCAGTATGCCATAGAGTGTACTGAGCCTTGGGTTTTTAACTGGGTAGATGCAGTGCTTCGTAGCATGAAGAGGCAGTTTACCAAATGCAGGCGAGGTAAACTGAAGAAATTCAGGTACGGGTATTTGTTAGTGTCCTTCTTCCTTGAGAGGATTCCCTTGTTGAGGCTACAGGTTGAGTGGGATTTACCAGTTCCAACAGATCCAAGAATGTTGAGATGGTGTCATCTCATGGCCCAGCATGTGGCTGGACCAATTATCAAATATAATGATACCTTCTTCGACTGGTTGCGACCACATATGTTGATGGTCGACGATTATGCTTATGTCAGGTTGGATTTTCGAGGAGATCTGGACTTGGTCCTTCCCGATGGTGCTCAGTGGGGGGAACTTGGTAAGAAGTACACATTTTTTTCTTTTTAAATGTTTTTGTGAATTTTATCATATGCAAATGTTTTTTATATGTTCATCCAAGGACTAAATACAAAATTATTTTTTGATGACACAGATGTGGGACCTTACCGACCTCCTGGTACTTCTCCTATTCAGGAACGAGGAGAGGTGGCGCCAGTGACACAATGGGATGCCAAATATTATGAAGCGGTGGAACAAAACCTAGAGGGTTTGACAGCAGATATTCCGGACATGCCTCTTGGAGAGGTTCCATGACGTTATCAAAGTCATACAGTAGGAGTGTCAGAGTCCATTGGCCGACTTCTTCGTAGGGTTTCCCAGGAAGTCGTATGTTACCATGAACGTCATCCATGACGTCACTTTGTAGAAGCTATGAGATTCAAATTTTGAAATTTTGGTCCTCGGACAGAAATTTTTTGTAAAAACTCTTTTGATCATTATATATACATACAGCTTCTACCGGTTTATCTTATGTTGTGTGAAAATTGATGTGATTGATTTATAAATGACCCAAATGTTTGTCTAATACATAGTTAGCTAATGCATCAATTAATGTATTTAGACGTCTAGGAATATCTTGATATTCAATAAAATCAAAATAACATTCCAAGAGGTGAATTTGCAAATACACCCGTAACAAAGTAGGACTTTGAATAGTATAGACATTACTTAACTGTAGTACTACAAGATGTGAATCGAGTCGCACAACCAAATAAAGGATTCTGAGCGAGATAGAATCAATCAACAATTCGATAACGGTGCTATACTCTGCAATATTGTTGGTCGCATGGCCGAGACACACACCTCATAAGGAGACAAGTTCATTTGTAGGGGCGTAAATTGCCCATGCAGCGGAAGAAAGGTTCTGAGTACTACGGATAGTGCCATCAGCGAAGCCAATGTAGCGAAGACTCCAACATCTGGAAATCAAGCACAACAACACATAAGGGCAGAGACCAGATAACGACAAAAGCAAGCTACAGTAACACACAAGAAATATGATACAATAAAAATACAGGTACTCGTGCACAGGTGATCTTATGCATAGTACTTCTTCAAGTACAACCCATTTATGGGTTCACTTAAAGGGATACCATCGTAATCTACTAACTCATAAGCCCCCTTTTCCAAAACTCGTCTAACAATATAAGGACATCGCCACATGGCTTCGAATTTTCCATATCCTAGCATATCTCGATCTTGTTCATAGAGGAGAACGAGATCTCCTTTGGGGAAAATGTGAGGCTTGACATGTTTGTCATATTGGGCTTTGACACGTTTTTTCTGAGCTTCTATGACTAGGGTAGCATCGCGTCGAGTTTCTTCTAATCGCATAAGATACAATAGATGTTATTCCTCGGCAAAAGTGTTTGGTAGGAGTTCAACAACTAGTTTTAAAGAGGGTATCTCGCATTCAATCAGGAGAATGGCTTCCAAACCATAGACTAACCGAAAAGGTGTAAACCCAGTAGCGGACTTGATGGATGTCTAGTAAGCCCACAATGCCAAAAACAACATTGTGTGCAACTTGTTTTGTGAATCCCTATCATTCGTCGAAGCATAGTTATGAGAAATTTGTTAATTGCTTTGACTTGGCCATTGGCTTGTGGGTAATAGGGCGTTGAGTTTTCATGGAGAAGACCCAATTTTTCAGTAAGTTTGGACATCATGAAGTTTCAAAAGTGGCTACCGTGATCAGTGATGATAGCCTGAGGAACACGAAAAATGGGCTATGATGTGATTAAAAATGAATAATGTTGCGGTCTTTCTAGTGTTGTCAAATGTCAGCATCACCTCGGCCCATTTCGTAAAGTAATCTACGACTACAATAATGTATCCATGCCCCCCGGTCGAGTGGGGGTGACATGTCATGAAATCGATGCCCCATTTCACAAAGGGACCAATGGATACCACAAGGTGAAGAGGAGCGGTATGTGACCATATCTTATGATTATAGGTCTAGAAAGCATGGCATTTTTGAACGATGATTATGTAGTCATTAAATAAAGAAGGAAAAAAATACCCTACTCATAAGATCTTCTGGGCAGTAGCATACCCAGACATATGACCACCATAGGCTCCGGAATGGCAGTCATTCAGATCTTTCTCGGCTTCGTCGAACGTTAGGCAGCGGCGAAAAACGGAGTCAATCCCCCGACGATAAAGAGTATCCCCAAGGATAATATATTGACGGGCTTGGTAGCGTATTCGACATAAGTTAGTACTAGTCAAAGTTGGCCAGAAAGTCTGGGTTTGGAGATATATGATGATATCGTCATACCAAAGATCATCAGAGCTGATGAGGAAAAGTGATTCATTGGATAATGAATCAGTTGCTACATATTCTGTTTCAGAATGGGAAAAGTCGCATATCAACTCAGCGAACACTAAGGACTTCTTGGATTTGGCACGTTCGAATTCCAAGTCAAACTCCTGGAGTATCACGATCCATTTAGATTATTTCCCCCCTGGAAATTGACGTGTGAGAATGTGTTGCATAGGGTTGTAGTTAGAAATCATTGTAGTCTTGTGCGAGAGGATATAGTGCCGGAAGCGTTGAACGGCTTGGACGGCTACCAAGGCCAGTTTTTCGACATGTAAATACTTGATTTCGGTAGGCGTTAGAATTCGACTCAAGTAATAGATAACATGTTCATCGTTAGCATCATCCTCTTGGACAAGAACCATACCAATGGTGTAATCTGAGGTGACAAGGTAGAGGAAATAATCACGACTATAATCGGGGGGAAAGAGAAGCGGAGCATGTGTTAGGGACAATTTCAAAGCTTCGAAAGTGTTTTTTGCGATGGTGTCCCATACGAACTCAGACCCCTTTTTTAGGAGCCATGTAAATCCACGAGTTATCTCGGCATAATTTGGGATAAAATGACGAAGAAAGTTTTCTTTCCCCTGCAAACTTTGTAACTGGCGAAGTGTAGAAGGAGGAGGGAGATTAAGGATCGCCTCAACCTTTAAAGGATCTACCCTGATCCCTTGACGCGAAACAATAAAACCTAGAAGTCGGTCGGATTCCACGCAAAAAACACACTTGTGAGGATTCAAACGTATATGGTAAAACTGACAGCGAACAAAAATGGCTCGGAGGTGGGTTGGATGATCAACTCGGCACATTGAGTGAGTGGGTAAATCGTCCAGATATGGTTGCACAATGTGCTTGATATCGTGGAAGGCATAAGACATAGCGCGTTGAAAAGTTGCGCCAACGTTCTTGAGACCGAACGGGAGTTTCCGATAGGAAAAAGTGCCCCAAGGACAAATAAAAGTAGTCTTATGTTGATCCTCGGGAACAATGTTGATTTGATTATACCCGGAGAAACCATCCATCAGAGAGAAGATTTCACTTCCGATGTAATCGTCGACAATCTAATCGATGAAGGGGGTAGGAAAGTTTTCTTTGGGACAAGCTTTGTTGATATCCCTATAATCAACGCATATACGAATTGTGCCTTGTTTCTTGTTGATCGGGACAAGATTGGAAACCTAGTCAGTGAGGGCCACCGGGTAAATAAATCAGACTTTGAGAAGTTTCTCAACTTCGAGCTTGATAGCAGCTGCTTTACGTGGGTGAACTGGACAAAGGAGTTGTCGGACGGGTTTAGCATCGAGGTATGTCTTGATCTCATGTATTACAATGTCGGGGTCAATACCCGGCATTTCTTCATAGCTCCAGGTGAATATGTCATGAAACTCTTTGAAAAGGGATGTGTAGGTGATGATTTCGTCAGGGGAACACGAAGCTCTGATGTGCACATTTTCGACGATTCCAGGTTTGACAGATATGTCGAGGGGAATAGTGGGTGAGATATTGCTTAAGTTCCCTTCGGAAAACACATCTTGTGTGGACTTGGGAACGGTTGAGATGACGACAACGGTCGACGGGGTCGAGATCTGTTGGTAGTTCTCAATGGTATGTTGCTCTAGGAAGAGGATGGAATGATGATGTCCATCGTCCCAAGGGGCGTCCTCCATGACATACATGATCATCTTGTCTGTGTGAAAAATGACACGGAAAGGATCTAGAGATAACTCACCAAGAGAGGGGGTAGAAGGGGTTGTCGATTGAATGGCCTAATAGGCGGATTCAACCATACTTAACTGCATTTCATCATCGTAACAAAGATGATATATAGGGTCAAGTACTATCCATGGGTCGTGAGACACAAGAATTTCATGAATCAAGGTGGAGATCATGTTGATTGAAGCAGCGGATGAGCGTGGAACATCAGGCAGTGGAATGGGGAAAGTACCCATTAACGAAGAGTCTTTGAGAAGGCCTACGCCGACGTTCTCATAACCCGGTGGGGTTTTAGCGATGAACGGTACGTTTTCAGTATGGGTATCCTAGTTAAAGAAGGCTAATTGGTCGACGGTGACTACCTTCCCTTGATGTGGGAAACGTACCACACAAAAAAGGGTTGACACAACTGCGCGCATGGAATCGATCCAGCTGCGGCCAAGTAGAAGATTGTAATCAAGAGGAGCGTCAAAGACTTCCACTTCGACTTGGACCTTTTTGCCTTCTAGCATGATTGGAAACAAAGGAAGGAAACCGTAGGGTTTAAATTCTGGTCTGTGAAACTAGAGATTCTGGGTTCGATCCCCAGTGGAGTCGCCAATTTTGTTATCAGACTAATCGGTAGGGTTTAAAACCAGATCCATTGAAGGCTTTGAGAGTGTTCTGGGATTCATTCAAAGAGGGAGAGCTAATGGCTTTCCAACAAGTAAGAGACATGACACATGTCGAGGCACCCTCGTTGATAATGGTTCAACAAATTTTTTTGTCAGAGACAATCACTTGGATCTGGAACGCGAGTTGAGGGGGTAACCTTGGAATGTGATCTTCCAAGTCAAAAATTATTAAATTTGTATCCGTCGGGTTGATTCCACCGATAGATTTCAACAGTGTCTTTCGTTGTGTGGGACAACTTTGAAGGACTTCGAGGGCTGACATCGCAGAAGGTGCTTGGGCCAGATCTTCAACAATGTTGTAGTTCTGGGTAGCAAGAGCATGAGGATTGAAAGTTGATTTCCGAACGACACCCTTTGGGGGGGGTCAAAGAACTGTGTTGAGGCTCAGTCGTTCGAGATGAAGAGGACCGTTGTTAGGTGGAGTCACAGGAGAGGGTTGTACCAATGAAGGAGGGGGGTCATCAACCTTCTCTTTAGAGGGATAATAATCTTTGGCTCGAGTGGTGAGTGCAATGTCGTTCTGCTTTGAATCGCCAATACACATCAATACATAGGATGTAGTAGAAGATGAGGGTTGGTCATGAATGACCAATTGAGCCTGTTGTTGAAACGGGAAGGGTTGGGACAAAACGACCGAGGCAGGTGGTTTTGGGGCTCCTTGAAGGAACTTAGTGACCTCGACATGTCGTGGACAATCCTTCATGTAGTGATCGTCACCACATATAAGACAAGGGTATCGAGGTTTGCGCTTATCTCGATCGTCAACAGGTGGATTTTTGGTTTGCTCTGCTTGAGAATTATTTTTGTCCTCCTTATTCTTACCCCTTCCCTTTTTGGATTTGTTTTTACCAGCTGGGGTAGATTGAACCACATTTACCTCAGAAGTCTTGTCGGTGGGAGGGACAGGAGACGAAACATTTTGAACATTAGAAGAAGCAGGTTTGGGGTTGGTGCTTGAGGCGGAATGTGGTTGGGCATGGAAAGTTCCAATCACACCGTCGACTGCATGAGAAGAAACTAGAGTAGTTGAAGTGGTGAAAGTGGAAGGACGAGGTGTGTCAGGTAGTAAGTCATAAAGGGTTCTCGTTTGTGAGTAAATGAGGTCAAGGTATTGAGCACAACTTATGGCCTGCTCTTCCGTGACCACTCCACCCATGGCGATGTCACGACCGATGTCATTCACAAATGATTTTGTGAACCACTCTACCAACAACTGATCGAGGAGTTCGAGTTTGATGAGACGTCGTCTCCGTCACCACTCATGAATGTGATCAGATATATGAGTAGCTTTGTTTTGTTTGAAAGAACTCAAAATCTCGGTCCCCGTTTGATAACGGATCGGTAACTGGTAGTGAGTGAGGAAAGCCATATCTAGGGTGTTGAAGTCAGTGAAAAACGCTCGTGGTAATTCTATATACCACTTCGTAGCAGAATCTGTGAGGGTCCATTGAAAAAGACGTAAATGAATAGAGTCATCCATCAATGAGTTGGATGAACACTATAGGTGAAAATTTATGACATGATTGTTTGGGTCCTCTCCCGCTTTTCCATCGAATTTAGGGATGTCCAATGGTAGCTTGGCTGGTATAGCAAGCCATTAGGGAGAGTAACGAATTGGATCATTTAAAATCCTCGACAAGTCCATGAGATCCAAAGTGGCCAAGAAGGGTAACTGTCGATTCACATGCGGGTACTGGTGGATTTGGGGAGGAAGCCCCGTCCGCAAACTAGTAGGACCATAAGAAGTCTGCATATAATGTGAAGACCCAGACAGATTCGGTGGTGGTTGGAGAGGATAGTATCTCATGGGATTGTATCCTGGAACAAGGATGTGAGTTTGAGCATTCAAGCCCCAAATAGGATTGGACATACCTGGATATGGTTGGCCTATACTAGGGGGTATAACGGATGCAGCTGGAAGTTGTTTCCCCCCAGTCGATTGAGGAGTATGTTGTATCAACTGATTCCAATACTGGGTCAAGGATGGAGGTATGTTTTGTCCATAGGGTGGGGTCGGTAGGGTTTGTCCTCCAAACGAGGGTTGTGTTCCAATTGGGGGAAATGTTCCAATTGGGGGTTGTGTTCCAATTGGGATTTGCGTTCCAATAGGAATTTGCCTACTTAGAGGGGATTGAGTCAAACCTCCTTGGTGAAATTGTCCACCAACAGGAATCTGGTAATTTGGTTTGAATGACGGAATAGTGCCACTAGGATTAATACTACCAGTAGAGGACGAGAAAATTCCTCCAAAAGGGGGTTGAGGAAGTGTCGGAATGAAACCAAGAATAGAGTGCCCAGAAGAAGAGGGACCACCAGGAGTGTCAGATGGGGTTTGCGGAGGATTTGAAATGGAAGCATTCAATGCACGCTATTCAAGTGGTAGTGTCAGGGTGACACTAGGCGTGAACAGTGTGTCGATGGGAGCTTAACTAACCGCGGTAATCTCGGTGTGACTACTCGTAGTATCTGTGTGATGGGCCATTTCTATAGGGATGGTCAAGATGTGGTCAGATCGTGGGGCATCTGTACCAGGAAAATAATAGGCAATAGTAAACAGTATTGCCTCTAGGTTATAGGTTTCAGAAATCATAGGTGCGATGATGGTTTCAACGCCTGATCCTTCACCAAAAAGGTCCCGCCTAAAAATGCTCGTAGACCAAAAAAGATCTTGGCCTTCTATGCCCGGAAAGGGTCCAACTGGTGATCCAGAAGACACAACAACTAAGTCTCCAGAAGAATTCAGTCGCATAAACTGTCGCTCAGAATTGGGGTGAAGTCGAAAGTCCTCTCGAGTATTGGTAATTCAGAAATTTTCTAGAGAGTCAGTGCACTCCAATTGTGGTGTGGAAACGTCTTGGACTTCACTCTGTTGAGGAGAGCCCTCAAGTGAGCTTGTAGGCAGGGGTTGAGAATCTTCCATATGCTCTGGAGATAAACCTTGCATTCTACGTGAACGACATGGGGGATATATTGTGAACGAGTTACAAACTTATGAAGAAAATCATATGGTCAACTTGGGTAAACAACAACACGTGCTAGTAAACAAAATCTAGGAAACAATACCAAGCAAACAAGACCTTCTAATTTCGAAGTCACTAGTTGGTCATGAAATCCAACGTCGCAACAACGAGATGAGAAGGGGTTGGGATAGGGTGGAAAAGTTACACTGATGACCTTCTTAACGAACTTACACCCTGGTGCAAGCTCCCACACATAATCATGGGTATACCCTCCAAGGAGCCCGAGTGAGTTTGTGTTAAGAACCTGAATAGATCTAAAAATATAATCACCACAAATACTGAATACACAATAGATCAACAAGCAAGATAGAAGAAACCACACTTTATTAGAAGAAAACCCTTGAGGTAGGGCAACAATGTACAATGGATCATATTATGGAAGTGACCCTCTCCTGTTCACTTGCCTCTTCGAGGGGGCATCCTCCTATTGAGCTACCGCTCCAAATACCATACTTCTCTTCATGTCTCATTACATTGCTTGAACCCCTTTATATAGTGCTACCATCACCTAAGAACATTCTAGAGGAGGAATCTTCTAGAAGTAGAACCTTCTAATAAGTCCTCTTACATTTATTATATCTAATTACCCATT
>ML783749.1:444014-467445 GCA_009831015.1 Picea engelmannii
TAGCTACCTTACATTCCATCCCCCTTATGAAAGCGTTGTCCTCAACGCTTGATGTACAACCATATACCAGGGTCCCATGGATAATTGTGGACCATAATGCTGAAGAAGACTGGAGAACTAAGGTCCCCTGTAGAAATAAAATCCACCATGCTGAAGTAGTCCAACCACCATTGTAAGCCCGGGTCCCATGTCCAAGTGCTCATGTGAACTCCCTGTGAAAGATTTTGGAACCCAATAACCAACTCCAAATGATGCTCCAAAGACTGACACCTATCATGTGGATCCAAATAAGAAGATCCATCCACATAGTGAAAAAGGGTCGTAGCAGAATCTGGAATGAATAATACCATTGTAGAATATGTAGACTGAACGTTGGTAACTAGCTCCTGATGTGGGACATTGATGTTCTCTACAGAAGGTGGAGTAGAGTCATCAAATAAAATATGAAAGTGGTTGTCATCCCAGAAATGACTACTATCCATATACCAATCATCAAAATCTGCCTCAAAATCATACCAAGCATATATTTCTTGATTATATTCATCCCTGAGGCCCTCCATAAGAAATATATCCTGCATTGTATTCAATGAATCTTGAATACTATGAAAACTATCATTGAGTCCGTTTGTGAGGCTATCTATGAGGCTGACTGTGAGGCCATGTACAAATGCATCCAATCTGTCATCCAATGTCTGAAACAATTGGGCTTTGAATGATTCGAGAAATTATTTCAGGTTTTGAGATGAAATAGCCATCTGAGCACCCTATGAACTCTTCGATCCTGCAGCCGTCATGAAAAAACTCAAAAAATAGACCCAATAAGTTTCGGCAGAAAATCGCGGCTTTTTCTGGAAAAACCCTAAAAAACTGCTGAAGTTAAAATGCTCATAACTTTACTTCCCGGACTCCGTTTTTGCTGATTTGTTTTTTGAAATTGGGTGAAATTGTGAGAGGAACTCAGATATGTAATTTATTTGGGAAAATTTGGCCTCCAAATGCTACAGAAAAAAAAAATTCTTGCCGCCATCCGCGGAAAACATCTTGAAAATTTACAGATTTAAAACTTCAATATCTTGACTTCCCGGACTTTGTTTCGAACGGTTTTTTTTTTTAACTTGGGTGTTTTTCTGAGATGAACTTAGATATACAACCATTTTCTACAAATTTTGCACAAAAATATACTGAAAATGTCTGGAATGTCGCGGACCTATTTTTTCTTCTCCGAAAAAAAAAATCTGCAAAAATAAAAAATAGTTGCCCACAACTCTGGCCAAGGAAAGTTCTCTGATACCAATTGTTAATAACATGAATAGATATAAAAATATAATCACCACAAATACTGAATACACAATAGATCAACAAGAAAGATAGAATAAACCACACTTTATTAGAAGAAAACCCTTGAGGTAGGGCAACACCGTACAATGGATCCTATTATGGAAGTGATCCTCTCCTGTTCACTTGCCTCTTTGAGGGGGCATCCTCCTATTGAGATACCACTCCAAATACCATACTTATCTTCATGTCTCATTACATTGCTTGAACCCCTTTATATAGTGCTACCATCACCTAAGAACATTCTAGAGGAGGAATCTTCTAGAAGTAGAACCTTCTAAGAAGTCCTCTTACATTTATTATATCTAATTACCCATTTATTATATCTAACTACCATAGTGGGTCTTATTTAATAATATAGTGGACCTAGTCCACCTTACATTGAATGACCTTCACTATTATCACTATGGGCCCTCTGGCCCCCCCCACTACCTCTCTAGCTACCTTACATTTTGGCCAATGTCGATTCCAGGTACCGTGAAGACTTGCCCCTTCACAGTCACCTTGTGTAAGACCCTAGAAAGGTAGGATGCTAAGGTTACCACTAACAAAAATAAAGCCTAGGGGGACAGTCGACAGTCTGATCCACACGCAAGGGCAGGGTATCTAGCCCGAAATCAACTCAAAAGGCTTCCACTCATCATTGTGGGTATACCTCTGAGTGACCCCCGTAATACGTGCAATCTCTACACCGATATCAACAAAGCAGGGTGAGTAACTCTGTCAATGTCAATGCAACCTCGTGTTTGACCCTTGTGTGAAAAGGGCTTCCCAGGACAAAATGTTGTAAATGGAATTTGACACTCCTTAACACAAGATGTTATTGTTTGTTTTGTGCTTTGGAGAGTGTATCTCTCTGCCTATTCCAAAGCGCTAACCTAGCTAAATGTTGGTGTAATAGAGCCCTAGAAAAGAGTTACTAGTTAAATTTTACAATTGCGCAATGTTATTAAGGGTTGTTGTTACTCAAAGGAAACGGAGATGAAACTGATGTTGTATGAGACTCTGACCCAACGATGCATAGATAGGAATGAAATATATCAATTTTCGTTCAATGAATCCTATGTACAGGAGGGAAAGAGAAGTTTTCTGGATCAATCTTGAACTACGATACACAATTTCCTTTAAAATGCAATTGTAACGAATCACGCAATAATAACAATTCTCTATTGTTTCTTTTTCAATAATTTCAACAATTGGTTTTCAATGTTTTTGAAAACGAAAATGTTTTTGAAAGAAAAAATGTTTTTACTTTTCAAAAAGGATCTACACCATGATGGTGAAAGTGAAGAAAACCAAAAACTAATGAACAAGCATTAGACAAAAACCCAAACCAATCTTTCAATGGAAACAAAAATAACAAGCAGACCAAACTAGTCTTTTCAATTGCATGAGAAAAGTAATCTTCCAAATAATGAGCAAATGATAAAGACAAAGAATCTCAACTTTCAACTGATCGTCGGTTCTTAACCAAACAAGCACTCAGATTCCAAAATCAAAGAGTATATCTTTGCCAAGAGAAGTCAAGAAATGAAAGTCAAGAAAATATGGACAGGAAGAGCCTTTGATTTCCTAAGACTGATCATGCACAAAATTTGAAGACAAGAAAACATCAATCAATGGTCCAAGAAGTTATTTTCAAGCACCTATACTGATCTGGGCAACTGAACATGAAAAAGTCTTAAAGCCAAAATTTTGAAAAGAGGGTTCGCAGGCTAACAGTGTTACACAGTGCGAGAATGAGTCATTCTCGCAGGCTAGCTTTGAGAAGAGTGTGAGAACCTCGCACTGGACCTAAAAGAAGAGTGTGAACTCACAGTATTCTCGCAGGCCACTGTGGAGTGCAGTGCGAGAATGTCTTAAACTAAGCAATTTTTTGGAAAAAGACAAAACATTTTGAAGGGGATTCTGGACCCAGAGGGTCTATTAGGGTATCTCGAAGACTCATAAATTGATATGAATGGAGAAAGGTAATGCAAGAGAAAATGGCCAAGGAAAAACACCAAAAACCATAAAGAAAACAGGTTGTTCCCCAGCGGAGTCACCAATTTTGTTATCGGACTAATCGGTAGGTGCGGACACTAACAGATCTCCCTAGATCCACCTAGATATAGAAAAAAACAGGACAAGACATGACTCTTTACCTAAGTTATGACCATTGAATTAGCTAGTAGGAAGGAACAAGTGACATACCTTTGTATCGCTTCCTAGGGTCTATGTTTCTCCTGCTTCGCTTTGGCACTCTCGTGAGGTCAAGACCAAGACAACACAAACCAACCAAAGTGAAGATAGCAAAATATATTCAATCATCAACTTATGTGTATGATCAAGGAATTACACATTAAAGTAAGAATGACTTTATGGGAAAGGGACATGTCATTGTATCATATTAATCGAAAGTAGAAGATACAACTTGATTGCCTTGATGTCGCAAGCTTCCTTTCGGTGGATCTTGGTTCCAACACACACACTATATTGATTCTTGTATGAAGAAGATTCAATTCCTCTGGATAGACTTGCTAGAGTCTCCAAGCTCCTTTTCAAGCTAGGTCCTTCACACAATTCCTTCACCAATTCTCCAATTAATCTTGCTTAACCTTTTCCATGAGAATCCCATCAATATATAGGAAAGGATGAGATGGTTACTTAGACAAGAATGATCCCACAATATCAGGGAAACCAGTACAAATATAACCATTCGAATGCCAACCCATTCTCTAGAAGATTCCCTTCTAGAACCATCGAGACTTCATCTTTTTCCAATCTTGAGAACAAGTTCGCACCCTAGCTATGTAGCACAGTGCAAGAAGTTCACACCCTAGTTGAAGGCAACCTACGAGAATGGGTCATTCTCGCACCCTAGGATATAAGTAGCCTACGAACTCTCTTCAAAAATATGTTTTCTAGGAAGAGATGAATGTCACTTTTCTCAAGATAAAGTTCTTATTAGGAGCTTGAGTACACCATCAAGATGACCAAAAACATCGGTAACAGATGGGTTGGTTCTGAGTTTTTTATTGTGGGTTAAGAGAGTGATTATTATTGATCGCATGAGAGAAAGCATTGTTTTGTGAGAATATTGTTGTATTGTAAGATCATCAGTTGGGTGCGAAGATCAACATTGCAGCTGGGTGTGCAAGGAGGGGAGTGATGCATCCCCCCTCCCCTTTAGGGTTCTGCGACCTCCCGGTCTCTGGATCATTCCTATTCTCAAACCATTTTGGCTCTTTGATTCCCTGTTGGAATCCTTCTCTTTGATCCACAGGTCCAAATGAAACTGCACCCACGCAAAAAATCACCCAACGCAAACTTCCCCATATGACCACAGGCTGTGACCACTTATCAAAAGGAGCTTCACATTTTGGGACTTCGGGACTTCTGTATTTGAGTCAGTCCTGACTCATGTTCCCGAATCCCCGATTAACAATTTCTGTCCAAGACCAAATCTACAGTTTTGCACTATCCCCTTGATCGATGGCTATGATTGTATCACGATTTTTCATATGGGGATATTCTACATCAACCAACTCTGACTCTATATTCCCCGAAATCTCAATCTCTGGGTTAAGCACCTAGCTCTCCGCTGGTTCCTCCCTTAATCTCTTGTTCATATGACCCCTTCCTATGACCTAGGGCTAACTCTTTGAGCGCGTCGGGACTTCATGCTTCACGAATTTGGAACTCAAACCAATGCCTGTCCTTCAAAATCCTGATCCCCAAACTTCTGAAATCCAGTTGCCCAGATCAATGGTCACTATCTCTTGTGATCTGATGGATTAGATCAAATTGTTATTTCGGGCCTCGTGAGTTCTTAAAACTCTTCCCTTCAACCTTCTCTAGTAGCGAGTCAGTGATATGTTGATCTCTCTCCATGTGTCCCTCTCGATGGACGGCTAGCCTCAATTGACTCTCAGCTCCCCGAGTATTTTCTCTTGTTTTCACCTTCGTTCTCCCAATGTCTGGTCCTCTGATGTGTGTGGATCTCTACCACCTGTCACTCTAGATATAACGCTTGGAATAATTTTTTGATTTCATGTTTCGCTAGTTTTTTCCTCTCCTCCTTGCAAATATCCTGATGTCTAATTTCCCGAACACCCTAGATCTGCTGCCACCTGTCCCCCCTGATGATGGACGATTCCGATCATTTTGGAACTTTGGTACTTTGACAAGTTCACTCTCTTACGTGTACATGGTGTTAAGTCTCATGCACCTTCTTCTGGATCCAATGGTTGTTGGTCCTTCGCACTCGAATCCAATGGATGGGATCCGTTATTTCCTTCTATGCTTCCTCTGCTCACTAGACTCAAATATGACGGTCTACATTCATCCTCATGACCAATATGATGGTTGTGGTCACTCCTCCTCCTGATTTTTAGACTTCTCCCGCCTTGGAAGACTTAGTTTGTGTTCAAAGGTCTTGGCCTTTGAACTTCTCTCACAAACCTGACTCCTTTGGGTCTCTCTTACACCATTGCAGCGTTATCTCTTCTAAGCTTCCAGACATAGAATAAGTCTATCTCTTTCACACTCTCTGCATTTGTCTCTCATCCCACTTAATTGAACTCCTCTTGGCCTTCTGCACTCCTTGCAGATATTTTGTGCACAATGGCACTATTCCTCCTAAGCTTACGAACTCAGAATGAATTTTCCTTTACGTCCACTCCTTGTGCTTTGACTAACCTCCCAATGGTAGTCTTACAACACTTCGTCTGAGTGTTTTCATGGTTCACTCCTTGCACAGGTATTCCTCCAGAGTATTCGGAAACACTGCTTCCTCCTCGAGATTCAACTGCTCATACCTCAGAGGTCCCTATCCCTTTTCCTCCTCGAAGGGATATAAGTGCCCTCTTCGAAACTTATGCTCAAGAACTCCTTGTTGAGCTAATAGAGTATTCAATAAATATGTGAGTGTCTTCT
Organism: Picea engelmannii; assembly: GCA_009831015.1. NCBI lineage: Eukaryota > Viridiplantae > Streptophyta > Pinopsida > Pinales > Pinaceae > Picea > Picea engelmannii. The sequence continues at coordinate 450,267 of ML783749.1, forward strand.
CCTGGACACTTCTCTCCTCTCTGAACTCAATAAATAGAGTTCTTTTTTTGCACTCTTTGCACTTGCTCAATGCCCACCTAGCAGAGCTCTATAGAAACTTCAGTAGTTATGTCTCCATGTGCCTTCTCTACACAGTCTTACCTCCAAGGTGTTCAAAAACCTTGAAACCCCCCTTTGAGTCTGGAAACTATCCTGGTGTGCCTTCCTGGCACGTTCTCCTCTAAATTCAACAAAGAGATTTAGATGCACACTCCTTGCACTAGCTACAGAAGTTCCCACGTTATGTTGTGCACTCCTTGCATAGTCTAAATAACCCAGAATAATATAACAGAACTCAATGAAGATAAAATAAATCTATATTCCTACTATAAATGAAACTTATCATACATCTACAATATTCATTCATGAAATACATAAACACATGAACAAATATATGCAGGAAAAACTGCTTTTCTATTATCTTTGTGTGTCTATATAGATGATTTACAAAAACCAAAATATAACAAAGTCCCAGTTCTCTCAAGCTCTCTCTCAGAACTATTCTACCTCCTAAGGCCTCTATATCATTCTCCTCTATCTGAAATCTGATACAAGATCTCCTTACAAAAGAGGGGCTATGTGAGCTCGTCCTCTCTCACCTAACCTCATCTATTACATTGAAGTTTCATAAATGTTTACCCAAACCTGACTATGATATAGGCCTACTACAAGAAACCCTTTAAATGAAATCCAACCACTACCTGTACAAAGGTATGGCTTGGCATTTACAATCTTACAGCACAAAAATCCGTATAGGATTATTTCAAATTAAAAAATGGGAGGGTCGGTGCCTCTCCCTTTCTCCATTATGTGTCTCTGTGATGGCATGCTGGCACATTTGCTGAGGTGGATGATGCTCCTACATCATACTCCCCTGCTAGGAAAAACATGAGCTCCTTCTCATGATCTCCTCTTCTCCAGTGTTGAAATCCACCTGGATCCCAAATTGTCTTCTGGAGTTGTCCTATTGCTCCTCTCCAACTATGTTATTGTTGTTGTTACGACTACTTCTGCATCTTCTTCTTCTTCTTCCCTGCTGCTATGGAAGGCTCTCTGTTGTTCATCTTCCCTTTGTTGACTACTTCTATTGACCTCAACATCAGCTTCTTGATCTCCTCTATCACTCTGTCCATCTACTCCAGTGATTGGCTCTTCTTATGCAGTCTTCTTGGCTGCAACTCTTACTTATAAGTGAGTAGATCAACGTGATTTCTCATGTCATTTTCTTCTCCTATGTCACTAGCTTTCCATTCTACTACAAACTTTAGTTCTGCAGTCTCACTATTTATTTTTTTCTCGGCTTCCTCCTCTGACATATTCTCTTTTGTCATCTCCTCTGGTGTTGGTTCAAGTCCAACTCCCTCCAACCGTTCCTTTGGTTGGTATGCTCCTTGATCTGTATCCAATTTAGCTTGTTGGATGTGCAAGCTTTGCACTATCACCCTCCTTTCTAGGGCTTCCAATTCTTCATACAAATCAGCAAGGTCTATGTTGTTTTCTTCCTCCTCTGTTGCAGGCTCTAGTGCTGCAGTCATCTATGTTTCAGCTTCATGGCTGAAACATTTGAGCCATTCTTCTAAATGCTCCTCTCCTTCTGTTTGGGTAGACATCAGTGTCTGCTCCATTTCTTCCTCTTTGACAGTTTATGATGGTTGTCTTTCTTCTATTGTTGCAATTTCATCATGTGCATTGGCCTCTACCTAGTTGTTTGGTAGGAATATCTTTATCCCTCCAATAATCAGAATGTACCTCTGATCTTTCTCCTAGATGGTGAAATTTTTTAACTTGTCATAATCTCCATTCATGGGGTATGAAAATCCACATGAATCTCCATCTATCAGCACTCCTTGTTGACATGAAATCACTCTTGAGCTCTTGAGACTTTCAGACAATTTCATTTCTTTCTTCCTGCCCACCTGACAATATATGAGATCAATTGATCCCATCTCGTTTCCACTTGTAAATCTAAACCTTCAGCACTTCTCCCCTAGAATTATACGATACCTTCCACTGATATATTTCCATTGCCCACCTGGAAACTTGAAAGTCCATTTCCACCCACCTGGAATTTTACGAGATCTTCATCTGATCTCTTCTCCTCCTCGTCGCTGATATTTTTCCCAGTCTTTGGTTCACAGATGTGAATCAGTTCCTCCTTTGTGTCACCAAGGTTTTCAATATTCCTCAGCCACCTTCTTATCAGCCTTCATTTTTCTCTATCCAACAATTCCTTTACTGGACATTCCACCTTCTTCTTCATGGGCCATTCATACACCCAATGCGTCTTTTCATTCTGTTTCATTTTAAATGCAAGATTTTCCATTCTTGCTCTTACCTCGCTGAGCTCCAGATCCATATTTGGATTGTTCTTCTACTGGTGGCCTTCTCTTCGACCACATCCATGGCCTTCAGTAGCCATTTCTACCTTATGTATGCTCTTCTAGAAAACCTATGGATCACTCTACATCTGCAAGCATCTCCATATTCTTTTACAACTCACCTAGTTGTTTAAAATTCTGTTGTTGCATCCATGCAACAACCTTCTCACAGGGAATCATTACCCTGTCTTCCTTTCACCTATTGTGTATAGTCAAACACTTGTTTATGATACCACCTAATGTTATCATGTCATATCCTTTCACTATCTCTCCTTCTTATATGTTGTCTACAAACAAAATTCGGCCTTCACCTCTTTCTCCTTTCACTTGAAATATACAAACAAAAAATATCAGCTCTGATACCACATGATGGTGTGTATCAGAGTATATACTTTATCTACTCTTCGCTACAGAAATTAAACAATCTAAGATCTGATACCACCTAATGGTATTATACTATCTCCTTACTTACTCTGCCTCCCTCTGCCTGGAGTCTACAAACAGAAAGTGGCTCTGATACCACCTGATGGTGTGTATCAGATTATTTTCTTTATCTACTCTCTGCTACAAAAATTAAACAATCTGAGCTCTGATACCACCTGAAAGTATCAGACTATCTCCTTACTTACTCTGCCTCCCTCTGCCAGAAGTCTACGGAAAAAAAGTGGCTCTGATACCACCCGATGCATCCCCCCTCCCCTTCAGGGTTCTGTGACCTCTCGGTCTCTAGATCGTTCCTATTCTCGAGCCATTTTGGCTCTTCAATTCCCTGTTGGAATCCTTCTCTTTGATCCACAAGTCCAAATGAAACTGCACCAGCACAAAAAATCACCCAGCGCAATCTTCCCCATACGACCATGGGCTGTGACCGCACGCCTTATCAAAAGGCGCTTCACATTTCGGGACTTTAGGACTTATGTATGTGAGTCAGTCCTGACTCCTGTTCCTGAATCCCCAATTGACTATTTCTCTCCAAGACTAGATCTACGGTCTTGCGCTATCCCCTCGATCGATGGTAACGATCGTATCACGATTTCATGTATCAATATATTCTACGTAAACCAACTCTAACTCTCCATTCCCCGAAATCCCGATCTTCGGGTTAAGCACCTAGCTCTCCGCTAGTTCCTCCCTTAATCTCCTATGCATATGTCCCCTTCCTGTGACCTGGGGCTAACCCTTCGAGTGCGTCGGTATTTCGCACTTCGTGAAGTTGGAACTCAACCCAACACTTGTCCTTCAAAATCCCAATCCCCAAACTTCTGAAATCCACTTGCCCAGATCAACAGTCACTATCTCTTATGATCCTAAGGCTTAGATCAAATAGCTATTTTGGGCCTCGCGAGTTATTAAAACTCTTCCCTTTGACCTTCTCCAATAGAGAGTCATCAAAATGATGATCTCTTTCCACGTGTCCCTCTCGATGGACAGCTAGGATCAATCGGCTCTCATCTCCCCGGGTATTTTCTCTTGTTTTCACCTTCGTTCTCCCAGTTTTTGATCCTCCAATGTGTGTGGATCTCCGCCACCTGTCACTCCATATCTAACGACTGGAATGATTTTGTGATTTCATGTTTCGTGAGTTTGTTCCTCTCCTCCTTGCAAATCTCTTGATGTCTGATTTCCTGAACACCCTGGATCTATTGCCACCTATCCCCCCTAACGATAGACTATCGCTTCAGAACTTTGGTACTTTGACAATTCCACTCTCCTGTGTGTACATAGTGTTAAGGCTCATGCACCTTCTTCTGGATCCAACGGTTGCTAGTCCTTCGCACTTGAATCCAATGGATGGGATCCGTTCTTTCCTTCTATGCTTCCTTTGCTCACTAGACTCAAATCTGACAATCTGAATTCCTCCTCACCACCAATATGATGGTTGTGGTCACTCCTCCTCTTGAGTTTTAGAATTCTCCCGCCTTGGAAGACTTAGTCCGCATTCAAAGGTCTCGGCCTTTAAACTTCTCTCACGAACCCGACTCCTTTGGGTCTCGCTTACGCCATTGCAATGTTATCTCTTTTGAGCTTCTAGACCTAGAATAAGTCTGTCTCTTTCACACTCTCTATGTTTGTCTCTTAGTCCACTTAATTGAACTTCTCTCAGCCTTCTCCACTCCTTGCAGAGATTTTCTACACAATGGCACTATTCCTCCTGAGCTTACGAACTCGAAACGATTTCACCTATACTTGGACTCCTTGTTCTCTGACTAGCCTCTTGATGGCAATATTACAACACTTCGTCTGAGTGTTGGCCTGGTGCACTCCTTTCATAGGTCTTCCTCCAGAGTATTCAGAAACTCTTCTTCCTCCTTGAGCTTCAACTGTTGGGACCTTAGAGGTCCCTGTCCCTTTCCCTCATCAAAAATATACAAGTGCCCTCTTGGCAACTTATGCTCAAGCACTCCTTGTTGAGCCGACAGAGTATTAAATAACTTTGTGAGTGTCTTCTCCTGGACACTTCTCTCCTCTCTGAACTCAATAAATAGAGTTTTTCTTGTGCACTCTTTGCACTTTCTTGATGCCCACCTGGTAGAGCTCTACAGAACCTCCAGTAGTTTTGTCTCCCTCCTCCTTCTCTACATAGTCTTATCTCCAAGGTGTTCAACAACCTTGAAACCCCTTTTGAGTCTGGAAACTATCCTAGTGTACCCTCTTGGTACGTTCTCCTCTGAATTCAACAAAGAGATTTGGATGCGCACTCCTTGCGCTGGATACAGAAATTCCCACGTTTTGTTGTGTACTCCTTGCATAGCCTAATGAACTCATAATAATATAATAGAACTCGATGAAGATAAAATAAATCTATATTCCTACTGTAAATGAAACTTATCATACATCTACAGTATTCATTCATGAAATACATAAACACATGAACAACAATATGCAGGAAAAACTACTTTTCTATTATCTCTATGTGTCTATATAGATGATTTACAAAAAATGGACTGTAACAAAGTCCCAGTTCTATCAAGCTCTCTCTCTCAGAACTATTCTACCTCCTAAGGCCTGTCTACCTAGACCTCTCTATCATTCTCCTCTATATGAAATCCGATACAAGATCTCCTTACAAAAGAGGGGATCTGTGAGTTCATCCTCTCTCACCTAACCTCATCTATTACATTGAAGTTTCATAAATGTTTACCCAGACCTGACTACGATATCGTCCTTCTACAAGAAACTATTTAAATGAAATCCAACCACTACCTGTACAAAGGCATGGCCCGGAATTTACAATATTACAGCACAAAAATTCGTATAGGATTGTTTCAAATTCAAAAATGGGAGGGTCGATGCCTCTCCCTTTCTCCATTGTGTGTCTGCGTGATGGTGTGCTGGAACATTTGCTAAGGTGGATGATGTTCCTGCATCAGGGAGATAAGAAGGGAAAGAGAGAGAGATATATACAAGATAAGTGCGTAGATAGAACTGTATGTTTTCATATAATATATCAAGAAACACAGTTTTGTGGACGTATCCCTAGGGAGAGGGTGAACCATGTATATCTTGTTGTTATGTGTGATTGATGTTGTGTTATTTGTCTTCTTTTATTATGTTATTTCATTTTTGTGTTATATATGAGATATAGTTGTGCGAACTAGATTTAATTTGGTAAAGGCATAACTAGATCTTTGTGTGTTGTTCTATCGAATCCACTTGCATTTCCTCTTGGTGTAGACACTTGTGTCCTGCAACCCCCCTTTTTCTACTTCAGGTGAGACTTCATATGCTCTGTAGGTGTTCCCAAAAGGGCCAGTAGTTAGGGCTTGTTGGTGCGCTATCATATTTGAACCCTGGGTTTTCCCCTATGCCAACAAATGGTTTTGTTGTCGGGACTAGGATCTTCTTGAGGGAATTTCAAGGTGGTTTCCATTGAAGACAAAGATTCAGAAGTAGATAGAAGAACAAGAGAAGGACTTCCTTGAGGCTCAAAATAAAAACCCTAATATAAGTACAGAGGATTGGTTGGGAAGGTATATCTTTACTGAAATACATGAGATTTTCTTTGGAGGAATTGATAAGGAGTTATACAAGTGGTTAGCCAGATTAGCATATACCCAATTTGAGATCAGATCTAGACCACCTGTGATTTGGATGTTGGCGTTGACCAAGAAGGTCAATAGATTTTATAATGTCATGTCAAGAGCAGTAGATCACTTGTTTGATAGCACTATTGGAGGGTACATTACCGATTTTTCTATTGATAGAGTAGAGTCATATAGCCAAGCAGAGAGGTATTTCTTAATGGGACCGAGAGGAAAATTTTTACACTTTTTGAAGTTGAAGATCAAGATGCTATTACATGAGAAGGACATATTTAATATATAGTAATCGGTCGGATTGAAGAGCTAATGTTCAATAAATCATACATCGACAACGACACAGAGGTTGGACATACGCGCAGTGGGAGAACCTTCAAAGAGGTTCCTCTAGTGAACCTGTTTGAGAAGAACCACAAACCACTAGCACAGGATGAAGGCTTCTACAGTGGAGGAGAAGAAGAGTTATTGAACAAGGAACAGTCAGTATCCGCTAGGGCAGAGGAAGAGAAGATTGAAGAACCTAGCCGAGACAAACCAGAAACTTCATGAACTGCGTCAATTTTCAAAGTAAGTACTTTTACTCCTCCTGTTGTTTTAGCAACGTTAAGTAACTAGATTAGCCAGAGCACTTAGAGCACTGTAACCAGCAGTTCAACACATACTCATTCAAGCACCCTAGGAAGATCTATGGAAGATGAAATGAAGCTACCTATCTTTAGAGGAGATGGATCTGAAGATCATGATCAGCACTGGTTCTTATGTGAAGCTTTATGGAGTATTAATCAAGTAAATGACGAAGTTGTTAAGAGAGATCATTTTAGTACTACCTTAAGAGACCGCACTGAGATGGTACATGAAGTTTTTTAAAGGATTTTCACAACCTAAACCACTAAACGCTATCAAGACTGCATTAATTGTAGAGTTCAATAAACCCAAGTCAGAGTCACAGTGCATTACAGAACTGAAAGAAATCAAGCAGAGAGTATCTAAACCTGTTTGGGAGTTTGATCATAGATTTAAGACCTTGGCGGGTCATTTGCGTTTTCAGATCCCAGACGAGCAGAACAAAGAATGGTTCATTGTTGCCCTCTTACCACATATCGGAGTTCCTCTGATGCAACAAAAGGTTGCATCACAGGTTGAAGCGTTGGAGATCACCATGAAACTAGAATAAGCCCCTATGGGAGAATCCAGCTCAGATATGAGTCAAATTTTGAGCCAGCTAACTAGCTTATCTCTGCAAGTCGAAAATATGAAGAAAGACAAGGGAAAATATAAAAGAGAGGACATATAGTGTATCAGATGCAAATTAGAAGGCCATGATAAGGAGAATTGTCCCCTATTTCATGATTACTTGGCCTCTAGAGCTTCAAGCCCTTTGAAGTAGGTTACTCTACCCTGGTGAGAGGTATGTAGATATAGACATCACCCCGGTGAATGATATTACATGAAAAAATATGTCCAGACACATACAAACCTTTACTACACATTCTATAAACCTGTGGGGCATGATTAGAAGGACTGTAGGGCTTATGACCTCTTGCATGAAAGATCAAGAGATACATATAGGATTCAATGAAAAGTACATCAGGAGGGAAATGCTATTCAATTTAATTCTCAAGGAAGAGGAAACTTCAACCCTTGCGGTGGATTCAAAGGAAGAAGACGAGGAGGAGGCATGGGTCGAGGTTGAGGTCAAATCATTTGTTATAACTGCGCACAACCAGGACACTTGGAAAGGGATTGTCAAAACCCTTGTACCACTTGCAGTTACTGCAATTCATTTGAACATGTTATTGAAGATTGCCCAGTGTTGTTAGCCAAACTTTAGGAGAGACAAGGAGGAAACCAACAAGTACAACTAATATCAACAGAACCTCATGGAGAGGATCCCATATTCATTTTTATCACTAGAGGAGGTGATGTTACAAGATAATACAGAGTGACCCCTGGAAAGACTACAGAATATTCAAGGGTCAGAAGAGATGCAGAGAAGACACAAGTGTTTGATCTGAGGGAAGAAAAATAGGCGTTTGAAGAGGCAAGAAGAGAATTTGGAAGAGATCAGGATTCTTTGTCAAAGACACAACCATAAGTGAGAGAATGTGGAATGCCTTTGGAATTTGATCAGTATTCTTCACCTGGAGAAGGAAAAGAGGTAAGCAAGCTTATGGAATTCTTATGTACTTTCATTAATTTGATTAAGGATGAAAGAGTTGTACAAGAACTACAAAATTTGATCAAACAGTATGAGATAGGTAGGATAGCTCCTCTGTTGAATAAATTAGTACATCAAATAGCCAAAAAGATAAGGACAAATAAGGAACTACACCTTAATGCTCATATTGGAGATTATGATATAGATTATGTGGTCCTCAACTTAGGGTCAGAAGTCAATGTTATGACGAAGCAGACTTGGGCACTGATGGGAAAACCTAAGTTGATTTACTCCCCTATCAGGCTCAGGATGGATAATCAATAGAAAGTAAGTCCCTTTGGAAGGTTGGAGCATGTCCATGTAGACATCGACGAGGTAAGGACGTTTGTGGACATCGAGGTGATTGAGATAGTTGATGATAGTTGTCCTTATCCTGCATTGTTAGGAATTGATTGGGCTTTCAACAATTCAATTGTGGTTGACTTAAAGAAATGAAGAATGACATTCGAAGGTGATGGCCTTAGGGCCTTTGCACCTCTATATCCTGATGAAGGTCGTAGATACACAGAACCCATTAGAGAGGAAGATTGTTCTTATGAACTAGAGAATATATATAAATTAACAGCAAGATAGCAGGATTACATTAATCCTACAGTAGATGGGAACTTAAGTTGGAAAAGTGATAGTGCATGCTCATCATATTTGGAATAAGCACTAGAGAATTTGTAGAACAAAATGTATGAAGTTTATGCACGGAGGTGTGCCAGATTGACCAGGGAAGTTTGCTAGATTGGCACAGAAGTAAGCAATCTACCCACATTTGATGGTTTAAATCATTTAGAAACTTTCTTATTGGAATTTGAAGAAATTGTACCAGTACAATAGAGGTTGTTGGCATTGGATGAGGCCTTGAAATCAATGCCAGTGAGATGGTGGGGAACACACAAGAAGAACATCGTGGAATGGGTGCAATGTCGCACTTTGATGACAATGTGCTTTTTAGACCAAATCGAAGGGTGTGAAGTTCAATACACGGGTCAAAGTTGTCTAAAGTACCATGTGAAAAATTGTGAGGAGGCCTAGAGTAGCATTCCTCAAGAGCAGTGGGTGCATAAATTAATTAACATGTTGAACACAACGCCTATTAATTGGTATAGTCAAGAAAAATTGCACCTCACCTCTGCAGATTGGTACGGTATGACTCAGAACTTTGTAGCTACATTTTTATTTGAAATTCAGTACCCCACAGTAGATCAAGCTCTACAAGTTGTAAGAAAAAAAGTCTTTGAGGAGACACCTAACCTCCCTATGGAGCAAGAAGAGGATGAATGGACTGCACCTCTTCAGAAACTACAAGGTTGTTACAATATCAATGTTGATGAAGACAATGATCCCAGGAATGTGAACATCACATAAACTGAAGGATAGAGAGACATAGAAGGACCAGGAGTCGAATTACCTATTTTTGGACAGCCAAACAAAATCAAGAAAGTTAATATTGGAACAGAGCAAGCACCTAAGCTCGCAAATGTTGGAGATTCTTGGGATGATGCCACTATTGACAAGATCATAGAACTATTGCATGAATATCAAGACTTGTTCCCAACCAAGTTGACAGACATGAAGGGCATTAAAGGTCCCATGGGAGAAATGAAGATCCCCTTGAAACCAAATGTGAGTCCAGTCAAGAAGAGACCTTACAGACTGAATCCTAAATATAAGTAGAAATTCAAGATTGAATTAGACAGAATGTTGGAAGTAGGAATCATAGAACCTATTGAAGAATCAGAATGGATTAGCCCTATGGTGGTCCAAGATAAGAAGTCAGGAGAGATCAAAATATGTGTATATTTAAGGAAGTTGAATGATGCATGCTTACATGATCCATTCCCTAAACCATTTACTGATGAAGTGTTAGATAATGTGGGAGGATAGGAAGTTTACTCCTTCATAGATGGATTTTCAGGTTATCATCAGATCATGATTTCTAAGGAAGATCGCCATAAGACCATGTTTGCAATAGAATGGGGTTCTTTCCAGTACCCAGTGATTCATTTCGGACTGAATAATTCACCAACCATCTTTTCTAGGGTGGTGGTCGAAGCATTCAAAGAATTTTTACATAAATTTTTGGAAGCATTTTTTGATGATTGGATTGTTTTTAGCTTATTGAAAAACCATATTGAATGTTTGAGACTAATGTTGGATAAGTGTAGGCAATGTCAGATTTCTCTGAAACTGAAGAAGTGTATCTTCTTTTCTCCCTTTGGAGTGTTGTTAGGCCATATTGGGTGTAAGTAGGGGTTGTTGGTAGATCCTTCCAAGATTTCCATCATTGTTGATCTACCTCCTCCTACTTCAGTTAGACAGTTGTGCACTACGTTGGTACATATGAGATACTATAGAAAGTTAATCAAGGGTTATGCACAGATAACAACACCTATGGAGAAGTTATTAAATAAATATTTCAGTTCCAATGGTCAGAGGAATGTCAGCAGAGCTTTGACACACTGAAACAGAAAATAGTCACTGCGCCCATTCTGGTTTTCCCATATTGGAGTAAGGAATTCCATGTGCATGTTGATGCTTCATCTATTGCATTAGGAGCAGTGTTAGCAAAACTAGGAGTAGGATATATTGACCATCTGTTATCCTTTTCTAGGAGGAATCTCTCTACAACTAAGATAAATTAAACTACCACTGAGAGAGAAGGTTTAGCCATGGTGTATGCGCTGCAGAAGTTTTGACACTACTTGTTGGGAGGACATTTTAAGATGTTCACTAATCATTCTACGTTGAAGTACCTAGTCAACAAGCCAGTGTTTGGGGGAAGAATATTCATATGGCTACTATTATTCCAGGAATATGATTTTGAGATTATGTTCAAGCCAGGGAGAATGAACAAGGGACCTGACCACTTGTATGGGTTAGAAGATGGAGAGGAACCTACCAGTTTGGAGGATACACTACCAGATGCACAATTGATGGCCATCAGAAAGGTTGATGATCACTTAACCCGGATATTCCAGTTCTTATTAATAGGAATGGCACCCTGCGAATATACAGTCATTCAGAAGAAACAACTGGTAGTTTGTGTTGCAGAGTTTTCACTTATAGCTGGATAGATTTATAAGATGGGGCCCGATGAGATCCTAAGGAGATGTGTTATGGAGGCAAAAAGACCATTGATTTTGGTAGAACCACATGAGGGAATCGCAGGAGGACATTATGCAGGAAAAGAAACAATGCAGAAGGTTCTTGGAGATGGCCTCTGGTGGCCCACTTTACACAAAGATGCTAAGGAATACTACAAAGCCTGTGATGTATGACAAAGAGTTGGGAAACCTTCTAGAAGAGATGAGGTGCCTTTAGCACTGTAATTAACATTACAAGCATTCAATAAATGGGCCATTGATTTTGTGGGACCTATCAATACACCAGGAAAGCGCACAGGAGCTCGTTGCATCATCAATGTGACCGAGTATTTGACCATATGGGTAGAAACAAGAGCAGTTAAGGATTGTAGTGAAACTACAACTGCGCGATTCATATTTGATGATATCATAACCCGATTTGGATGCCCAAAGACCCTGATGAGTGATCAAGGTACACATTTTATTAATAAGACTGTTGAAGCCTTAACTCAGGAATTTGAAGTTCATCATCAGAAGAGTTCTCCATACCACCCACAAGTGAATGGAACAGTCGAAGCTTTCAATAAGACCTTGGAGACAACATTAACGAATATTTTTAATGTAAACATAGATGATTGGGATTTGAGAGTACCAGTAGTACTATGGGCATATTGAACCAATTACAAGAAGCTGACAATGCAGACTCCCTTTAAGTTAGTTTATAGTCTGGAAGCAATGGTACCTATGGAATATTTGGTTCCTAGTCTAAGAATCGTAGCATTCACAGATATGGATGACATTTTCACTATTCAAAACAAGCTCACTCAGTTGGTAGAACTAGAAGAAGATAATTTCATTGCAGGATTCCATCAACAAGTACAGAAGGAATGAGAGAAGGCCTACCACAACAGACATATAAAGAAGAAAGAATTTAGCCAAGGAGATCTAGTATTGGTATATGACAAGAAGTTCATAAAGCATCCAAGAAAGTTTAGAACGCATTGGCTTGGGCCATATGAGGTTTCCTATGTTACAGAAGGAGGAGCTGTGCAGTTGAATACTTTGAATGGAGAATGGAAGGAAGGTTTAGTGAATGGGAGCTGGTTGAAATTGTACTATGAGAACCAGCTGCCTCCTAACTCTCAGTAAAAGCATAAAAACAAGGGTCTAGGTACTAGGTGCAGTTCAAACTGGGTACTAGACACAGAAAAGGCAGTCTTCACAAGGAAGGGAGGGACAGAGAAGAAAGCACAGGCTGATCCGTGCAGTCTGAAGTCGAAGTAAAACAGAAGGTTCATACCTGTAGTGCCTCAGGACAAGTCACATGTGAGTGTTGGGGACCTATTGGCCCTTGGTTGGGGAAGAAAGCAAAGATTTAGGAAGAAAGGTGAAGTACGAACTGTGTGGAAGGCACAGTGACTGATATTAGGTCGAAGTGGTCGAAGAAGCTGAAAAGAAGGGGAGAAGTGAGGGAAAATGAGTTGTTGAAAAATATGACCAAGGAGGATAGATCATCAAGGAATATGGATCATGGAAAACTCAGCAAGAAGAAAAATCCACCAGCAGATGCTTTGGAGCACCACGTGGGAAAGAAGGAAAAAGCCTTGAAAATGTGGGTCAAGTTGATAGTTTTAGACACCTGGGTTTTGGGATCTAGGGTTTTGATACCTAGACATTTGTCATGTAATGTGTAAATAAAGGTCTAGAGGACCTGGGATGGGTTGGTTTTGAGTTTTTCATTGTGGGTTAAGAGAGTGATTATTATTGATTGCATGAGAGAAAGCATTGTATTGTGAGAATAGTGTTGCATTGTAAGATCTTCAGCAAGGTGCAAAGATCAACCTTGCAGTTGGGTGCACAAGGAGGGGAGAGAATAAGGGAAAGAGAGAGAGATCTACAAGCTAAGTGCGCAGATAGAACTGTATGTTTTCATACAATATATCAAGAAACCCAGTTTTGTGGATGTGTCTCTAGGGAGAGGGTGAACCATGTATATCTTACTGTTACGTGTGATTGATGATGTCTTCTTTTCCTTCTGTTATTATGTTATTGCATTATTGTGCTAGATCTAAGATATAGTTGTGCGAAGTAGATTTAAGTTGGTAAAGGAATAACTAGATCTTTGTTTGTTGTTCTTTCGAATCCACTTTCATTTCCTTTGGTTGTAGACACATGTGTCCTACAACCCCCCTGATCTAAAAATGAAGAAGACTTGAAATACTTGAAATTATTTGCAATGTAAATGTTATGTGTTTAAAGAAAAAAGGATCAGTTTGCAACACATAGATTAAAGGATTACTTATGCAAATTACACATAGACAGTAGCATAATCAATGAACATAAGCACATAAACACAACAATTGATAAAGGAGTTCACCCCTCTCATGGGCTACATCTCCTGGTCTAGCTTCCAATGGATCATTATTATTAATTTCTCAAAAATTTCTCAAAAATATGTCTTACAATGCTCAAACTGAAAAAATGACTGCTCCAATGGCTTCAGAGCATCCCAAAACCCCTGTCTAGGCTCTTTCGGCACCTCAATCGGTCGAAAAATGAAGAAGTTAGGCCTCCTGGAAGTCTCCCTCTTCAAGCTTGTTGTCTCTACATCTACAAATTGCACCCTTGTCATTTGAACTTGGCTCACATGCAATTTAAAGCGTGAAAACCCAGCATCGGACGCAACCATGCCAACGGTGCAAACTGTAGGACGGTTAAGGGCACACCAGCCCCTAACCGCCTAGGCACCTGGGCATATGGCGAGTCATGTGACCTCGCGCTTGACAAAAAGTGGTTAATATGGTTATAACAGTGTAACTCCCCCGGCGCACCATACATGGTCACATGGCAGCATATATATAAACCCCCGTGACTAGGGGCTCCATCCGTCGTAACCCCCGCACACAATAAGACCACCGATCACATGTATGTGGAACAAAACCATGGGTCGGGGCTAAGCCCCGGCCCGACCCCCCGCCATACGATACAAAATGCAACTTCAAATACATTTAAACTTACATATATAATAAGAAACAACTCGTGGTCCAATGGTCGAGCGGTTTTGCAAAGGCGTTATGCGGTGGGGGAGGTCCGGGGGTCGAACCCCACGGACTCCAACAATTTTACATACAACCCATTAACCAATAAAGGGGTGCCACGTGGTACGATTGGGCCACATGGTACCCAATCATTGCCCAAAAAACTGCCACGTGTCGACATCTAATTCGACAACTGCCAACCAACAATTTCTTGCCACGTCATCGTACGGTCTGTACGGTCCTCCCACGTCAGACTGTACAGTCAGCATCATTTTTTTTACCTGTTTGACTTGACGAATAGATCGCTATATCTCTCGCTCCCGATGTCCATTTGAGACAAAACGAGTTGCATTGGGTTTGCAATGACAAGGCCTACGCTCTCGTCCGGTTTGAAGCGATTCTGAGCACTTTGAATTTTTGGGCAAAATTTGATCCCCTAATCACACCTCCCCATTAGGAAGCTTTTGGACCTCCAAAAGACTATTTTCAGTCTATGTGAAGATGAGGGTAAAGTTCCCTCACCCTTCCAACCTCAATCCACTTGGCCTTGCTTGGATTCGTCCCTTTAAGTCCAACTTGAAGATACTCCACATTTCCTCATTTCGAAGTTCACATTCTCCTGTCAAGGATGGTGTCTTCCTGTAGTTCTGTTAGATACTCTAGAGAAAAATCATCTATGGAAGGAATCTGAACATGCTCTCCTTGATCATCAATCAATGGAGGCTCATACAACTTCAAATTCTCAACATTAACAACTGCATACATCTGCATATAGGGAGGCAAATCTAAATGAAAAGCATTGTTACCAATCTTGTCAACAATCTTGAAAGGACCATATCGAATTGGTTTCAACTTTTTACCTTCTCCTTTAAGCCTCTCCTTGCTGATGTAAAGCCAAACTTCATCTCCAACTTGGAAACTGTGATCAACACGATGCTTGTCATGTCTCGTTTTGTACTTGTCCTGACTCTTTTCCAAATGCTCTTGCACCACCTGATGTATCGACTGAATTTGTTCAATGAACTTCTTTGCCCTATCAATGTCATATTGACCATCGACAACAATATCTTTCCCAAAGATAAAATCTAAAGGTGACTTGGGAAAATAGCCAAAACATGCTTCAAATGGCGACGTTTGAGTCGAAGAGTGCTTAGCTCGATTGTACGCATACTGAATGTAGTGTAAATGTTCATCCCAAAGTTTAGGATGCTTGTTGCAATAAGCACGAAGAATATGCACCACTGTACGATTTACCACCTCTGTCTGACCATCTGTTTGTGGATGAAAAGATGTGATCTTTTTAAGTTTAGTGTCCATGAGTGCCCATAAACTTGACCAAAAACTTCCAACAAATCGAGAATCCCTATCAAAAATAATGGACTTAGGAAATCCAAAATGCACCCAAACATTTTGAAAGAACAACCATTTCATTTGTTCTGTTGTTACATGCTTAGTACAAGGTATCAAAATACACATCTTTCTAAAACAATCAACCACAACATAAAGATAATCATGACCTCTTCTCGACATAGGTAAACCACCAACAAAATCCATGGAAATACTTTCCCAAGGTCGAGAAGGAATTGGAAGTGGAGTGTATAAACCCAACTTTTGATTGCTAGGTTTACTTGTAGCACACAATGAACATCCTCGAACATATCGCGAAACACTTTCATTCATCTTAGGCCAATAGCAGTATCTTTGCAAATTAGCCACTGTCTTACCTACACCAAAATGACCAGCAATAAGAGAAGAATGCGCTTCCCTTATGATGTTGATTCTTTCCCCCTGTGGAATACACAACTTGCCAAGATGATACAAGAGATTATTATGCACATGATAATCCAATTCTTCAACATAGTTAGAGTGGCACAAAGTTTCATACACTTCTTTAAAGTCAGTATCTAAAGCATATTGCTCCACATAACTTTCATGCATTATAGGACTCTGCTTAAGGATAAATGAAGCACTAATAATAGGCCTGGAAAGAATATCAACGACTTTGTTAAAAATTCCCTTCTTATACCTGATAACCAAATGAAACTGTAGAAGAAAACCCATCCATCTGAAGTGCCTAGCTTGTTGTAGCTTTGTCTGTGATTGTAAGTATTGCAAAGGTTGATGATCGGTGTGAATAATGGTTTATTTTCCCAACAAATAATGCTTCCATTTGTTAACACTTTGAACCAATGCATATAATTCCTTATCATAAGTAGGATAATTAGTCACGGCACCATTAAACGTCTCAGAATGAAAACAAATTGGCTTACCATACTGAAGCAAAACTGCTCCCATTGCATAATTACTTGCATCTGTCTGGATTTCAAAAGGTTGTCTTAAATTTGGAAGTGCAAGAACCGGCGTTGAACTGATCTTTTCTTTCAAAGTATCA
>ML783749.1:477793-502955 GCA_009831015.1 Picea engelmannii
TCGCACCAAGTTCAAGTTTTGCATGTCACATGTCACACCAAGTTCAAAGTTAACAAGTCAGACCAAGTTCAAAGTTCACGTGCATGGAACAGATGCTTTTTGCATGTTGCATATCGCATGTCGCAACATTTTCAAAGATGGATGTCGCATGTCACAATATTTTGAAAGATGCATGTCACAAGTTATAATATTTTTTAAGTTCTTTTTACACGTTCCAAAAACTTCTTATTGCATCTTCCCAAAAATTTATTTTTGCATGTTGCACCAAGTTTAAAGTTTTCACATTGCCTGGAAAAGATGTTTTCCACATGTCACATGTCACAAGACTTTAAAAGTTTCATATATCATGTCACAAGATTTTGGAAGTTGTATATTGCATATTCAAGTTCTTTTTGTTGCCTAGACTCCATAGCCCAAGCACGAGGCACCAGGTCTTCCTTGGATTCTCACATTATATATTAAAATACAAAGATATTACCATTCTTAAAAGACAAAGAGATACAAGTTTGGAACTCTTGAAACCCACAAACAAACAAGCATGTAAAATTTAAATCCAAACTTGAACAATTCAATCTCTTAAATTTCACGTTTACCAATGCCTTCAAATCGCTAGGATGATATCCATGGAGCCACAAATTGATGCAAAAATCATATGTCAAGGCCAATAGAACCAATAGAACCAAGGAGTATTGAATCAATATATACCAAGTCTAAGAGACGCTAAAATTATCATTAAGTGTATAGCAAAATTACATTCACAGATATATACAAGCCATAGAAATAGCCTTGTGTATATTATCAGATGAAAAAGTACCCATAATGTAAATGAATTGTATACATCATTACATGTTCAGCTATATAATGTACATCTAACCGTCTTATAAAATTATTACACATCATGAATTTATTTTAGTCTTCTTTTGTGTTTTCCAGGTCTTAAGTAATTCATCCATCTCCATGTCTTCGTTTACTAGGTACTCTTCAACAACTGATGTTGTTTTATTCCTTTCATGTTGAGCACGTATGGTCTCGTACCCACATCATGGATTCTTCTGTGAGGGGCCATCACCTACAAAAACAAAAAATATTAAATTTATATGGCCAATTTTTAAACATCTTTGAATTAGTTCATTAATATTAAAAAAAAACTCTGCAATGTAATTATTTACCTGGTCCTCTAGTCAGCACCATTGGAATGGTTGTCGGCGTGTTCACCTAATCTTCAAGTCGAGGAGGATCGACTGTGACATTCTCTTCCATTGAAACATCAAAATTTATAAGTACAGAATTATTAAGTATATGATTAATATACAGCCATTTAACCGTCGTGGGCCTCAGTCACAGAAACATATTGGGGTTGCACGCCACTGGGATGGGGCTACTGGGGAGCACCATAATATTCTAGTTGTGTTTCACTATCAACGCTCTGTTGTCCATTACTAATGGTTTCATTGATATTGCTACTCCCCTAATCAAAACAAAGTAAGACATTAAATTATGGACGTTATCAAACATTTACGTATTTTATAAGTAATGAAAGGTTAATGTGGACTGATTTTTATTTACCTTATCCTGCAAACTGGATCTTGGGGTCTGCCCCATGCTTTTCCTACGATCAACCATGGATTTATAACCATACTTGTAACCAAGTTGGAGGTCTTCCTCCATGGTTTCACTTCTGAAGTCATCACCCTACAGTGCATAAGGATATGGTTTTTTAATGTTTTTGGCTCCAATTACCTGAAAGTTGTAAGGCGATACAAATAATATTTTTAAGATGTTTGGGTACTTACAATTCGTGACTGTAACCTCGAGTAGCCGCCCTGGCCTAGCTTGTTTTGGCCATGTTTGGAAATCCTTTCTTTGGTTTCCTTTGAAGTGTCAGGAAACCTATCATCAAAATTTTCAAGTATCTTATATATAACCACACTTTTATTTAGATCTAAAGAAAATTAAAGCTGGTATTGAAATCAAAATATTGTAATTTACCTTGGTGTACCAGTTATTTTTTCTCTTGATTTTTCAAAATCTTCTCTTTTGCATCATCAATGATCGCCTTCCACTCCCTCTATGGAATTAAGGGAGGATGCTCATACCTAGGATTTCCTACCAAGCTTCATCTATAAACATCCCACATATATTTTAAATATTCGCCCGCTGCAGAGGTGACCGTTTTTTTATTGAATGTGTCTACTCCAAAGAGGCCTTCAATATAATCCATAAGCTCCTTTTTGAGGTTAGAATTCTGGAAATTCCACCTCATGCGTAAGGTTTCCCCAAAAATCAACAAGGCCTTTCTCTCTAGGTGCCTATAAAAATGGTAGTTTCCTACACACAAAAATATATGATCATTAATTTAAAATTAATAATCTAGATTATTTTTGTATGAGATGGACAACATTAAACGATTAAAATATGAATTAAAACTACCTGGGAGTCTTGATTTTTTTAATGGAAGTCCATTATCATCGACCAAAACTGTGCACAGAAGGGTCCCCATTCTTGTCACACATCTAGCTCCAGGAAATGCAACCATGTCAACCACATCACCAGCCTCATCTATGTCACCATCTCGAGACTTTTACCGATGTGTAGATGTATAGTGGTGCGTGTCATGGCTCCTATCTAAATTAGGTGTGGAAGATGGAGAAGTAAATAGTACTCTAGAATTTGTATGATCGCTTGCATTGGGACTATGTATTGTCTCTATAGCACCACTAATACCAACACCAGGTTGAACAGGCTCCAAAAATCTCTTTATAAAAAAGAAAAAAAAAATTGTGAGATAATGTAAAAGTTAAAGAACAAAGTTTCACAATTGAACATATGAGTACATTAGAAAAAAACACTTTAAATTATGGTTATTACCTTATATGTGTTAAGTTGTGACATAAGGAGATGGATCTTTTCTAGGACGTCGGGAGTTTGATCTGGACGATCTAATAAGCTAGCAAGTTCCTTGTTCGCTTTAATGATCTTTTTTTAATTAATACCATCGAATCAGGGGATGAATACAACCCCTCCTCATCGACGGAATAATGATTCACATGGCCTATTGAATACATATAATTTTAACAAAATCAATGTTATTTCAGTAAAATTATATAAGCAAATAATAAAATTCACGTAAAATGAAAGTGGAAATTGATAATCATTTACATGTTCTGCGGCTGACCCTTTTCCACGATCATCCTGCCATGTTATAATATAATTAGAACCCCCATATATTTAAAAAATTGTTAACGATAACAAAAAACTGATTGCCACCCAAATAAAATCAACCTCAACGATCAAGCTCCCACATTATTATAAAATTAGGACCATGAAACATTTAAAACAATGTTAAAAATAATAAAAATATATAATGCAATAAGTAGAGGTTTCTTAAAGAGGTGTTTCATAAGTACCCACACACTATTAGTCAATGTTTCTATTCGATTCAAATGGTAATCCACTGATAAATCTTCCTCAGGAGCTATATTTTTTATTATGCACGGGACTACCCGATTCTCTTCGCATCCCTCATATATGTAATTTGGTTTCTTGTTCGTTGTCTCGAGTCATGTGTTGTTTATAAACCTTGTGATATTGTTGAAATATTTAGGCCTTCCATCAATATAGATAGTCACTCCCTTATTTTTATCCTTGTTTATTAGTTGTATATAATTTGCGGCGAGTGCATATCTATGCATAATTCGCATGTACCAGACCAACCACATCCAGTCATTTTAATTGTAACACAATCCGACATAGTCCATCAATTCAGTTATTGTATTATATTTTACAATTATTCCATCCATCGAAAATAGCCCCAGGCCATGCAAGGAGGATGGTGCAATGTGATATGTGCTATTGTTGAAAATGAAGTCAACATCTATAGGAGGTAGTTCCTTAGGTACCCATTTTTTCAACAAATACTTATACTTGAGTGGCACCTCTATGTCTCTTATGCTCTCATCATCATAAGATCATGATCCTCCTTCGGCAAGAAAAAATTCCATGCGTCTACAAAATTTTCTTCTGACTTTTTCACCTCTGGTCCTTGTTTGTTTATCATATCTACTAGATGCAGTCACATTTCCCTCTATTTTTCCTAATCTTTCCTCACTCGATGAAGAAATATCTGACAGGTACTTGTTTGGTTGTACCTTCAGTTGCATGTGCACGTGTTGCTAGTCATGAGTAGTCCATTCTCATCCTAGTTCCAATTTTTGAACTTTTTTTTCTATATTCAAAGTTCTAAATAAAATTTTTATATCTTTAGCTTTGGATGCATAATTAGACTTGGGTGCAACTACCAATATTAGTAGGGGCACTCATGTATGCAGTGGATTCCCAACTTAGTGAAGGGTATGAATCTCTAGGTGGGTGCACCTTAATTCGACTCACTTATCCATGCAAGTAATATGTGCTATGGTTAGATTTCACATTACGGAATAGTGGTCAACCACCTAATGTAATGTGATGCCCCTCTTGATTTTGGACATATTAAGGACATATTAATGTGATAACACTAAGGACATGATAAGTTTATCATATGGATCTAAGAAAAAAATAGTAGTATGTTTGTTGTTTGTTGGATTTGTGAAAATTAAAATTATTATAAGAAATGTCCATTGAAGATGAGGGTCAATGTTATGGAGTAAGAAATCGAACCATCAGTTGGTGTGTTGCAAATCTTGGGTGATTTAGTTGGCAATACATCTAAGGCAAGCCAAGAGTAGAACTATACAAATATTAGTTTTTCTCAAGACAAGAGTAGAACTATACAAATATTATTTTTGTTCAAGCCAAGAGTAGAACTATACAAATATTATTTTTGTTCAATCCAAGTTGAAGAATAAGTTAGTTATGGTTATGGTTAACAATAGCGCAACCCACATTTTTATGTAGGAAGTAGTAGTTGTTAAAATCAATGTGCAGTTGAAATTGGTGCAGTCTTTTTTCAAGGCAGTAAAATCTAACACAGGTAGGGTGGTTGGCTTAGCTAATGGAATCAAGTTATAGCTTGGACACTAGAGTGGAACTACTAGTTTCAAAGTGGTACCCATGGATGACTTTGAATTTGTTTTTGTGCAAGAGTTTATGAGGATGTGATAGGTGGCACAAATCCCTCACCTTAACAATTTGTTAATATTTGATGACACAAAATTTCACGTAATTTCGATGTTGAGGGGGAAATAGAGTGCAATCACTAGAAGACTACCTTGACTATGATTACAACAACCAATCATGCAATAGTGAAACCTTTCAAAGAGGAAGTTGGAGGTTTTAATACATCAAAGAAGATCGTGATTGTAGGTTTTTGGTAACCTTTGGTGGATGAAGGCCCACACAAAAAGTTGTTTACTAGGTTTGAATCCATAGTAAATAACACTATGTCTCATTGTCTACAATATACAAAGTAGTGGATGTTTATTTAGAGAATCAAGATGGTCTAAACTTTCATTGGATGGTTCATTTAACTTAAGAGGTTCTAGAAAAAATTATGTAGACTTTAAGGAAGGAATGGATTCCAATGTTAGTGTTTCTAGTGGCATTGGTGGCCACTTTCCATCCTTTTATCACTAAACAAAATCATAGGATGACTCACTACTAGGTTGGAAGGTAGTGGAGCCAAAGCACCCCACAAGGAAGTAAGTTCCTAGTTTGGTGTAAGTTGGTAGGACTTAGCATATTTTAAACACGGGATTGAGGAATTGAGTCTATTAAATAGAGAATCACATACAAAGAAGTGCATTAGAAAATCTGAGTAGTAGTGATTGATTCTACAACACATGATGATGTACTTTCATGGTTTTCAATGTAGAATTGGAACAGTTACCTAGCTTGTTTGAAGGCATGAAGAAAAAGGTGTACTAAGGCATGGGAAATTGGAGTTAAAGGTAAGTACAAGTGTGTGTGGCAATGTGAAGAAATTGAAGTGAGTTTAGTTGAAAATGGATGGTGAGTCTTTATAGTATAGTAGTTTGTTGACAGAGACATGTAGAACTTACGAGGATGTTGTTGGGGAAACATTGAACATAAGTGGGGGAGGATGTAAGGATTTTTGTTTTCCCATAAAGAACAAATGCACCTTCCATGTATATTATCTTGATCAAGGTGAAGGAAAACAGGATGAGCCGATTGTGACTTAGGAACTTGACATGGCATAGCCACACACATTACAAGTTGCATTGCAATATGGGTGAGGTTCTCACTAGAGAGAAACAAGTTGTGCATATGGTGCATAGTGATTTGTCTTAAGTTGCGATGAAAAAGGTGTCATTGTCTTGGTGGAGAAAAGGGATGATAAAGCTTAATGGAGAATACATCGTAGTCAAAGATGGAAGAGTGTGAACTTATAGGTTGGATAGGTCTACGACATGATAAGGTTGTAGGTAGAAAGTGAGTCACTAGAAAGAACACCACAACAAGGAACACCTTAGTGGAAGTGTTTTGGGTTGCAACACTTGACATGCATAACTTAGTTGAGAATATGGGTGTGGGAGAGTCACCCACTAATGAGTGGTGTGGTAACAATTGAAGCATTGTGTTCAGTGCTACAGTGTCTTATGGGAGCATTCAAGGTGAGACAGAGTTTGTAGTGACAATGATCCAAGGAGGGAGAACGCTAACAAGATCTTCAGGAGAACTACTCCAATTTGAGGCCTACAAGAGGCAAAAATCAGTTTCTGTAAAGCAAGACTGCAATCAACATGTAGGTCCAAGTTTGCAAGCAAGACATATAGAAACACTTAATGACTACATGGATTTCCCCCCTCCTTTTGAAGGTGGGAATGTGGTCTACTATGTTTCTAATTCCCAAAAGGTGGTGGGGGCACACAACTCCTCCCTTCAGGTAATTTCCTTTTTCTTGTCTAATCAATTGAGTTAAATAGGATAATAAGGGCTTGGAAGTCTCAAATAGTTGTGTTAGTTGAATTCCATCTAGTTCTTAGTCAACTTAGTAATGTAGATTGGGGTTATAAATATGATTTGAAAGGGAGCCTCTTTTATTATATCCTATCATAAGGCAATATCTAGTGGAGTTCTTGTAATGTGGAAAGACATTGGAAATCAACCAAATAAGTTTTATGGCAGACAATTCAAGACATTAAGATATTACCCACGTCCCAACAAATGGTCAGTAACTATGTATTGTCAGAATCCATGCACCTACTAATCCTAGAGACAAAGAAAGAGATGCATTCTAGGGTACAAATTAATATTGGAGAAGCTTTGGCTCGAGGAAATTTTAACAATACCTCTTATTCACGTGTTGCAAAAGGGGTTTTGAAGAATATTGAAAGAGGAATCTCCACCTACAATATCAACTTCATATGTGCATTGGAGAGTAAGCTACACCAATTTTTATTTGAACCTATATTTCAAGTATTTGTTTCTTAAGAATTAATGGCAACACCACATTTTTGTGAAGATAAAAATTGGATTAATCTTAGTGAATGGTTGCATATTATATGGGGAAAGTGGGAGGATGTATTTGCAATACAACTATATTTGGGTGGTGAACTTTTTATGTGGTGTATTTACAATACAACTACATTTCTTGGATAAGGTTTGGAGTAGGACATTAACATTCCTTGGATAAGGTTTGGAATTTTTTTATTGTAAGGGGCCAATTGTTGTTGCTACACATTTACTTTGCTTGTTTAGAATATATCAAGGATAGAAGTTCAATGTAAAGTTTGAGGAACCATCAATATAGATGTATCAAGTGTACTCATGTATCTAAGGGATAATGGAATGGTCGATGGGGATACCCAAGGTTCAATTGGGCCATGGATAGTGAGTGGAGAAACCACTTCAAAGAAAGAAGGAAAGATATATGTTCCATCAAAAGAGGGATATGTTGAAGAGGTCGGGAGAGGGTCAGATCAAGGGAAAAAGCTATTGATCTAAGAGGGAGGTTTAGTGATTTGAATGTGAGGACCTCACAATATATCAAGGCCTTGCGAGAACTCTATCTCAACACCTTAGAGGAAAACTAAATGGTTGTATATTCCCACCTTCACCTCCCATACTTGGATGAGTACGTGATCATATACCATGGATGCAAGAGGGTGGAATGTTTAACAAGTTCATGATTGGATTCTAGTTTCCCTAAACGTTAGTTTTGAGGCTGCATGTATTCATGTCCAAGAGGTTGGGAGAATGTTTGGAGAAAGAAGAGGAACCTCACTTATTTTTGAGAAAAGGGACACAACACTCCCTATTGTAGGGGAAGGCTAGTATAAGAAGTAGCATTTACCAAATAGAGGGGGGATAAAAGTAGTCTTTGACCACTTCTAGAATGGGATCATCCTTTTTAGGCAAGACAAGGACTAAAATATCTTCAAGGGAATTTTATATATTTCCATCAAGGACATGGACAATTCTGATGTGGACAATTTTGCATGGAGGAATTTCTCCCGAACCTCTTCATGAAAGATTGTGAATCTATGGTGCATGTAAAAATATGTGAGATGTGGGTTTATGATAATATTTTGAATTATCCAATCACATTCTCCATTGACCATGTGTAAACCATTCCATTTGGTGTTTGTTTCACTAAGTGTTATAAAGAACAATGTTGAAGAATTATAAGACGTAAGTTAGGTATGAGCTATTTGTTACCTCTTTATTCCCTTTTATTTTAATGGTATCCATATATATTTTGTATTGATCAAATGAAGAACTAACCTGGAACTTATGCCATTAGACACAAACTCAATCCTAAGGCCAACTAAGGAGAAAAAATAACACACTCTAATTAATCTAGGAATCAAGCATGCAAACAAACCTTCTCACAAAGAAGCACTAGTTGGTGATGGAATCCAACATCGCAGAATCAATGCGTGAAGGGGTTGAGTTTCGACGGGTTGGAAAGTTACGTTGACAACCTTCTTAACGAACTAACTCCCTAGTGCAAGTTACCTCATCAAGCAGTGGGAAACCCTCCAAGGAGTCTGAGTGAGTCTAACCAACGTCGATCCTAGGTACACCACCTTCCCTGTGCTATCACCTTGTGTAGGAAGTCTAAAATATTATGGCATCTATGGTACCACCTACTATACCGAAGCAGAGGGGGGAAAATTGACAGTCAACACCAAGACCAACAAAGCAGGGTTGATTACTCTGAGGGCCCTAATGCAACCTCATGATTGACCCTTGTGTTAGAAGGGCTTCCCAAAGTCAGTGATATAGCAACTGGATTTCACTCCCTAACTCAAGGCTTTATGTTTGTTTAGCAGCTTTGGAAATTTATTGTCACAATCCTATTCCAAATCTCTACACCTAAGCTAAGATGGGTTTGAAGAGCCTTAGAAAATTTGTAGATAAATTTTAATTAGCGCTTGATTTTAGGTTGTTATTACTCAAAGGAGTGGTCATGAAACTGATGGCGTTTTGACTCGACTCTTTAAACCATGCAAGAGGAAAATGAAATGCAAGAATTTCAACTTTGACAAAAAATAGCTATGGGAAGGAGAAAGAGGTTTTAATCAAAGAAATAATTTCTTGATAGATTACTATGTGTGCAGTAATTCTAATGACAAATAGTATGAGCTAATTATCTGGATAAATGGAAGCAAAATGACCCAAATTTTAAAAATACCATGCAAATGTCATAGTTCACTTAGTACACCTATACAACATTGAAACAAATGTCATCATTTCTAACATAGTAAACTTTTATGATTATAGAGACCACCATACACATCTTGAATACTCATAAGGATCACGGGGACTTTGCCTTGCTGACCAATATCTGATCATGTTCATTCATAAAGGGGTTTTTTTCATTATGAAAAATAGAGTCAATATATTGTAGGTATTGGTAACCTTGTTGAAGGTAACCCAACCTTGGAGAGAGATATAATACCACCTACATAACAACAATTTTGATGTGAACATGTTCTATAATCTTATCAATGATGCAAGCATACCTATGTTCATGATCATGATAATCATGTTACTTACAATATGAAACCATAACTTATGGTTGAAATATGCGATGAATCGGTGTTGCCTTGATGAGGGACCAAAACTATTATAATAAACAAATACCACTAGAAAAGTGCTTTGAACATGTTGATAGCTAACCATTGATAATCCTATGTTGATGGTTCAAAAATAATGAAAATAGTCATATTACATGTTCATTAGTATTCAACTAGATCTAGCTATGGTCATCATGACGTACAAATTATCCATAAGGTGACATCATTGAGGGCATGTGTCATTGATTCTAGAAAGGCATTGTTGAAGGCATGAGGTGAAAATGTTAACATGGGGATGGAAAATGAACATAAGGAAACAACGTTAATTAAGCACCATTGAAGGTAGAAGGAGAGTGTTGAGAGGAAGGAAATTTCATGAAAATGAAGGTGACCTTATAGCTATAGGCGATAGGATGCAACCGCCAAATATAACCTCTTAGGGAAGATAGCAAGGGAGTGGTGACTAGTCTCAACTAAGGAATGTCATATTGAATTCATCCCTAATCAAGACAATGAACTAAAGGGAGATAATCAAAGATGAACGGATCCAGGAAATAGGTGGTCAATAAGAGGAAAGATAATACAAGGAAGAGAGGACTAGAAATGATAGGATAATAAAGGTATGATAGGCTATGATTAGGGGACTAGAAAAATGGAAGGGGGGGAGAAAACAAGGAGAGTAGGTGTTACCCTAATAATATCAAGGTGATAATGGAGGATAAAGAGATGGGTAAGACTACCCATAAAGAACCATCAAATGGACAGGTAGTAGGATGGAATTCCCTACAAATAAGGATACGAATTATAACTTAAGGGATCTTGGATAAAAAAGAGAAAGAAGGGGTAGATTCCATTGGTGAAGGAGGAGTGGATGGAGGAAGGATCTATTGTAAAGGAAGAGGTTCCAACATGGGAAAAATACAAGGGAGAATGTCACTTGGTCATTGAGGGATTGTGTGAGGAGGAGGAGGCATCGATGTAATATTGGTAACTAAATGGATACCACCCATTGTAGTCAAAGTGTGCTAGAAAGGGATCATTATATAATTTTTTAGAGGCCATGTTAATACTACCTATGAAATGGGATGAAGTATTTATGCAATCAAGAGGCACATACTCCCACTATTGGGTTGGGGAAATACTCCAAATGTATTTAATTTAGACTCATATTTGGGTTAAGAAGGAAAAGTGTTAAGTTGAGAACATACATTTTGTTTCATAGAAGTGTATTTTTTATATGAAATATATTGTATTAGGGAAGTGCCATGTGGAGACGTAGAATGTTGGATTTGGATTTTATATGGTGAACCTCATTGGTAAAAGGAACGATTATTCTATTGGTAACTTGAAGGATTCTCTCTTCAAGTTATTTCACTTAGGTCATGAGTTTATTGCATGTGCTACATGGGGTAGTGGGTTGTATGTTATCATTTTTAACTTCCCTCTCGAGGGATGAGTAAGTCCTGCAACTTGTAACTACCAGCCAGGAACATCACAGTGAAAGATCTCAACATTTAGGTGTCTTATGCTATACATAAAAACAATAAAACCCAGTTCAAATCCAGCCATTGAGAGTTCTCTACAATCGATTTATACTTCTCGAAGGAATTGCATATCGATTTTTCCACCATTTGTTGTGATCCCCTGAGCGTATTTTTCTTATAAGGATCTTCATATATCCTCTTTTTCTTGCATTGTGGTGTAGGGAATCCTTTCCTCCTTGTTGGGTTGGACTGTCCAAACCTCACAGAGAAAACACGTGGAAACAGGGAGCCTCGTCCAAACCTCACATAGCAAACCCATGACAACAAGGAGCCTCGTCCAAACCTGAACCAAGACTGAGAAAATCGGTCGCAAACAGAACTCAAATGATGATAAAATACCTCACAGGGAACCACTAGCTCGTCCAAACCCGAACCTAGAAGAATATGGTCGTCTCGACGCGCGGGGGCTCGAATATGGAATAATTTTTGTTTTGGGTTTTGGTCTCCAAGTCGCATGCGCTCAAATTTGATTATGCTAGCATGAGAACTATATTATTGGAGTGTAGATTTAACCTATTTTTGGAGATATTAATGAAGTTGTGCTAATTCATGCTTATTTTGTCTTCATCCACCAAAAATATAATGCACACGTTGTTATTACAATGGTTCAAAAATTGACATTAAAACTATTAGAACACCTTTTATATGGAATATTTGGTCCAAGAATGGGATGTTGTCCTTATTAAAAGGCTTTCCACACCAATAGTGGGTCTCTTGGCCCAATCCATGTTTTTAGGTCTAAAATCAGTGGCTTCTAATGCACTATAAACTTCTTCTAGGTCATGGTGTGGGCCAAAAACCTAACTTTTCAGGCCATAGAATATAGTTCTATGGACCAACTAATTAGTGTGAAGTAGATGGGTCTAAGGTATTCAACACATGGGCATAATTACAAGGTCATAGGTATCATGTATGGGTCTTGGGTCATTAATTGTAGTTAAAGGGGGGGAAACAAGAGCCTTCAGCCCTAAACCTTAATTAGAAAGCTCAAGCATTAAGGACGAGTCCTCAAACTACCACATATTACCTTTATAGGGTATAATTAATGTCCAAATGGGATATGGGATCCATGAATAGGTTATTTATGAACCAATAATTAGTATTAAGGTCTAACCAATGTCAAGGGAGAGAAATAATGGCCTTATGCCCTAAATGAATAGTCTTGAGTCAAGCACCAAAAAGAAAAACCATGAAGATTCTCAAGTTATGTCATTGAAATCATCCTTGAACCATGACACTGGACCTTCATATGGTATCTTGGGCCTACTAGAGGGATATGGGTGCCATGAGTAAACCACAACAAAGGCCCTAAAAAATAACATGTCTCGGTTGCACACATGGCATAGTTATTGGGTACATGGTTAGGGTTTGTAGCACTTGAGTGGGATATGAGGGCCATAAATGTCACTTCTTAGGCTCAATCATCATGAACAACACCTAAAAACCACAACATAATCCCTCTCTAGGGGTTCCTTGGCATCAGAGTTGGATAAGGAACAACACCTAGAACTATGACATGAACCCTCACTAGGGGGTCCTTTTCCTAGGAGGTGGATATGGTTTCCATTAAGATGTTTTCCTCACTAAATACAAATCTCAAGGCATTTACCATGATCATAATAGGGAAACAATATCCTTATGATGGAAAATAAACCTTCTAGGCATCATGTGTTGTGAACAAGGCCTCCAACTATGGAACATGCCCTCTTTGTGGGTTCTTTTACCTTGGGGTGGTCTTACAGGTTCCATTAGGTGGTTTTGTGCAAAATGGATTTGTTTAGAGGCCTTTACCGTGCCCAAATAAGGAAAATAAGTCATATTCCCTTACAAGAAGTTTTTAGTGCTAAAGATTTCATTTTGAAACATGTCAGGGTGAGGGATTTTTACATGTCAAAGTGAGGGAGTCATCTTCTCCTTTATGAAATTTGGAATTTAAGAAGGATCTAAGCTACTTAATTTATGAAATTTTAAATATTGTTTACCAAACATATACCACTTAAATTTAAGAATTTAATATTTCTATTGCTTAAAAAATTGAATTTGTTTAACAAGCTTGGCCATTAAGCATAAAAAAGCTTCATTTAGGGAAGAAGGCCATGATTTTCTTCCCTTGGTGATGATATAAACCTTGAATTACATATATGGTGCAAACAAATTCCTAATGGCACCCATATCCCACTGGAAGGTCAAATATCTCTTAAATAATATCTACATGGTTATTTGAGGCCCATTTCATGGCCCTTGAATTTCAGAACTTTCATAAGGGATATATGGATATATGGCCTATTTCTAAGGGATATATGGAATTTGGGTGGGATATCATGGTCACCATTCACAAGTTTTGGGCATAATGTATAGCAAAGAACATAAGTTGCTTAGGCCCTATTTGAATCTTCTTAGGACCAAGATTTGTGATGTACTCCTTAAACAACCACACAAGATCTATGGCGTAGGGTATCTTTGGAACCATTGGTACGTTTTCATAATAATAATAGGTCTCAAGGTGTGTACCATGACTAGAGAGGAAAAAGAGGGCCTTAGGTCCTAAACATTTTTTCTTTGTCTCATTGGCCATTAACAAGGACTCAATCCACCACATCTATCTTATTTAATAGACTTATGTGGTGCTTGGGTGGGATATGGGTTCCATTCACAATATTTTCACACCATGTATGGAGCTTAGGTCTTATCCATGGTCAGGGAAAGAACATATTTAAGAGATAGTTGACCTTCCAATCAGATATGGGTGCCAAGGTTGTTTGATACCAAGGTTGTTTCAAAGTGATTATTTTTTTTTAATTCCTAACCTCCAAGGGATTTTGGTTTTGCAATTCTTATCCATTTTACTAAGGGAATCCTCATTTCCTTTCTTCTCTTATAGAAAAAATGAAACATTTTCCTCTTCTTTCCTCTAGTATACCAATTGGAATGTATGCTAAGAAATGCTAATAAACAAGGAAAGCTTCCAATTCTAATGTTATGAGATTTAACCACCCACCATAAAAAACTATCCCTAGGGTCCAATCCATAGAGACATATCCATTGGATTTTAGTGTGAAGCCCAAGTATTTGAACCCTTAGCTAAAATACAATACTTGAAAAGGTAAAAGTTAGACCACCTATATTTTTTGTCTATGAGTCAAAACATCAAAAGAAACATAATATCTATGCATGTTTACTTCCTTACCTATAGATTCAATAAAGAAAAAGTGATTCTTTAATACGAGAAGTTTTCTTAATAGAACCATCTCCAAATTATAAGAGGACAACATCTACAAACAATACATGGGAAAGAAAAATATTCCTACCTAATTTTAGTTCTTTTATTTTCCCATTTTGTTGTATGATTTAATGATCCTTCTTATTCCTTTGGATATGAATAAGAATAGAAGAGGGGGTTTCTATGAACAAAAGTCCACAAATAACATAAGAATAGAAAGAAGTAACTCCATTCCTTGATAATGATAAAGATTTGATGAGAATGAAGCCACTTCAATGGGACAACCTCCCTAATTAGTGATGATATAAACCTTGAATTACATATATGGTGCAACAAAATTCCTAATGACACCCATATCCCACTGGAAGGTCAAATATCTCTTAAATAATATCTACATGGTTATTTTAGGCCTAGTTCATGGCCCTTGAATTGTGAATGACACCCATATCCCACCCAAGCACCATAGTTTATTATATAGGATAGATGTGGTGGTTTGAGGCCTTGTTAATGGCCAATGAGCCAAAGAAAATATGTTTAGGACCTAAGGCCCTTTTTTTCTTCTCTATTCATGGTCGAGTTCTTATGACCCATTCTTATTGTTAAAAACATACTAATGGTGCCCATATTTCTAGTTGGAGGCCTTGTTCATGGCCATTAAACACATGAAAGATTTGTTTAGGGCCTAAGGCACTTGTTTTCATCCCTCAATTATGGTATATGTCTTTAATCCCATATGTGGTGTGAACAAACTCCTAATGGAACCCATATCCCACTTAGAGGCTAAAGATTATTTAGAAAGGATATACATGGTTGTTCAAGGCCTAGTGCATGGCCCTTAAACTCAAAAAGTTTCATTTGGGACCCAAGTTCCTTTTTTCCCTCCCTTCAATATGGTATAGTCCTTAAGATCCATTCTTACTCTTTAAAAAAACATATCAATGATGCTAAAGATATCGCACAAAGGTGAAAGATCCCCTACATAGGTCTTGTCTAGTTTTTTAATGAATACATCACGAAGCTCTCTCCTAAGAATATTTAAACAAGAAATAATCACCTTATATTCATTCATTGGCCATGGTAAATACCCTAAGAAGATTTCTCTAGGACCTAAATATAGCGTTTTTCATCCTCTGGCCATGGTGGAGGTAATTCTAATACCCATTCTTATTGTTCAAAACATACTAATTTTGTCCATATTCCTAGTCAAAGACATTTTCCATGGCCATTTATCACAAGAAATCTTCATTTATGGGTTAAGGCCCAAAGACCCATTCTTATTGTATAAGACATATTAATGGTGCCAAATATTCCCCACATAGGATAAATATCCCCTACACAAGTCTTGTGTGGTTATTTGAGGACTACAATATGAATCCTAATACTTACAACATTCAAATAGGGCCTATCTTACTCCCTGACCATGGACAATATCCCATGTGCCTTACATGGTGCATAAAACTTGTGAGTGGTGTCCATATCCCACCCAATGGCCACAAATTTCGAAGAGAGGATTAGTGTGGTGTTTTAAGGCCCTTTTCATGGCCATTAATCCTGAGAAATTTGTGTAGGTCCTAATGCCTTTGTTTTCCTCCCTTGGCCATGGTATAGGTTAGGAGATCCATTCTTATTTTGATATGAAAAATATATTAAGGGTTCCCACATTCCGAATTGGAGCCCTTCTTCTTGGCCATTAAGTAAAATAAATGTTTGTTTACAACATAAAGCCCTTGTTTTCCTCCCTCAATGATGTTATAATCCTTGACTTCGGCCATATGTGGTGTGAAAATATTCTTATGGCATCCATATCCCACTCAAAGGAAAATTATACCTTACAAAGGTTCTACATGTTTGTTTGAGGCCTATTTCATGGCCCTTAAACTTCAAAATCTTTGTTTTGGTCCTAAGGTCCTAATTGTTTTGGTCCTAAGGTCCTAATTGTTTTTGTCCCTTGAAAATGGTGTAGTCCCCAAGATCCATTATTTTTGTACAAAACATACTAATGGAATAAAATGTCCCACACAAAGACCAAATATCTACGACATAAGTTTTTTGTCTTTTTTCAAGGACTATGTAACGAATCTCAATTCTAAGAAGATTCAAATAGGACCTAAGAAACTTATGTTCTTTACTTAACCATGGGTGACATAACACTATCATTCAATAGTCAAATTGTTACATTTCATTGTCATGCATCATGTGTGAGGGCTTGAGACACCACAAAGGAAACATACAAAGAATATTTGTCTTATGAACAAGATATGGTACTATCCATTTTGAGGTTTGGCATAGAGATTGTTATTATAGAATACACTACATTGCACCATATAATCCCCACACTCCTTGTAAACCATGTAACACCATTCAAAGACACATTATTGCAATGAATTAGCTATACTATCGACGCAGTTTTTTCGTCGATAGTATAGTTAATTCGTCACAAGATTATTTACATTTGTCTCTCTTGCGACGATATCAAATGATGCTTGGATTCATTTCATATTTGGTTTATCAACTTGAAATTAAAATTTGATAATTTTCAAGCTAGTTGTACCTTGAGTCAAATACAAATATGAAATTGGGAATCATTAACATATCTACTAGAACATATGAAAAATAGGGTTTATGGTTTACATGATGATCAATTTATGATGGAAGAAAGTGGGTGTGTGAGTCAAATTTGAGTCCATAAACCCTCCCATATCATTAAGTCATGCGAATAGTCTATCCATGAAAATTTTCAGTGCATACAGAAATAGTTTGAAAAAATTTCAATGTTGGCCCCATTCATAGGTCATTGTTGCCCGGTTATAGTCCTAGTACAATTTATGTTCCTTGTTCCTTGTAAAATTAATTCAACATTACACATGTCCCCGCATCTAGTACTACAAGGGAGTATTTTTATGGTGTTGATTAAGAAATCAGCGAAAAAGAGGGATTTTTCATCACAACTATGACATGGATACACTGTGTATACATTAATGTAGAACCTGAAAGAAAAATTAAGAAAGACTGATGAAAACTTAAAACTTGTGTCAACCAATTTGTGTACTTTGAAAGAAAATTAGGGTTTATGGTTTACATGATGAATTGATGATGGAAGAAAGTGGGTGTGTGAGTCAAATTTGAGTCCATAAACCCTCCCATATCATTAAGGCATGTGAATAGTCTATCCATGTCAAATTTCAGTGTATACAGAAAAAGTTTGAAAAAATTTCAATGTTGGCCCCATTCAGAAGTCATTGTTGCATGTGTCTAGTCCTCGTACAATTTTCGTTCCTTGTTCCTTGTAAAATTTGTTCGATAGTACATGCATCCCCACATCTAGTACTGCAAGGGAGTATTTTTATGGTGTTGGTTAAGCAATCAACGAAAAAGAGGGATTTTTCATCACAACTATGACACAGATATAACATTGTATATACATTAATGTAGAACCTGAAAGAAAAATAAAGAAAGATTGATGAAAACTTAAAACTTGTGTCAACCAATTTGTGTACTTTGAAAGAAAATTAGGGTCAAATATATACACGATAAAATGATGATGGAATAAAGTGGGTGGATGTGTCAAATTTGAGTCCAGAAACCCTCCCATATTGTTAAGGCATGTGAATAGTCTATCCATGTCAAATTTCAATGCATACAGAAACAGTTTGAAAAAATTTCAACGTTGGCCCCATTCACAGGTCATTGTTGCCCATGTCTAATCCTAGTACAATTTATGTTCCTTGTTCCTTGTTCCTTGTAAAATTCATTCGACATTACACACGTCCCTGCATCTAGTACTACAAGGGAGTATTTTTATGGTGTTGATTAAGAAATCAATGAAAAAGAGGGATTTTTCATCACAACTATGACACAGATACATTCTATATACATTAATGTAGAACCTAAAAGAAAAATGAAGAAATACTAATGAAAAATTAAAACTTGTGTCAACCAATTTGTGTGCTTTGAAAGAAAATTAGGGTTTATGGTTTACATGATGATCAATTGATGATGGAAGAAAGTGGGTGTGTGAGTCAAATTTGAGTCCAGAAACCCTCCCATATCGTTAAGGCATGCGAATAGTCTATCCATGACAAATTCCAGTGCATACAGAAACAATTTGAAAACATTTCAACGTTGGCCCCATTCGCAAGTCATTGTTTCCCGTGTCTAGTCCTAGTACAATTTTCATTCCTTGTTGCTTGTAAAATTTGTTCGACAGTACACATGTCCACGCAACTAGTACTGCAAGGGAGTATTTTTATGGTGTTGATTAAGAAATAAATGAAAAAGAGGTATTTTTCATCACAACTATGACACAGATACATTGTAAATACATTAATGTAGAACGTGAAAGAAAAATAAAGAAAGACGGATGAAAACTTAAAACTTGCGTCAACCAATTTGTGTACTTTGAAAGAAAATTAGGGTTTATGGTTTAAATGATGAATTTATGATGGAATAAAGTGGGTGTGTGAGTCAAATTTGAGTCCATTAACCCTCCCATATCATTAAGTCATGTGAATAATCTATCCATGACAAATTTTAGTGCATACAGAAACAGTTTGAAAAATTTTCAACGTTGGCCCCATTCACAGGTCATTGTTGCCCGTGTCTAGTCCTAGTACAATTTTTGTTTCATGTTCCTTGTTCCTTGTTCCTTGTTCCTTGTTCCTTGTTCTATGTTCCTTGTTCCTTGTTCCGTGTTCCTCGTTCCTTGACCATGGTGTAGTCCCCAAGATCCATTATTTTTGTACAAAACATATTAATGGCATAAAATGTCCCACACAAAGACCAAATATCCGCTACATAAGTATTTTGTATTTTTTCAAGGACTATGTAACGAATCTCAATTCTAAGAAGATTCAAATAGGACCTAAGAACCTTATGTTCTTTCCTTAGCCATGTGTGACATAAAACTATCATTCAATAGTCAAATTGTTACATTTCATTGGCATGCATCATGTGTACTGAGGGCTTGAGCCACCACAAAGGAAACATACAAAGAATATTTGTCTTATGAACAAGATATGGTACTATCCATTTCGAGGTTTGGCATAGAGATTGTTCTTATAGACTACACTACATTGCACCATATAATCCCTACACTCCTTGCAAACAATGTAACACCATTCAAAGACAAATTCTTGCGACGAATTAGCTATACTATCGACAAAAAAATTTCGTCGATAGTATAGCTAATTCGTCACAAGATTATTTACATTCATCTCTCTTGAGACAATATCAAATGATGCTTGGATTCATTTCATATTTGGTTTATCAACTTGAAATTAAAATTTGATACTTTGCAAGCTAGTTGTACCTTGATTCAAATACAAATATAAAATTTGGAATCATTAACATATCTACTAGAACATATGAAAAATAGGGTTTATGGTTTACATGATGATATGATATGGAAGTGTTTGCACTGAGAGTCACCCTCAGATTGTGGGAGGATAAGCCCAGCACCCATCAGATTTTTCGGTGGATGTTGGTTTTATATGAGTGGAGGTCAATGGGCAAAACTCAATATATGAATGTTGTTTCAACACATAACTGGACAAGAAATGCACAAGAAAGTGAGGGCCACATTAACTTCATTCAGTGAATTTAGTTTAAGAGTGAGCAGAGGGAAGACATAGTGAGAAAGGTGAACAAGATTGTTATGTGCATCAAGCTTTCAAGCACCTTGGAGAAGAAAAAATCAGACCCAAGATTACTCTTAAGTTCATGTTTCAGACACTGAAATATGTCCAAATAACACAGTCACAAAAGAACAATGATTAAACCTTCATCACAATGCAGCAACGACAACTTGACTGGATCCTCCATGCCCGAGCCATTCAGCGTAAGAGGGAAAAAAAGGATAACAATGGAGATGACTAAAACTGGTCACGATACCACTGTAATCAAACCTACATTACAAAAACATAACAACCCTCAACTGGATCCTCCATGCCCAATTGTTTTAGCACAATTTTTACAGAGAGATGAAAGAGGTCGACTTATATTAATCTGAAAGTCTCAAATTTGATACATAAACAGCACACAGTTATGGCATGAAAATATTAAAAAATAGGGAGTTCTACTCCTCCAGTTGATGACCATAACAAGATATCAAAAATAACTATTTATACACTCAGAAAAATTCGCCACTACCAAGAGTGTGACGTCGGCACTACAATCAAAGGTTTGTGTCGGTGAGTTCTTTGTCAGACTATGCATGCATTCTTTTGTCAGACGTGAGCTCAGAGTAGTATGGGTTGGTAGGAAAATCTGCTTCCAGGGGGACTATGGGCTGACAGTCTACTTCCATGGTCAATCCTTTCTAGCTTTCCATTTATGGGGTGAGAAGAAGTTTCAACCACCAGAGGCGCGATCGAGCGGCTACATTCAAGGCTTTCAGTCTATGTCTTCTATGTTAGACTACACATGCAGTCTTCTGTCAGACTGCCCATGCAGTTCTTCTGTCAGACTTCCCATGCATTTCTTCTATTAGACGCGAGCTCAGAGCAGTATGGGCTTGCAAGAAAAACTGGCAAGTGGATGTGGATGTTGATAATGGTGAGTTGGCGAGGTGTTTGGTGCAAACTCGCATGGTAAAATGAGTGAATCATGGCCATGTGGAAGGATGCAGTTGGTGGTGGCTGGGAATGTGTGAGCACAAATATTTTAGGAGATGAGGTGTAATGATTCGAAGGTGATGTGGAAAGGGGAAAATGATGTGGTGGCAAAGTGATGTGATAGTTCAGGGAGTAAATGACAAGTGTTGGTGGAGGTGACATGGAGCACAAGTGGAACAATTGTTGGGAGGTGAGAGGGAGAGAAATAAAACCAAAAAGGTAAAGGCGTGTGGTAGTAAGAGTGGAGGATAGATGTCAGTGGGAGTGCAAGAGGTATTAGGAGGTGATCTAGCAGTTAGCTCGGATGGGGGGTATGTGGT
The DNA here is from genome assembly GCA_009831015.1 of Picea engelmannii. Lineage (NCBI taxonomy): Eukaryota > Viridiplantae > Streptophyta > Pinopsida > Pinales > Pinaceae > Picea > Picea engelmannii. Next base: position 499,469 of record ML783749.1, read on the forward strand.
AAGTGCTAAAGAGTGGGGGGTGGGAGGGGGGTCCGAGTTGTTGTAGAGGTGAGACGTCGTGAGGGGCCTGCACCATAAAACCACCAACTCAGACCCCTCCCCCACCATTAAAAGGTAGAAAGTTCGGGGGGTCTGATAACGGATGCCGATCGTAGATCTGAGCACGCCTCACTCAACCATTGATATTTGCGTGCTCTTTAGCCACAACGTGCCAAAACTTTCAAGTCGCCAATGGCTTAGGATAAAAAAATAATGTGGGTCGCGTTAAGACCCCTTTCCTTCATTCTTTCACTTAAGGATTATTTCCTAAGGAAAATACAAACTTTCTCAAAAATCTTTGTGCTAACATAGGCTCCATGGGGGATAGAGACCTCCATGTGAGGCTCTAAGAACTCTTTTTGCAGCTCCATTGCCTTAGTGTTGGGTTGTTGATTCATGCTCTGATATATCATATTGAAGACAACATACTGACAACTTATACTACTCTACTTATAAACAGAAAGCAAACACACCTATTCCTGATGGAGCTTATTTATGTACAAAACCTAAGCTAATTGACTTTTACAATGGGGTATGTGAAGACAAACTTCCACCAAATCCAAATAAGCAACTTGTTGACATGAATCTTTATAATGCCAATGATTAACAGTAGATAAGAGGAATATGACAGTATTTTGAAAACATTACCTATATCTCCTCTAACTTTTTTTGACATAATAAAGTGTACAGTTTACAAAACCTTTGATAAATACAAGTCCATATAGACCCCTACAAAGTCATGAAAATGGTGACAAAACACATGAGGTTGATAGCATATTTCTTCTTCCACTTTAGGCTTCTTACTATAAAATGTGGGTACAGATGGAAGAAGGGTTGACGAAGGTGGTTGTGGATCCCCTAATAAGTGTTGATTTACTTCTGGTTGTGCATAAACAATCTCTTCATGTGCCTCAACTAAGGGCTTCTCCTGGTCAAATATATGATCAACCTCTAAAACAGCAATTTCATCAAGAATATAATTGTTAAAAATATCCATTTTAGGAATAGGATTAATTGTTGCTTCTAGTTGCGCATACACATGATTTTCATCTGAAACAAAGTTATGAATGTTGTCCTCTCTGAATACAGGATTATTCTTTATACTTTCATTTGGACAGTGAATAAAAAAAAATCATCTTTATATTTAGCAGAGCAATCTAACAAATCTCGAGCACATCCTACATATCCCTCACATCAGTTATGAGAAATACTTTCAGAGGGATAAAACCCTTTGCAGTGTTCATTGAATACTCTGTGGAAATCCTTCAAGGATGAAATGATGGAAGGGGGTAATGAGAAATACCATTTACGTGCATCCCCATCCAATGAATACATAAACATATTCATCAATATTTCTTCATGATGGATGTCAAGTTGCTGCATCAAAGCATGAAATCCTTGAACATGCTCAACCGGGTTGTCATTCTCACCTTCATAAAATCTGGGCAGCATATCTTTCCATTCATTAATTTGAGGAACGGGATGTGGATAACCATCTATGGTTGATAAATTGAGTGGGGCAAACCGCCTATCCAGGATAGCCTCCATAGACATTTAATTTGTCTCATTCTAGTGGATTCACCATGGTGAATGTGCAGTATTGAAGGTGTCCAACTTCAGTCACCATCTAAAGCTGGAGCTATGCAATGTCTTTCTTCCCAGGGATATTTTCGATCAGAATCACCCGGCTCAGCAACTGAAGTACATTCTCGAAGGGTATTTCCTTTTCTAATAATTTTATCTGGTTTAGCTTCAGGTGTTCTAGAGGAATCTATGGAGTGGACCTCGTGTGTATGCCTTTCAAAGACACAACTTAAATAGTGGATTCAAAACACAGTGGAGTCACCAAGTACAAGTCACAATCTTCAATGGTGCTGATATCTTATGCACCTTCAGAATCAAAATTTATTTGTCATTCTATCCCAAGGAAATGTCTTCAATTTGTTCCCCGACAATGGTGCCAATAATGTTAGCACTGAGAGTCACCCTCAGATTGTGGGAGAATAAGCCTAGAACCCATCAGAGTTTTCGGTGGATATTGGTTTTATATGAGTGGAGGTCAATGGAAAAAACTCAATATATGAATGATGTTTCAACATATAAATGGACAAGAAATGCATAGGGAAGTGAGGGCCACATTAACTTTAGTCAATGAATTGAGTTTAAGAGTGAGCAGAGGGAAGACTTAGTGAGAAAGGTGAACAAGATTGTTATGGGCATTGGGCTTTCAAGCAGCTTGGAGAAGAAAAAATCAGACCCAAGATTACTCTTAAGTTCAGGTTTCAAACACTGAAATATGTCCAAACAACACAGTCACAACAACACGATGATCAAACCTTCATCACAATGCAGCTATGACAACTCAATTGGATCTTCCATGCCCGAGCCATTCAGTGTAAGAGGAAAAGAAACGATAACAATGGAGCTAACTAAAACTGGTCACGATATCGCTCTAATCAAACCTACATTACAACAGCATAACAACCCTCGAATGGATCCTCCATGCCCGAGTGTTTTAGCATAGTTTTACAAAGAGATGAAAGAGGTTGAATTATATTAATCTAAAAGTCTCAAATTTGATACATAACCAGCGCACATTTCTGGCATGAAAACATTACAAAATAAGGAGCTTTGCTCCTCCAGTTGACGACCATAACAAAATATTAAAACTAACTATCTATACACTCGGAACAATTTTCCCCTACCAAGAGTGTGACCTAGCCACTACAATCAAAGCTTTGCATCAGTGAGTTCTCTGTCAGACTGTGCATGCATTCTTCTATCAAACACGAGCTCAGAGCAGTATGGGTTGGCAGGAAAATCATCTTGCAAGGGGACTACGGGTCGCCAGTCTTCTTCCATGGTCAGTCCTTTCCAGCTTTCCATTTATGGGGTGAGACGAAGTTTAAACCACAAGAGGCATGATCGGCCAGTTGCATTCAAGGCTTTCAGTCTGTGTCTTCTCTGTTAGACTGTGCATGCAGTCTTCTGTCAGACTGCCCATGCAGTTCTTTTGTCAGACGCAAGCTCAGAGCAGTATGGGCTTCCAGGAAAAACTGGCAGGCGGACGTGGATGTCAATAATGGTGATTTGGTGAAGTGTTTGGCACAAACTCGCATGGTACAATGAGTGAATGATGGTCATGTGGAAGGATGCATTTGGTGGTGACTGGGAATGTGTGAGCGCAAATATTTTGGGAGATGAGGTGTAATGGCATGAAGGTGATGCGGAAAGGGGAATAGGATGCGGTGGCATAGCGATGTCATAGGTCAGGAGGTGAACGAAAATTGTTGGTGGAGGTGACATGGAATGCAAGTGGAACAGTTTTCGGGAGGTGAGAGGGAGAGAAATAAATCTAAAAAGGAAAAGGTGTGTGGTAGTGTGAATGGAGGACATATGTCAGCGTGAGCGCAAGCGGTATTGGGATGTGGTCTGGTGGTTATCTTGG
>ML783749.1:521090-556449 GCA_009831015.1 Picea engelmannii
CATATTCAAACAAGATTAATAGTAAATCCACATGCAACGTAACACATGATAACATTCAAGCATCAATAGCACAAGCATGCATAATGTATAAATTAAGCACAGATTGATACTTATGTTTTAGATGGAGTAAATCCACCAACATGTAGACCTTCCACAAACACCCCAGCCATAGACCATGCTACTCATCATGCTCGGCAGTGGGTCACCCTCGAGCTGGGACTAAGCTCCACCCAGGGCAAGGGAATACTAGACTAGGTTGAGGTTATAGGAAACTACACAATGCAACTGGAAGGATTCTCTCTAGGAGCCTTCTTACGCCCACTACTCACGAACTCTCATTCCCCACATGCATGTTCCACCCATGAGTATACACCTTCATTGTCACACAGTCCATCGACTTCTTCACCTCCCTCTCGGGGTCTCGACAACAAGCCAGATCAGGAATTATCATAGCTCTGTAGCTGGTGTTGAACTCTCTCTGGGAGAAAACCACTTCCCAGCAAACTCTCTCACTTGGAGAGAGCTTCTCACAGGCCTGACAACCTGCCTCTTCTACCATGGGCCTAACAACCTACTTCTTCAACTAGTTTAAACTCAATTCCCGCAAGGTGAGGATAACAGCAAAATAAATAGCAATTTGGTTAACTCACGGGTGACAAAAGCAACAGGAATTTGGGTATGGACATCCAAAAATGGAAATAGTACACACTAAGACACAACAAGGCTCCATAAGAAACAGTCGACGGTAGCAAGCCACACTCAGTCAAGGAACTGCATGGCCGCAACAGCCAACAGTTATGATACAACATGGCTCAGACATTTATAGGGTGCTCAAACTTCACAGGAGACACGGCTCAGTCCATGGGTTCTCACTGGGTTTAGACGGAGGATGGAAGAATGGACAGCGAACAATCTTTACGTGAGGGTTTCCTTCAATATGCGCAGGTATGCATAGGTAGAAGTAGAGGCAAAACGGTTCAGACGCCCCCGAACCCAGCGAACTCAGGTGGAGGATGACAGAATGAGAGAGTGAACCCCCAACACGACTGACTTATTCATCTTTAACTGCATGAGCCGAGGTTGACACCTGTCTTCCTGGAGCTACATGCACTCCATTTTCAATACGTTCCTTTCCCAAGAACTTGGGACAACACTCATCAATTGTCCACCTTAGCCCTTTAGGAAATAATAATAAATTATTATCCCCTTTAGAGGTAAGACCCCTAGCTTAACCCTTAGGCCCACACACTTATCCTCCTCCCTTACCCAACCTTTTGGAATCTTATTCCTCCATCACTCTTTCTTCGTGGCCAGTCTACACACAACGTTGTTTTTTTATATTAACAAAGTGCATAATTACATGTACAAAACAGGCTCATGGCCTTTAACACCTAGGGTCTTTTGCCTACTTGCACATAAGATTACCAACTTACAATTGCTCGGCTCACCAGCCTACAAAACATGTTTACAATACATAAATATAACTGGGGATCGTCCTTGGTGATATTATATGAGGTGTCATTATTTGTGGTTTTAAACCAGTCTCTTCTTTCCCATTGAAAAAATGTTTTTCAGTAGTACGATACTTATGGTTCTTAGGGAGGAGGTGCCTATACTCATCAAAGACCACCTTTCCTAAACTTTTTGAATGACAATACTTCATCTTAGCACCACAAACTTGACATGCAAATTTACCCTTTGTTTGAATACCTGCAACAAATGGATTAATGTCAATTATACGATGAGATTATTTAAAAATTAAACATACACCATGATAACATTAAAAAATTATATAGTATTAAAGAGAAATATTAGAATGCTACATACCACAAAAATGTGTTAGTCCAGGGGCATCATGAATTGTACATAAAAGTATTCCATGGAATTTAAATTTCTTCTCCCTGATTGGTTTACATATGTCATACATTGTGATGTCAACCCATAACTTTAGTAGCTCATCGATAAGAGGCTTGATATATACATTCATATCTTTAACCTGGTACTTACCTAATTGTTTGAAATTACACATAATTACTATAGGAATGATATCATGTATATATAAGTAAATAAATAAACAAAATATATTATGCAAAATTTGAAACAAATGAAAATGTTACATTCAAAAAATTAATGTAAACAAATACCTGGAACAATCGTTGTCAACATTATGTTCTCCCTCTTCATTGACATCCAAGGAGGAATTTTATTGTTGATAACAAAAATAATCCACAATGAGTAAATAGACCTAAGCTCTCTAAATGGATTAACACCGTCAAGTGCCAATGAAAGCCTGACATTACGAGGTTCATCTTTGAAATATGCCCATTTTTCCTCAATTTCCCTAAATGCAAAACCATCGGCAGATATTCGAAGAACACCATATCCACTTTTGTTACGTGCATGGTAATCCATAAATTGTGTTATGCTTTCACACCTAGACAATCATTGCAAACGTGGAATTATGGGAATATGACGAAGAACCTTTTGAGGCACCCTTTTTGTTACTTGATCAGTTTGATATCTATTGATAAGAAATTGTGGGCATTCTATTTTTGAAGCATGTTGTACATAATATATAATATGATCATTATGACATGCATCTATAGTTTGATCATCCATTCCAATGTCTTTCATAATGGCATGCAAACCTCGATATGTGCAAGGTAAAATATTTGACGATGGTAACAAAAATTCACTTAACAATATACAACATAACAAATAACTAGTTAATGTAAAGAACATTAATCGTAAAAATTGCATTCTTATTTTACACATTAATTAACACTAAAAACAAATAGAAAAAAATGAACATTTATGTATAATATGAAATGAAACATATTGCATACCTTAGGATTTGTGTCATACAAGTGTTTGACAAATTATTCATAGCCTTTAAGTTCACTAGAAGTAATGTAGAGGAGATAAGATTTGCTCTTGATCCTTCATAAAGTCGTTTATTTGCCTTTTCTAATAGAGGTTCATCATAAATACCATCATTGTCCCCATCCTCATCTGGCTGTGAAATAAAATCTTGGATCATTTGATTTGTCCCATCATCTTCTTCTATGGGATCATTAACTTGACTTGTCCCATCATCGTCTTCCATGAGATCCTCATTTTCTTTGTCATGTTCCTCTTCTTGTACAACATCATTTCTAGTACTACTTGGTGCAATATTCTATGGAAAGTTAGAGGGAAACTCTAACTTTATAATTACAAACAATTATGAAAAATTAGTGTGTACTATAACAAACATTCAAACAATATATATAAATATATATAATTTTATATAAAATTGACAATATAAAAACAGATAATGAATATATAGCTAATTACCATGGGACGATATTCATTCGATCTACCATCAATGTGCCCATATTTCCTACAATGTTTTGTAGTTGTTGCTATTAAAATTTTTATGGGGCATATGAGGCAACATTTTTTGCAAGGGCAATAACATCTACCATCACCCTTTTTACCCGCTTTACTTTTTTCCCCACCTCTAATTATATTTTGCGACATTCTTTCGCACAACTTCCGCACAAAAATACCCTTTCGGAAACATAGTTCTTATAGAAATATTGTCACAACATCTTTAAATCGTAAAATATTTATAGGTCACTTTCGTCACAATTGTGACGAATAGAGACCCATAAATATAACAAATAACTAGTTATATTTAGGTCACTTTGTCAAAGAGTATAACGGTCATATCATCGCTCTTGCAACAAAAGTTGACCAAATCAATTTAGACTTTTTCAAATAGTATAACGGTCAATATGGATAGTGTCAAAGAGTGTAATGATCAATAGTGAGTGTCTCTCTTGCGACGAATACACACATTTGTCAAAATAGAGACGATAGTCCACTATCTTCAAGATCGTCGCAAAACAGACGAAAGTTTGATTCCGTCGAGAGAGCGACGAATACAGGTTAGATTTATAACAAAATTTAAAAATTGAACCTTTTCTCTTGAATTTTTCGGCGAAAGGGTACTTTCGTCGCAAGTAGTCATCGCAAATTTTTCAATATGTAATAGTGATACCCTAAGGAAACATCAGTGAAAAGTAGGATCATAAACGCAGTAGACTCTGTTTAACTGGGACACAACCAACTGAGCATATAAGTAGACCCAGAGGTGACAAATTCCATGTGACAAAGCGTCATGAAGCAACTCTATCATTGTGTTGTACTCGGAGACATTATTTGTGGCATCACCTAGAAAGATACCTCCGGAAGATAACAATTGGCCTCTAGGTGTGAAAATCACCCAAGCTGCAGAATAAATCCTCCGCATGTGTCGGCTAGCGTTGTCCGTGAACCCAAAGAAAACCTTCGATTAACTTGACATATGCCACAGTAAAAAGGAAGACATAAATAATGGCACGTCCATAAAACAAAAAGACAAAAAATTGTATAAGAACTATACATATGTACAGGAAGTCACCCAAGTGACCAACCTAAGAGTAATACTTTTTGAGATAGAGCCCATTTCTAGGCTCCACCAAGGCATTTCCCTCAAATTCAACCAGATGATAAGCTCCCTTCTTTAAGAACTCCTTCAAGATGAAATGTTTGAACCACATGGGTTTGAACTTGCCTGCCCCCAGGGGATCCTTGTCTTGATCATAGTCCAGGACAAGATCGACTTTGGAGAAAATTTGAGGACGAATAGACCCATCATATTGACACTTGACTCATTGCTTATGAGCCTCATTGGCTAAGGATGCATCACAGAGTTTCTCATCAAGCTACTCGAGATATAATAGGTGTTCCTCAAGCGGTGAAGTGTATGGTAGTAACTCCATTGCCAACTTTAAAGACGGGATCTGGCACTCAATAAGAAAGACTTCTTCCAGCCCATATATGAGTTGAAAAGGTGAGAAACTGGGGTAATGAATGAATGTTCTTTCCTCAACATTGTTCATCATGTTTATTCACAGCTTCCACTTGACCATTCTCTTGTGGGTATAAGTAGGGTGATGAATGTTCTTTCCTCAACCCAAGCTTTGATGTTAACTCGGACATCATTTTATTTTGGAAGTGACTACCATGGTCAGTGGCAATCTCCTTCACGATGTCAAACCTTGCTACTATCTAGTTAAAAATGAAAAGAGTTGTTGTTTCTCCATCATTGTTAAACGTTGGCATAGCCTCGACCCACTTTGTGAATTAGTCTACCACTATGATGATATAACAATGCCCCCTGGATGAAGCTGGGTGACATGTAGTAAAATCAATCCCCCACTTAGCGAAGGAACCAATAACAATGACAGGAAACATGGGAGCAGGATGTGCCCACATCTTCCAAGAGAAGACCTGACACAGGTGGCACTTCTTGACCGACTCAATACAATATTTAATTAACATAGGCCAAAAGTAACTGGAACGTAGAATCTTTTGGGTTGTTTCCAACCTAGATAAATGACCACCACATGCTCCAGTGTGGTAGTCCTTAAGAATGAGTTATACTTCCTTGTGTATAAGGCATTGGTGAAGAATATAATCTACGCCTCGAAGATACAAAATTTCAATGAGTATGATATAGTTTGGTTCTTGATGGCGAATTCGTCGACACTCGTCACAGGAAGCAGAAGCAGGGCACTTCAAAGTCTAGAGATACACTAGTATATATCCATACCAAGGGTCTGAAGATGCAATCAGAAAAATATCTCCTTTAATAAGCGATTCTTCGGGCGTAACATCACTTGATTCGACCGAAAGTTCTGAAATAAGTTCCGCATAGACCAACGAATTTTTGTATTTCGCGGAAACAAAATCCAAGTCAAATTCTTGGAGGATTACTATTCATCTACTGATATTTTCACCTATGACCTGTCGTGTCAAAACATATTGAAAGGGATTCACAATGTCAATGACCGTGGCCTTGTGCAGCAGAATGTAATGACGGAACCATTGGATAGCATGCACTACTTCCATAGCAATCTTCTCAACATGGGAATAGTTGAGTTTCGGCCCAACCAGGCCTCATCTCAGGTAATAAATAACATGCTCCTCGAGTAGATCATCCTCTTGAACCAATACCATGTCGATGGTCAACTCTACAGTGGCTAAGTACAACAAGAAATATCTATTATAATTGGGAGGTCAGAGTAGAGGGGAAGGCGTAAGGGCGCATTTCAACACTTCAAAAGAGCATTAAGCAGCTTCGTCCCAATAGAAAGGGACTCCCTTTTTCAATAAATGCATGAAACCTTTAGTGATATCAATGTAGTTCATGACAAAACACCAAAGCAATTTTTCTTTCCCCTGTAAGCTATGAATCTAGGGTATTGTGCACGAGGGAGGAAACTGAACTATCGCCTCAACCTTAAGAGGATCGATCGTGATCCATGTTGTCGAAAAAATGAAACCTAAGAGATGACCCGACGTCACGCATAAATTTCACTTGTTAGGATTCAAGTGAACTTGATAGTAGCGACATCGCTCTAAGATTAGTTGGAGGTGTGTGGGATGATCAGATCTCTTGCGAGAGCGTGATGCTAGTTCATCAATATAAGCCTCAACTATATGTCTAATGTTGTGGAAAGAAAAATACATGGCCCATTGAAAAGTGGCTCTAGCATTCTTCAAGCCAAAAGGAATCTTACAATATGAAAATGTGCCCTAAGGACAAATAAAAGTTTTTTTATGTTGGTCTTCGGGTTTGATCTGAATCTAGTTATATCTCGAAAAACCATCCATGAATAAAAAGACCTCACAACATGCACATTCATCGACAATCTGATCGATGAATGGGGTGGAAAAATAATCTTTCGGACATGCCTTGGTCAAGTCACGGAAGTCCATGCACATGTGAATTGTACCCTATTTTTTGTTAACTGGAACAAGATTTGACACCCATTACGTCAACTGTACAGGGTAGATAAAATCGGCTTTAAGCAATTTCTCTACTTCATCCTTAATTGTTGCCGCTTTTCAAGGATTCACTGGATGAATCTTCTGTCAGATCATCTTAGCATCAGGATAAGTATTTATCTCATGTTCGGTGATTGTTGGATCAATTCATGGCATTTCCTCATAAGACCAGAAAAAATGTCATGGAATTCCTTAAATAACTCTGTATAAATTTGAATCTATTCGAGGGAGCAGTCTGCTCCAATGAAAACATTCTCCATGACACCAAAGGTTTTGGATATCTATAGGGATCATTTCAGTGATACTTGCCATATTACCCTCAACATAAACTGTGTGTTTTTCCATATGATTACTAGCACAAGAACTATCTCCAGTCATAGTCAAAACAAATTCACTTGCCTATATTCTTCTTAACTCTGGGAGGAAGTATGATCTATGATGGAGATCATCCCAGGGTCTTCCTGGACCAGTCAATGCCTCTAGAATTGCCTCATATAAGGGAAAGACTAGGTATAAATAATCTGTAGTGGTAAGTTAACCTTGAGCCCAAATAGGCTCGAGAACTGGATCTAACTCATGTGTGGGAGTCGGATCGAGGTCGGTAGAAGCTTGTTGGACAATGATATATGAAAATTATGGCGCGGACAAGGGAATGTCCATGCTATAATTCCTTATCCCTTCCATCAAATCCGATGTGGAAGAAAGAGTCCACAGATCGTGAAAGTAAGTCGTTCGGAATGACGACATTTGAAAATTTTCATCCCTAGGATGGTTAGGGGAAGTCGATATAAGCTTGGCATCAATGATGGACACAAACCAACCCCTATGTTGACAGTGTCAGGCTGAGGGTTATCAATCATTTGGACTGTGGATGCCCCCGATGAAGGGTCAAGATGGGAGAAGGACAACTAGTCAATGGTCATGATTTAGCCCTTGTGTGGAAACAACAAGACCCAAAAAACTATAGAAACCATTGCACACATTGCATAGGTCCAAATCCTTCCTAACAGAAGTTTGTAGTTGAGAGGCGCATCGACCACTTCAACTTCGATGCACACAATCTTCCCTCCTAACTGCATGGGGAAAGAAGGAATGTTTCCATGTGGTCTAAACGAACGACCTTCAAATGTCATAAGAAATGTAGGTGACGGAGAAAAAATGGGTTGGCCAATGGCCTTCCAACATGCCAGCGACATCAGGCAAGTTGAGGTACCCTCGTCAACCACCGTACGAAATATATTCCAAGTAAAATATTTCATGGTGTAAGCCACTACTATCTGAAACGCAATGTGGTAAGGAAGATGAGGTTTCAAGTCGGTTGGATCGAGAATGATCACTCTTAGGTTACAAGTCTCTACAGATCCCAAGGTAGATAACAGAGCCTTTCTCTAGGAAGGGCATCTCTAGAGGACCTCCAAAGTGGACATTGCGTAAGGGGTTTGTGCCAAATCTTCTACAATGGAGTATTTTTGGGCATCCCTTGCATTCATATTATGAGAATCTTTCTTGAACGCACCTTTGGGGATGCGTGTCATTGTTTCACCCAATGTCTTCTCAATATAGAAAGGAAATGGTGGGTTTGTGGCCTATTTACCCTTTTCGACAGATTCTGGCATTCTGTAATCTTGGGTCCTAGTCGCTATATGAGCATCACCTTTCAACATGTAAACATTTGCGGCTGAGATATTACCAGAATATGTGGGGGATCCTTGATTGCCCCCTTCCACACTCGAAGATGCTGAGGATTGAGACATGTTTTTCCCATGTGGAGATGGGTTCGTCAGCACAGCAGGTTGTTTCTATGCCAATAGCTTTTGGGCCTCCGCAAGTCGAGGCACAGGTGAGTCGGGTGGTCCTCCATGCAAAGGTTACATGGATACTTTGACTTTATCTTCTCTATGTTGCCTCTGTTAGAATTGTTATTAGCCTTTTTGTCCCCTTTACCCTTCTTGTTCCTTTGTTTTTTCTTTCCTTCAGGATGTTGGTTGGCCTTTAGGTTCATCGACTACATGTTGTGTACGTCCAACTTTTGGGTAGGGAGAACAGTCGAACTAGAGGTTTGGTTGGTCATCGTCTGTTGTATAAACAATTGTTGCAATTGATTTGACAACAGATCAGTGGAATTTCCTTGTGTTGAACCCACTATACCATTGGCATGTGCTCCAAAATTGTGTATATCCTTGTTGAGGATGGACCGTGGCGCATCTGGAAAGATCTCATAGAGTAATCCACACTGAGAGTAAATCAATTCGAGCTATTGCACTCTCATTATCGACTCCTCCTCTGAAAACACTCCTAAAGTTGCAACATCCTTGGATAAAACTGGTACCAAAGACTTCAGGAACCACTCTAGAAATAAAGTCGGTGGGACCTCTACCTTAATCAAGCTATTTTGATGTCGCCATTCTCAGATATGTTTGGAGATATGGTCGGATTTAGTCTACTCAAAGTTGGCCAGCAATTTGGTGTCGGCATCTGTTGATGGGCGAAAATGATCGTCCGTCAACTGAGAGAGTGGAACCGGTCCGGGGTTGTCTAATAACCCAAACCGTTTGGAATGAACCACCCTGACGGGTTTAACAGCTCCGTTGGCCGCTCTAAGGTCCTAATAAAACCAAAGAGAAAACTAATCTAAACTAACTAATCTATCTAAAACATATAAAACAAGCTAAACTAACTAAAACTAATAAAACAAACTAAAACTAAATACAAGAAACTAAACTAACTAACAATAAATAAAAACAAACTAATACACTAATCTAATTAAAACAAACTACTAAATTAAACTAAAACTAAATATAAACTATTCTAACTATTCTATATACAATCTACTAATTACTATGACACTAACTCTAACAAATAACTATCTAACACCCTGATGGGTTTAACGACTCCGTTGGTCGCTCTAAGGTCCTAAGAAAACCAAAGAGAAAACTAATCTAAACTAACTAATCTATCTAAATCAAATAAAACAAGCTAAACTAACTAAAACTAATAAAACAAACTAAAACTAAATACAAGAAACTAAACTAACTAACAATAAATAAAAACAAACTAATACACTAATCTAATTAAAACAAACTACTAAATTAAACTAAAACTAAATATAAACTACTCTAACTATTCTATATACAATCTACTAATTACTATGACACTAACTCTAACAAATAACTATCTAACACCCTGATGGGTTTAACGGCTCCGTTGGCCGCTCTAAGGTCCTAAGAAAACCAAAGAGAAAACTAATCTAGACTAACTAATCTATCTAAAACAAATAAAACAAGCTAAACTAACTAAAACTAATAAAACAAACTAAAACTAAATACAAGAAACTAAACTAACTAACAATAAATAAAAACAAACTAATACACTAATCTAATTAAAACAAACTACTAAATTAAACTAAAACTAAATATAAACTACTCTAACTATTCTATATACAATCTACTAATTACTATGACACTAACTCTAACAAATAACTATCTAATTACTAATTGAATTACAACTTATTCACAAATATACAATATCTACAAGTTGCAGATTTGAATAAAACCTGTAAAAATCATTTGTTTTCTACCCTAAGACAGCTAGAGATATATTTTTGATTTTATGATTTTATGAAAAAGAAATAAAACTTACTGAAATTAAACGATCTAATATACTAATTCTACATATATCTAACTATATTCTAATGAATACACTAACAAACAAATGGCAAATTGACCTGGAAGCGCTCCCAATTTGTCCTGTGTATGATGACTTCGAAGCTGGTCGGAGGAAGGAAACTCGCACCGGTTAATCCATAAGATTCTCGTAAACGATAGGCTGTGCTGCTCTTTGAGTTGTTTACAGGACAAACAAGACATAAAAAATCATAGCAATTATATAATTTATAAATATCTGTAATAAGGGAAACCTGTTATGCAAAAACTTATATTTGATAATTCAACTTATGAAGAAGAGAAATTTGTCATTCACAAACTGAATCAAGCAATTGCTATGTTTTTTAAACACTTGGAAGAAATCAGATATGGATTACAGTGATTAAATTATATCATTTGCAAATGATTAAGATAGCTAAAGTAGTCATTAACCAGATACAAATTGATATACACAACGTGAAACAAAATATTGATATAATGAGAAGCTAAAGCTGTGACAAAACACCAAATTCTGCTTCAGTCTGTATTAAAAATCCATGTCCTTGATCTCCCACGAATGAGGATGTTAATTATTACAAAAATGATAGGTATTTATAAGTCTCTCCACAGGGTAAAACTTCCCTGTGGATAATATCAAACAGGTTTACATAATTTGGGAAGATATTCCCAAAATCAACTAAACTAGGAAACTAAAATGCAAGTGAAATATTTCAAATATCCCCTAACTACTTATCAAATCCATTGCAATTTCGAATTCATTTGCAATAGACCAAAAATATCAAGTTAGAAATATATTTCAGTAACAAAACAATAAAAATCTAATCTTACAGACTTAGCTACAAAATCATCTGATTTTGTAGCTAGTCTAAAATAGCATACAGGATCAAATAAATATCAAATCAAATCTCTTTAAAAGAGTCAAATCCAATTTTCTTCCAATAAACATTAAAAACGAATCACTAATGATTCAAATGATTTTATCATTCAATATAAAACATAACCAAAAGTGATTTAATCGAAACAGGGGTAGGAATACTCTATTTTCCTGTTACCATAAAATTGGGTTGAACAGTAACAAGACTGTTTCATATCCAAATAAAATCGATAGCAAATCATATCGTATGTGATACGATCTAATCCAACACAACAGATTCATATCATTCAATCAAGTAAACTAAATCATATGTGACAGCATCGACCCAACTAAATTCGTGATAGATTTCTTGCACAATCAACAGATAGGATCTTAATTGTAATCGTCATCTTAATAGAATCAATAGAAGTCTTAATTGCAAACTGGGAAAATAAATAAAACACATCACGACCGAGTTTAATATGGAAACAAATCATGAATCTGGATACAATCAATTTCATTTTTCGAATCAAATTCTAACAGCATATCCATTGCAATTACGAATCGGACTGATAATATGGTAGAGAAAACTGACGCAAATCAACCAGATGGATATAACTGTTACGATTTATATCAATTCACGATTTGGGTGGATATAAAACAAAATAATATTAAACATAATCCAAACTATATCTGAGCTGGTCGAAATTCTTATGTAAATAAAACTGTAACAGTTAACCATCATTACCAATCATATCATATACATTATAACCAATTCGAATCAAAACATTGATTGTGTTCAAAATTGAAATGTGAAACAGCTTGTGTCTATAATAGATACAGTGACTTCAATTAGCAACAGCATATCCAATTTAAGCTAAATCAAACCAATCAAATCCATAGCACAATCCATCGAATCGAAGAAAATCCAATCGAAGCTAAACTAGAAAACAAACTTCCATTTAATCAAAGCAAAACTATGTACAAAATGCATATAATGTGACAGAGCTATTCAAAAGGAATTCGAATTTGTTATATAAACAAGCGATATCAAAATCCATACCTGGGAGGATTGATCAAGGGTTTCAACAAGAAGTTGAAGTGCAAGGTTGGACAGGCAGAAGGGATTTGAAGCACAGGTCTAGAGAAGTGATAAGCATTCTGGCAAATGCTCACAGACTCAAAACGCATGTTCCAGCCACTGAAAAATTGACCTGTAAAACGAGATCTAGATCTCTGTAGTAGCTCACTTTCTGAAGAAACCGCCCACTATGAGGGTAAAGGGGCTAAAAATGGTTCTGGGTTTTCAACGGCTTGAGCTAATTCGAATCCGTTTGCCCAGAATCGCTCACGCAAAAACGTGACACTGGGGCAATTACGGGGCAGTTTTCTCTAGCAAAATGAAACCACAACCGACTCTGAAAACCATGAGGGTTCAATTCGCCCTTAAGGAGCCAAGAGATAACACACAGTGAGCTAGGCTAAGGGACAAGGGTTTGAACAGATTAGGCTCAGAGATTTTCCCAAAAATCAACAGAGGTAACCCTGTAAGGAGGTAGGCATTAATGCAAAGTGTGCGAGGGTGGTAGAAGGCAATAAATCCATGCATAACTATCATATCAATTGTACAATTGACAGTTTACATAGTTGTTCAATCCATAATAATCATTCAACCATTAACTTATATGAACAACCAATCAAATGCAATGCGCATACCAATACACGCCAGCACTATGCCATAGTATTCAAAACATTCGACTTATAAATCAACACCAAAATCATTACGCGCCAATGTATTAATCAAAAGTTTTAAACAATGGTGCCAATCGATACTCATAAAATTGACAAGCCAAGAGCTATAAAAATATTATCAATAAGGATTATATCATATATATATAAAGAAAAATTAATCATAAACCTTATGCATTTCATAGAATCAAGGATCAGGCAAGTCATATAAAGTGTGAATCCAAAGGCTCAATGCTTTAAAAACTCAATAAAATCAAGCTATGCAATCAATATAAGAATGTCCAAATAGGCATAGTTCGAAAATACTTTCATCCACATAACGATAAACCAAATATAGGTGCCATAGAAAATATCGATAAAAAGATGACGAAAGTTCAGATAGTGATCGAAATGTAACCTCGAAAGGAGAAATTTTCACGCTTTCAGTCATGAAAACTTAATGAAGACAAATGTGAAAATGTCGCAAGAATGAAAATATCGTCTGTTTGAAAGATGCGACGACAATTTGAAGTTCGGAAGACATAGGTGTAGGCAGCTTATAGGTCAATAGAAAAAATTGAATTGGCTGCCAACAATGGCGACACACTAGTAGAAGCAGTTATCTCTGTCAAAAGAAACAAATTCATATTAAGACATCAAAGAAAATTTCAACTCAAAAATAACAACCAGAAAATCGTACTAACATCATCGTAAAACATTTTTCCCAACAGTGTTTTAAAAGATGAAAACCAATAACAGTCTTAAGATCAACAAGTCACGATATTAAAGATAAAATCTTCAATACTGTTGGCATGGCCACTGCTGCCAACAGACGTCCATAGCCTCGACAGGGTTGCCAATTAACCCACTCTGACATATGTATCCTGTCAAGAAGTTCTGGATCAGAATAAAGGACATTAAAGAGGTTTCTTATATTTTTTTTGCAGATTTTCATGTACTCGACATTGCTTCGCTGCCAGCAGGCCTGTTTAGTACCCCGACGAAGTTGTCTTGGCGCCATGCATGCATTTACCTGCTGCCAGCAGACCTGTTTAGTATCCCGGCGGGTTTACAAGAACTTCCCACAACTCTTATTCATAATTTATTTTGTTTTGTTTTTTCATAGATATATATTTGAGCGGGGTGACGCTGAAAATCATGATATTTTAACATATTTTTTAGACCTCATCAGAATTTTTTAGGACTGTCCTCTATTTAGATCCAAAGATGTTTTATTGACAAAAACAACTTCCTATGACAGGGAGACATCTTTTGAGTCATTCCTTTACGGAAAAGGGACAGCGTAAAAAGATAATAGATGATCATGACAAACTTTGCTCAGAGATTGAAATCAGTGAACTTCTTTCAAACAACAAAATTTTTCCAACATAGATATCAATTTCAGCAATATATCATTGATGTTTGTAAAAAAAAATTATAAGTTATTTGAGCGAAGAAACTTCTTTTTCCTTGTCTGAATAGTTCAAAAATTCAGGTATGTGTGTTTCAACAGCAAAAACTAGTAAGCATAAGGGAGAAATCAAAACACACCGGCGAAGAAAAAATTGGAAAACACAGAAATCCAAACAAGAAAAACAAAAAACAAATATGCACAGAAGGTGCATCTGAAAACCTCATGCAACCAATCCCTTGGGAAACTGAAAAGTAGAAAAATCCTATTTGATGGGAAAGAAGTCCTACTCATGGTACCTTGGGTCAGGGTTGATTCAGATTCATTTATCTCTTTACTTTCCATTTAGTATTTTCATGAAAATATTGCTCTTTTGAAAATAAATGTTCAACTAAGAGAAAAGAGAAAGAGATCAAGGGGACTTCCCTGACAACAGTCGTATTATGGTTCTCGTGGTGCGCCCACTTGCGTTCAGGACTGCATTATTACAAAGAGAAATAGTGAGAAATCAAACTACAAGAAAACCTATTCCTACCCTAACTATTAAATAAACCAGAATACTACGTGAAGTCATGTTTCCAATGTAGCCATCGGAGTAACTCTGATCCTGCAATGAAAACAAGATCAAGCATTATTAAAAAGAATGGTAATATATCAACAAATGACAGAAACATATCACGCTTACCTTCATAATCAACATCTAGAAACAAAGTAAGCATGATCTTACCATTTCCTTGGATATTCTTGTTGTATGAATCCTCCAGCCATTGCGCAATCTTGTCGTGATAAGGGTCATAATGGCATGGGTGAGTGTAAGTAGTTTTGAAAAACTCGTCAGGATCATGAGGAAATGGAATAACCATTAGCCAATACTGAAATGCCCCATCTTCCTGACAGTTCTTTACGTGTTCATTAACTTCTTCACATGGAGGATCTAAAAGAAACATGTCATGCCTACTTCCAAGATTCTTAGGTAAAAAGAAAGCAAGCTCAACTTTGTCTTTATTATGAAATTTTTTCATATATGAATATTCAAGACATCATGAGATCCTGTCACAAAAATGGGGATGCAAACCATGACTTTGATGAAACAAATATATCAATGGAAAGCTCATCATAGGAGGATTTGTGCAATCAATTGATTCATTGGTTTGAATATTTCCTTCAATGCGATTGATCATTTCAAAATGTGAAGCATCAACATTAAGATTCAAGCTAAGCAAAGAACGAGTATGAAACTTAGAATGTTTGATCTCCATAAAACATAATGCATCGTCCTTTTCAACAAGAAACTGTGTAAAATTATCTCGCAACATGTCCTTTTCCCATGTGAGTGATGAGAGTGAACAAGCATCAAATCCAGGTTTATCAATGTTAGGCTCGGAATTAATTTCACCAAAATTTAGCATATCAAGAGGATGCGATTGTGGTGGAAAAGAGTAGGATGTTGTAGGTAAGATGTCAAGTCCACCAGAATCTAGGAATAGATCAGGATATAAATAATAAAAGGAATCAGAAATAAGCAAATAAAAAGAATCTCTTGAACTATGATAGTCAACGATGGTATTCTCAAGACAATTCTCTTCACTTTATTTAAAACCCTTACTCTGATTTGGTGACGAATTCCTTAACATAATATGATCATATGGATTTTCCTTTTGTGTGACAGATAATTCAAAATTTATGTGAAAAGCATCTAGTCTTTCCTGTGAACAAAGTGCATTTTGAGGATGAAGGTTTAAAGTTTCTTCTTCTAGTTGCGTAACTTCTTCTCTAATCAGTTTCATAAGAATACTAGAACATTCAAGAATATTTTTGTTGCTTAAGTGTTATTCAATGACTGATTTTAAATGTTGATTAGAGCATGAGTTACAAGAATGAGGTAATTCACCTTGAGCCAGAAACGAATCATCTTCCATACTAGTCTTGGACTGAAAATACAATGATTCAAAGGAAAAACCAATTTGGTTGTCAATAAGAGCCTGATCAATAGATTCTACCTCCATAGCTTGTTCAACGTTATCAGAAGAATTTTTCTCTTCTTGCGAAGAAAATTGTTCTTTCAGTTGAGTGATAGGATTTACAATTGGTTCTTCATTTGTGATTGAACATGACTAGATGGAAGGGATGGAAGCATCATAGAAGAGATTTAATGCCAATGACATGTCATAGAGATTAAATTTTCAGAGGATATGATAGACTCTTGTCAAAAAGTGTTCTGAAGATGAATCGTCGTTGATTAGCGAAGTATGAAATTATTCACATAATTGATCAAAATCATAAATTTCAAAAGCATCTACAAATTGAAACCAATCAAAAATGTGACATGCTGGAAAGGATTCAAACCAATGTTTGATCGGACCTCTAAAAGTAAAAGAAAACAGTCTGCATAAAACTCCTAAATCTGAGATGTCATGTTTGATGCATTTGCACCAGAACTTGTTAAGGTGGTCTTTAGCAGATAAATTGCCTTCACCATCAAAGGTGAGTTTGGACAAGCGAGAGACTGTCTTGTTGGGAACATTGGGTAATGAGAAGTTGAAAGCATGTTCCAACACAGTGATTTGGGGAGCCACGAGGGAAAATGAATAAACTTAAAATAAAGGCTCCTACAAGGCCATCTTGTCAGTCAGCCCTCCTTCTAGCGCCATTTGTTGACGGGCGAAATCGACCGTCCGTCAACTGAGAGAGTGGAACCGATCCGGGGTTGTCTAATAACCCAAGTCATTTGGGATGAACCACCTTGATGGGTTTAGCGGCTCCATTAGCCGATCTAAGGTCCTAAGAAAACCAAAGAGAAAACTAATCTAAACTAACTAAACTATCTAAAACAAATAAAACAAGTTAAACTAACTAAAACTAATAAAACAAAATAAAACTAAATACAAGAAACTAAACTAACTAACAATAAATAAAAACAAACTAATACACTAATCTAATTAAAACAAACTACTAAATTAAACTAAAACTAAATATAAACTACTCTAACTATTCTATATACAATCTACTAATTACTATGACACTAACTCTAACAAATAACTATCTAATTACTAATTGAATTACAACTTATTCACAAATATACAATATCTACAAGTTGCAGATTTGAATAAAACCTGTAAAAATCATTTGTTTTCTGCCCTAAGACAGCTAGAGATATATTTTTGATTTTATGATTTTATGAAAAAGAAATAAAACTTACTAAAATTAAATGATCTAATATACTAATTCTACATATATCTAACTATATTCTAACGAATACACTAACAAACAAATGGAAAACTGACCTGGAAGCGCTCCCAATTTGTCCTGTGTATGATGACTTCGAAGCTGGTCGGAGGAAGGAAATTCTCACCGATTAATCCATAAGCTTCTCGTAAATGATAGGCTGCGCTTCTCTTTGAGTTGTTTACAGGACAAACAAGACATAAAAAATCATAGCAATTATATGATTTATAAATCTCTGTAATAAGGGAAACCTGTTATGCAAAAACTTATATTTGATAATTCAACTTATGAAGAAGAGAAATCTGTCATTCACAAACTGAATTAAGCAATTGCTATGTTTTTTAAACACTTGGAAGAAATCAGATATGGATTACAGTGATTAAATTATATCATTTTCAAATGATTAAGATAGCTAAAGTAGTCATTAACCAGATACAAATTGATATACACAACGTGAAACAAAATATTGATATAATGAGAAGCTAAAGTTGTGACAAAACACCAAATTATGCTTCAGTCTGTATTAAAAATACATGTCCTTGTTCTCCCACGAATGAGGATGTTCATTATTACAAAAATTATAGGTATTTATAAGTCTCTCCACAGGGTAAAACTTCCCTGTGGATAATATCAAACTGTTTTACATAATCTGGGAAGATATTCCCAAAATCAACTAAACTAGGAAACTAAAATGCAAGTGAAATATTTCAAATATCCCCTAACTGCTCATCAAATCCATTGCAATTTCAAATTCATCTGCAATAGACCAAAAATATCAAGTTATAAAGATATTTCAGTAACAAAACAATAAAAATCTAATCTTACAGACTTAGCTACAGAATCATCTGATTCTGCAGCTAGTCTAAAATAGCATACAGGATCAAATAAATATCAAATCAAATCTCTTTAAAAGAGTCAAATCCAATTTTCTTCCAATAAACATTAAAAATGAATCACTAATGATTCAAATGATTTTATCATTCAATATAAAACATAACCAAAAGTGATTTAATCGAAACAGGGGTAGGAATACTATGTTTTCCTGCTACCATAAAATCGGGTTGAACAGTAACAAGATTGTTTCATATCCAAATAAAATCGATAGCAAATCATATCGTATGTGATACGATCTAATCCAACACAACAGATTCATATCATTCAATCAAGTAAATGAAATCATATGTGACAGCATCGACCCAACCAAATTCGTGATAGATTTCTTGCACAGTCAACAGACAGGATCTTAATTGTAATCGCCATCTTAATAGAATCAACAGAAGTCTTAATTGCAAACTGGGCAAATAAATAAAACACATCACGACTAAGTTTAATATGGAAACAAATCATGAATCTGGATACAATCAATTTCATTTTTTGAATCAAATTCTAATAGCATATCCATTGCAATTACGAATCAGACTGATAATATGGTAGAGAAAACCGACGCGAATCAACCGGATGGATATAACTGTTACGATTTATATCAATTCACGATTTGGGTGGATATAAAACAAAATCATATTAAACATAATCCAAACTGTATCCAATCTGGTCGAAAGTCATATGTAAATAAAACCGTAACAGTTAACCATCATTACCAATCATATCATATACATTATAACCAATTCGAATCGAAACATTGATTGTGTTCAAAATTGAAATGTGAAACAGCTTGTGTCTATAATAGATACAGTGACTTCAATTAGAAACAACATATCCAATTTAATCTAAATCAAACCAATCAAATCCATATCACAATCCATCGAATCGAAGAAAATCCAATCGAAGCTAAACTAGAAAATGAACTTCCATTTAATCAAAGAAAAACTATGTACAGAATGCATATAATGTGACAGAGCTATTCAAAAGGAATTAGAATTCGTTATATAAACAAGCGATATCAAAATCCATACCTGGGAGGATTGATCAAGGGTTTCAATAAGAAGTTGAAGTGCAAGGTTGGACAGGCAGAAGGGATTTTAAGCACGGGTCTAGAGAAGTGATAAGCATTCTAGCAAATGCTCACAGACTCAAAACGCATGTTCCAGCCACTGCAAAATTGACCTATAAAACAAGAGCTAGATCTCTGTAGTAGCTCACTTTCTGAAGAAACTTCCTACTATGAGGGTAAAGGGGCTAAAAACGGTTATGGGTTTTCAACGGCTTGAGCTAATTCGAATCCGTTTGCCCAGAATCGCTCACGCAAAAACGTGACACTCGGGCAATTACAGGGCAGTTTTCTCTGGAAAAATGAAACCACAACCGACTTTGAAAACCATGAGGGTTCAATTTTCCCTTAAGGAGCCAGGAGATAACACACAGTGAGCTAGGTTAAGGGACAAGGGTTTGAACATATTAGGCTCAGAGATTTTCCCAAAAATCAACAGAGGTAACCCTGTAAGGAGGTAGGCATTAATGCAAAGTGTGCGAGGGTGGTAGAAGGCAGTAAATCCATGCATAACTATCATATCAGTTTTACAATTGACAGTTTACATAGTTTTTCAATCCATAATAATCATTCAACCATTAACTTATATGAACAACCAATCAAATGCAATTCACATACCAATACACGCCAGCACTATGCCATAGTATTCAAAACATTTGAATTATAAATCAACACCAAAATCATTACGCACCAATGTATTAATCAAAAGTTTTAAACAATGGTGCCAATCGATACTCATAAAATTGACAAGACAAGAGATATAAAAAGATTATAAATAAGGATTATATCATATATATAGAAAGAAAAATTAATCATAAACCTTATGCATTTCATAGAATCAAGGATCAGGAAAGTCATATAAAGTGCGAATCCAAAGGCTCAATGCTTTAAAAACTCAATAAAATCAAGCTATGCAATCAATATAAGAATGTCCAAATAGGCATAGTTCGAAAATCCTTTCAGCCACATAACGATAAACCAAAGATAGGTGCCATAGAAAATATCGATAAAAAGATGATGAAAGTTCAGATAGTGATCGAAATGTAACCTCGAAAGGAGAAATTTTCACGCTTTCAGTCGTGAAAACTTAATGAAGACAAATGTGCAAATGTCGCAAGAATGAAAATATCGTATGTTTGAAAGATGCGACGAAAATTTGAAGTTCGGAAGACATAGGTGTAGGCAGCTTATAGGTCAATAGAAAAAATTGAATTGGCTGCCACCAGCATCGTATCTCATGGGTAGTTGGAAATGGTTTAGGAATACCATTTCCAAGTCGCTAAAGTAAGAATACCTTGAGCGTTCGAGCTCAATATACCATTACGCAGCACCTTTGATAAGAGTGTGTTGAATCAGACGCAACTGTACGGAGCCATCTCACAATGAGTTTGACGAGCACCACAAGTGGAAAGTTTTCACATGATCACCCAGGTCTTCGCCAGGATTTCCTTTGAATTTCAGAATATCCGAGGGAAACTTAGTCGGCATAGTGGGCCAATGCAGATCATGACAAATCAGTTCATTAAGAAACCTTGACTAGTCTGGTAGATGTAGCGTTGCCAAAAATGGTAGTTTGGGTTGGGTACTATGTACAGGAAAAAGGGGGCCTGGAGTTTGACTAGCACCAGGTTGCCAAGAAAACTTGGGTTGCTAGCCAGGTTTCTAGTAGAAACCATGGCCTTGACCAGCATATGGAAACTGCATTTGATGGGATATCATTGGTTGATTCTCGTAATTGGATGACGTGGGTTGGGTGAGGATTTATCCCTACGTTGTGTTCCAAGTATTTTGGAAGGGGACTCCCCCAGTTGATCTGACGGGCATAGGTATTGAGCATTGCTCAGTGTTCCATTGGCCATGGAAGGGGTTTCCCCCAACTAGCATCCCTTGCGAGGGAATTGATCCCTACCAAGGATTCCAAAGTCCTTGTGAGGATAAAACTCATGTACTTTCCCCCTGTGTAGGAATAGTACCCTGCATAGGATTTTATTTCCTAAAACTAGGGTTGCCCCCATCCAAGATGACATCTGAAGAAAAAAACGTTATTACCAAACACGCCAAACAAAGAGAACGACATGGATCCCACCGATGTAGTGTAATATGATGGTCCTAAGATTCCTACTCAAAACAAGCTATAGTTAGCATTTGGCCCGATGGGTTGCTGGAAAACACCACCAAGCAAGGGGTATGGAGGAGGTATATGACCCCCACCATAAGGGATATCATTGAAGGGGACTGAAGTGACCCCAATAGACCCTTGCACGGGAATTTTTGAGCTCCCTTCCCCCAGACCCATGGTCTGTAAGGTGGAGTAGGTAAGGAATGATTTCAAATCGAAGTTGGGCATCCCATATGAAAATGGAGGTCCTGTCGCACTCTGCGTAAATGGAGCAATGGTCGCCCATGATGACGGTATCGGACCACTACCTGAGGTAGAGGGATTCAAGACCACTGTGGTATGAACTGGTGAAGGTGGGTTAGGAGGCAACATACCCCATGTAGTAGTATTCGAAATGGGAGTATGAGGACTCCCGGATGAAGTAGCAGCATTTTCTTCCATGGATGCTTGTAAGACTATCTAATTCTCGTAAGGTGTCACCCTCAAAGGGACAACCTGTACTAAGATCTGCGCTGACAAGTTAGTGATCGGAGGGTTGGCTGTCCCAAGAACTTCCACTCCAAGGTGAGAAATAGTAGGTTCCTCCGGAGTCGAGTAATATCCTCTCAGAGCTAGCTCAGGTACAGTTTATTGTGGCCCGGTCGCTTTGAATGACCTTTGTTGGTCAAGTATTAACCGTAACAGTGGCAGTGGTGGCTCCAATGCAACTAGTGGTAGGCTCTGAAACCTTCATGACCGGAAGAGCTCTTGATATACCACTTTGTGAAAATATCAATGAAACTGTAAGGCTTTAACTATCATTTAAAACCAAGCACACATGAGAAAAATTCCTATAAGATAAACCAAGAAAACCACTATCTAGTAGGAAGAACAGTTACGCTAGCCAACACTAGAGAAACTTACCGGTGCAAGTGAAACTTGAACATAGAAGCACCCTCTGGGTATACTCTGCAAAGTGTGACCCAGCATCTACACTAGGTACCACAGTATACCCCTGAAGTCACCTATGTAAGTCCTTAGAAAATAGGCAACTAAGTTTCAATCTCGCAAACAATCACCAGGCGAGTACAGTCAACAGTTGGGTGGACCGCAATGAGCAGGATAAAAAGTCTGAAACCTACCGAGGGTATAAAAAGCAAGTGGTCTAGAAGACAACAAAGGATCTCAAATGGATTTGAGGTCCACGAAGCTCTGTAGGCAAATGCAGGTGATAGTATTCCCACAACAGATCCTCAATATGTATTCCCAACTACGTTTATTCTATCTTTGGAGGGGTTATCTTCACTGCCTTTCCTCACACGACCTCATGTTTATCCCTTGTGTTAGAGGGGGGGTCTCAGATAAATTTCACGTCACTGGAATTTAACACTCCCTAGCTCTAACTCCAATGTTTGTTTAACAGCCTTGAAGAGTTTCCTCTCTAACCTAATTCAAGGCCCTAACCCTAAACTAGTTGGTTGCCCTACAAACATAAAAGTCTACTTAATTTTAGATTTAGTGTTTGTTTTAATGGCTTGATTAACTCAATATGATATGGTGGTGAAACTAGTGATGTTATGAGAGACGAAAAGAGGAGAAAAGACAAAGCTCTAAAAGCAAAAATACTTCTAGTCAACAGTAAAAATTTACAACTAACTCTTTGTAACCAACTTTTCTTTTAACTAATGTTTTCCAAGTTCTTTAACAAGAAGACCTAAAACAAATAATTTCTTTACTACAAGCTACTTAAATTTCAAGAAATCAGTAAAGAACTTTAAAAAATGAACTCTTTTACCTTTCTAGTAAAATAACTAACTCCAACTACTTTACCAAACTGAAAATAAAAAAAATAAAAAATAAAATTGAAAATTGCGTCAAACAGAAAAACTAAAATAATTTTTTTTCTCTTTTCTCAAAGCAAATGAAAGGGGTAAAAAAAACAACAAGACAAGACTGACACAAATATTTGACCTACAGTGGATTGTAGGGAATCACAAAAGAAACCAAACAGGCAGATCAATCATTCAAAGACTCGCTTAAAATTCTTTCAGAAGTAAACACAAGAAACTTCAAAAAGACAAGTAAATTGAATTCTAACCCAAGCTATTGTTGTAAAAACAGAGACTCTGAACTATATCAAGAAATCCTGAGAAGTATAAACCTCAATCAGGAAAGAGGATTGGTTGCCTCTTTTTCAAAAATAATTTCTTGAACCAGATACGCTATTGTTGCTTCATCATCCTGCGTATGTACACAGGTTGTTTACTAATCAGGGCACGTATGTACACGGTCTGACCCAAAGTAGGGCACGTACACCTTTGTACTTCCTTAAAAAAAAAATAGTCTTATAGGATAGGGAGAACTAGTATGGCAACTGGTATGGCACCAGAAGGTGACTAGAATCCCTTAAAAGACTCAGAAAACTCAACAGAAACTCGAAAGGCAAAAAAAACAATCAGAAAACCCAAAATCCCCTAAAACCCTAGAGGCTTCCCTAGTATGGTCGCCAGTTCTGCTGGTAGGAAAATCCCCCCTATGACTACACTAGGGTTCAGAATGTAGGCAAATCAATTAACCGTCTAAAAGTCAACCACTCCTCTAAACTACCCCAACATACCGAAACTCATACAAGAAAAGAAAAGATGAGGGGGATCAGGTAACTATACCTCTACTCCGCATCTGGTGATGATCCCCTCGCGCTTGAAAGATTTTTTGACTGCACACCTCCTCCTAGGGTTGACCTATATTCAAAGATAGACAAACAAAAAACTACAAGCATGTTATTTCATATACAAATTAGGGTTAGATGTTAGAGTGTCAAAACATAAACCAATAAAACCATCCATTACACCATGATTTGGTATAGGAAAAGTAATTATTTTATTAATAACTCAATGATTATACCTTTACAATCAAAGTTGAATACTGCTCCACGAACCTATTTTGGGATCCTCTTCACCAAGCTCCAAGTGCACCTTTGTATGGATTTTCCTCTCAACCTTCTGATCTCTTCTTGGGAAGTGAATGGGTTCTGATGGAGGAAGAAGGGCTAATGGGGAAATGTTGAGGCAATTCTCACAAAAGGGTTGCAATAAATTGGGAAAGGAGGGGATGTGAAATGGATAGAGTTTCATTGTTCTTATGTCTATATGTGGAATGAGACCCCAACACCTCCTTTTATAGGACAAAAGGATGGTTATTCAGTTGGATGACAAGCTATAAGCGATGGATTAGTTGGGAAACTTCCCAATAACCTGTAATCTCAACGAATTCCTTGCAAATTTTTAGTTTTTGCAACTTTTTCCAGTATACGCGGGTTGTAAT
Source organism: Picea engelmannii (assembly GCA_009831015.1). Taxonomy (NCBI): domain Eukaryota; kingdom Viridiplantae; phylum Streptophyta; class Pinopsida; order Pinales; family Pinaceae; genus Picea; species Picea engelmannii. The sequence continues at coordinate 546,219 of ML783749.1, forward strand.
GGTCCAGCATGTGTATATACGTGGGTTGTAGTGGTGCAGCAAGCGTATGTACGCGGGTAATATTGGTGCAGGGCGCGTACATCTTCAAAAAAATGGTTTTTTAGAAGAGCAACTCAATAGTTCTTTGGAAAAAAATGCAAGTAAGAGGGCCAAAGTCCAAGTATGCATGTGTAGAGAAATTTAGGGTTATAAAAACTCCCTGAAAACTCCATTCATTAAAAACATGAAGATTTTTGGTGCATTTGACAACCCAAATGGTGCCACTATGAATTCGTAATGATCATGCCTTGTTTTGAAGGCAGTCTTATTGATGTCTTCCTCTTTTATTCTCACTTGTTGATATCTAGATCTGAGATCTATCTTGGAAAACATCCTTGCACCCCTTAGTTGATCAAACATATCATCTATCCTTGGCAAAGGATACTTTCTCTTTATTGTTACTTGTTCAACTACATAAAGTGGATACAAAGTCTCTTAGCGTACAATTCTTCTTCTTCACAAAAAAAATTGGTGCACCCCAAGGTGACACACTTGGGCGTATATACCCCTTCTTTAGAAGTTCTTCAAGTTTCATCTGCAACTCCTTCAGTTCCAGCGTACACATACTATAAGGAGTCTTGGATACAGGTGCTACTCCTAGCATCAGATTAATAGAGAATTCAATATCTCTTTTCAGAGGCAATCTTGGTATCTCTTTAAAGACATCCTCAAATTCCTTCAATAATGCACAGCCTTCCACACTTGACATTTTATCCTTATGTGCCTATTCCATGTGCGTTGTAAATACTTGACATCCTTTCCTGTAACTTTTCTTCAACTACAATGTTGAAATTTCTCTAATACTCACAACTCTTGGAATTCCATGAACTGACCTAAAATTTTCTTCCTCATACAAAAAAGTAAATGCCTTATTGTTAAAATCCAAGATAGCATGGTGCTCATCCAACTAATCCATACCAATGATGAAATCATATGAGCCCAAAGATATCATATTCAAACCATCCTTTGTGCACAGTCCCTTCATCTCCATTGGACATGCCTTAACCATCTCACTAATTTTCCCTTTTGCTCTTGTATTTAACTGCACCAACCAAGATTTTCCAAGATTTCTTCTCGACAAATGGAATGTTTCCATCATATTAGGATATAGATAACTATGACTATCTCCCAAGTCTATTAAAATAGAAATGGTTTGGTCATTAATCTTTCCTTCCACATCGATCATGTGTGACTAGAACTCAGTCTATTTTTTATCCAGCGTGGTGTAAATCCTTGGCACATTTCTACCCATATATTCCACTTTTGAAACTTGTTGTAAATTGTGCACATTCCTCATTTTATCACCTCTTTGATGGAAATATGTGTGCATGTGATTTTTGCCACAACCCCAACACTGCATAGGTTGTTTCCATTAATTTTTTCCCATTGTCTCCAACATTCTGGGCTCCTAAAGGTTTGACTGTTGTTGTGCGGTATTTCTAAAAAATGGTGGCTTAAATCCCATCTTCCTTTGTTCCACCTTGTTTTTCATCTTGTCTTCCCAAACCTTTTGGAAAGTCGATCTTCCCCTTTTCTACTCATAGAGACACTTAGCGTGACTTATGGTTTCTTCCAATGTCTTAGGATAATCATATTGTATCTTGTCACTGATAAATTAGGGCATTCCAATCAAATAACTTTGAATCTTCACACATTCATCTTTGATAAAAGGCACATAATTCAACAGTTCTAAAAACCTTATTTTGTACTCATCAATTTTCATATTCCCAAGCTTGAGTTTGAACAACTCCTTCATTTTCCTATCATAGTACCACTTGGTTAAGTATTTCTTCTATAAATACCTCTTAAACTCCCTCCAAGTCACTTTCTTCTCATCAATGTGTTGCACTTGCCCATAGTGATCCCACCACATTAATGCCTTTCCTTTTAGTTGATAAATGGAAATTATCCCTTCTGCCTATGCGAAATAGTTATGCAGTTGGAAGTACTTTCTCATACCCAGAAACCAGGTCTTCACATATTCATCCTTATTGTGCTCACCATAAAAGGTAGGAGGCTTGATCTTATTCATTTCCCCTTGTATCTCATCCACTCCAGTATTTCTCTTATTCTTTCTGACATGAGATGGACTTGAACTATTGCGCTCTTTCCTCAAAGAATGATTACCAACACTCTGTTATTTTCTTCTTTTATCATCATGAGACCTGAAAATTCTTGATATACTTGACTTAGTCTCCTTATCCATATTCTTTTATATTATGTCCCTTCATCTCCATTGGCCATGCCTTAACCATCTCACTAATTTTCCCTTTTGCTCTTGTATCTAACTGCACCAACCAAGATTTTCCAAGATTTCTTCTCGAAAAATGGAATGTTTCCATCATATTAGGATCTAGATAACTATGACTATCTCCCAGGTATATTAAAATAGAAATGGGTTGGTCATTAATATTTCCTTCCACATTGATCATGTGTGACTAGAACTTAGTCTGTTTGTTATCCATCACGGTGTAAATCCTTGGCACGTTTCTACCCATATATTCCACTCTTGCAACTTGTTGTACATTGTGTGCATTCCTCATTTTATCACCTCTTTGAGGGAAATATATGTGCATATGATTTCCGCCACAACCCCACCACTACATAGGTTGTTTCCATTAATTTTTTCCCATTGTCTCCAACATTTTGGGCTCCTGAAGGTTTGACTGGTGTTGTGCGGTATTTCTGGAAAATGGTGGCTTAACTCCCTTCTTCCTTTGTTCCACCTTGTTTTTCATCTTGTCTTCCAAAACCTTTTGGAAAGTCAATCTTCCCCTTTACTACTCATAGAGACACTTAGCGTGCCTTATGGTTTCTTCCAACGTCTTAGGATCATCATATTGTATCTTGTCACTGATAAATTATGGCAATCCAATCAAATACCTTTGAATCTTCACACGTTCATCTTTCATAAAAGGCACATAATTCAACATTTCTAAAAACCTTATTTTGTACTCGTCAATTTTCATATTCCCAAGCTTGAGTTTGAACAACTCCTTCATTTTCCTATCATAGTACCACTTGGTTAAGTATTTCTTCTATAAATACCTCTTAAACTCCCTCCAAGTCACTTTCTTCTCATCAATGTGTTGCACTTGCCCATATTGATCTCACCACATTAATGTCTTTCCTTTTAGCTGATAAATGGAAATTATCCCTTCTGCCTATGCGGAATAGTTATGTTGTTGGAAGTACTTTCTCATACCCAGCAACCAAGTCTTCACATATTCTCCTTATTGTGCTCGCCATCAAAGGTAGGAGGCTTGATCTTATTTGTTTCCCCTTGTATCTCATCCACTCCATTATTTCTCTTATTCTTTCAGACAGGAGATGGACTTGAACTACTGCGCTCTTTCCTCAAAGAATGATTACCAACACTCTGTTCTTTTCTTCTTTTATCATCATGAGACCCGTAACTTCTTGATCTACTTGACTTTGTCTCCTTATCCATATTCTTTTATATTATGTCCAGACTCTACATCAATTTGACATTGAATTAATATTTTTGTGCCTTGGCTCTCATAATCCTTTCAGTATCAACTTTATAACTCTAGACATATTTCTGCATTATTTTGACATCTTCTACCAAGTTCACATACTCCCTCTTGGATTTTGTACCATCAGAACCCAAACCGACATACAGATCCCCAAATTAATCATCGGGACTATAAGTCCTCTATGTATATTGCATGTTTTCAACCTTCTGCGCTAACTATATCCTGCTCTTAGTCGATGATAAGTCTGTAAAATGTGTGAACAATAAGATTTTTTAGGTGATTTCTTGCAACAACTACATGAAAATGTTGCACCATTTTTCAGAATCATTCTCTTGGATTTCTTGGATTATTTTAACATTCCAACTTTAGTTCACACACCCCTGCATCACGACTCTTGCATGCATCACAACTCTATACCGCGTGCCAATTTTTTTTCACTAAAACTAAATGTTACACTATGTGATACCAATTCTTGATGCACACATCTATTCATGTTAAACTTTGGCCCATACAAGTTAAATTTTGAACCAATAGCTCTAATACCAATCTGTAACATCCATATCCCTAGAGGTTGGGCCATGCTACAAAAAAAAACACTCAGACAAAGCTCTAATACCAATCTATAACGTCCCTAGCATACTATTGAGCCATCTTATGTTGATGTTTCACTGCACAGTCTCTACTTTAGACACAATCAGCATAGTTTCATTTGAATTGCGTGCTCAACCCAAGCTTGAGTCACGCTACACAACTTGTAACAGCAAAAGCAACAATCTCCTTTCAAAAACAACCTTAAGCAGCAGAATTAAATCAAACAACTGTGTGCACCATCATATTGACCACACAGTACAACTGTGCACACAACCGTCGGGGTGTCATGCTCCACTTTTTTTATTACTATGCATGGGGTCTAATTCCTTAATTGCACACACAAGTTCCTTCCTTTTGAAGCACACATGCTACAATCATGCAACACATAGACTATACGCACCTTGTCTTTGTTAACACTTCCCCAGGCACTACTCTAATGCACGCAACACCAAAAACAAGTTTCCTTGGCTCACCTTCCTATATATATACATTACATTTACACTTGGTACCAATTATCTCACCAGCCTATGTACAATTACAAAGGGTCCTAAATCAATGACATTACATTTAATTTCTTGTAGGTGTGTATTTTTGTAGAACCTTGCCATAGCTTGAGAATTATCTATACTCTGACCACAACGTAATCATTGAAACTATGACTACAACACATAGAAAGAATACGTGTTCCTTCATATATAGTGCACGACAATTCGCAAGTTCCATATGAGCCTCAGATTGATAATTAAATGGATTGGATGTTTTGATAAGACAATTAAATACACCGACATTGTTTATGTCATTGTCGAGGAACTGTCAATGGTGCAATATTCTTTCTAGTATCGATTTCATTTGTTTTGGTTTTTTTTTTTTATAAGTATGTGAGGCATGTTTTGTTTTTATGGTTATAGAATAAAAGAAAAGAACTCCAAAAAAAACACTTGGTTCAGTAAGAGTCGTTCATCGTACTAGTCTCTTTTTCAAGTTGGCAAGAAGGTTACAGATTCTACCTTAGTTTCTGCAACACTAGCTGCGATGTTGCAACATCGGTGGTTGAATGTTGTTGTGACACCAAGCAAGAGAAGATAAGAATGCAATAAGCTAGCTCACATAATGATGACTGCTCTTGTTAGCATGAAGACCAATTAGATTAAATTCCAAAGGATTGATCTGTATTCTTGAGGAAGTTGGAAAAAGGAAGAAGGGATTGGTGAATGAGAATTTTACTGAAGAAAGTGCAAGGAGAACATTTTGGGTTGTTTAAGATTTTAGTCTCATTTCATTATTTACCCAACCTAATCCTTCCCTCATTATTTACCCAACCTAATCCTTCCCTCTTTTCATCACTTCTCTTTACCTTTTACTCCTATATTTTATTCTTTTATCTAATCATGTATTCTTCATCTCTTCCCTTGTTTTCTTGCTCTTGAGATCCCTTCTTCCATCTTATCTCTTCTTCCCCTCTTTCTTCCCTTTCCTTTTCTTTTTTTTTCTTATTAATTGTTCCCCCTACCGCCTCTTCTCTCATTTATCTTTTCGTTATTTCCTCATTATCTTTTTTATCTCACCCTCTTCCTATCATTTCCCTCCCCTTCTATTCATTAAACCATACTTCTTCATTTGTACCATTTTTGCAACCCTTGATTCTCCATTGGTTACCTCTTCCCACACATAGTCTCTTTGATATCGAGAATAATTTCAAATGCACACTACTTGATGGCTTGATGATGGTAATATGCTTTTTTAATTAAACTTTCAAATCCATCTTCATATAAAAATTATAATTTTATTATGGCCATTATTTCATGGGTAGTGAGACACTCCATGGACTTTCTTGAATCCTCATGGTGGTTATGTCAGGATCTCACTATACGAATTTCATATTTGAGGTAATATCGAACTTCTTGGATTTACACAATGTTTATGTCAGGATCTCATTACTCTTATTCCACATGTTGACTAAATGTTTGATTTTTCTCTCATTTAGGTGTTTCTTTTTTTCATTTTTCCCCAGATCTTGTGTAGGTAATATCACACAATATAAGCATTGGATGCTTGAAATTTTTTGTATGTGCATGTATTCCATCAAAAATTATATGCCTACAAATATTCACACCTGTTCGGATCACCATTTGGGAACTATCACTTATTTATTGAATTTTATGGCATGTTGGCTTGGTGAATTCACTAAAAACATAGTCGAGGCAGTCATGTTTTGAGAGACCAAATGGGAATATTATTAAAACTTGTTTCTATACTAAATATCCCTTAAATTATAGCTTCCAAACCAATTTTGATCACTCAATTTGGATCTCAAATGAAAACGTTATGACCAAAACATTGATTGGGCGTAGAGTAGGAAGCTCGAGAACAGAGTTGGGACAATCCATTTTTGGATACCTAAATGGATATATCTTTCAAATTTTTTCCTAATGTATATTATATTATGAATATTAATTTATAATTCAAGTGGAATCACTCAGTTTCGATTTCATATGAGAAATTTACACCCAAAATACTAACTACCTATCCTAAATCAACACTCCTAAAACTATATTCTCCCATATGTTCATTGGCATATTTGAACCATCAAATATTCATTTATTAAACACACGTTTCTATTGTATCTACCTACATGAATCTACTTTCATCTCAAATTTTAATCAAGTCAATATGACATCAAATGGAAAAGTTTTACTTGATTTAGTGATTGTTGGTCTAGGCAAGAATTTGAAAACAACTCTATCTTGCAAGTTGTTCTTAAGATGATTTGGAATATCAATTTAAGACATTTTTAAAAAAACATTATGTTGTATGTATCCCCATGAATTGTTTTTCATTTGGATTTGGAATCACTCAAATTGGATGAGAAATGAAGAAGTTATCAACAAAATACTTCCAAGTAGTCTAAGGCGGCCACCACTCCTCAGTAGGTATAAAATGAATTTTGCTTCATTCATTTTTCCTTGGATTTGTTTTATAAGTAAATACTTGTTGTTGTTTTTTTGTGTATTTATTGGATGAAGAGAGGAAAATCACCTCTCTTCTTCCATGATCTCACATTTTATTTCAGGTAAGTGTTATTTTTTTGCGGGTCCTCGAAAGACTAAGGGAGTCAATGCATGCACAAGTGATTCTGGAAGACAGATTTTCATGCAAAAAATGGGGCATACTATCCATACATCCTCCATATCTCTGTATGAGCCTATCATTGTCCTTAATGATGTTATTGCAGTGCCACTATATGATCATACATGTCGTTACATGATGTTTCTACCCTTGCCTTATTGTTGCATTGTTGTTCCAACTTTTTCATCAATGTTGTAGATGGATAGAAGAACAAGACAAATGGAGAATTGATTTGAAGATAAAGAGAAGGCCAATACCATAGAATCAATATCCATCACCACATTTCCCACATCCTTTCTGCAAATGAATCATTTCATAAGACCTAGCATTTATTGTACTCATTCATCTGTACCATGATATGCCTATGCATTTTTGTCTTCCCAGTTTGGAATAATTGCATGATGAAGATCATTCCTTATTTATGTGGTTTCCCTTGAAGATTAAAATTTTCCACTACTATCAAGCCATAGTTTTAGTATCATCACTTTCTATTTTCTACTTCACCCATCCCTAACCCATGCAATAAAGTGACTTGGATCACTTACAATGTTGAATCACCTTATTATATCATTCCCTCCCTTATTAAATTTGATGGTGAAAACCTGTATCAGGTGCCATCATACCTTGGAATGCTTGAAAACCAGCTTGTTGGTAGGCATTCCTCGTGAATAAAATTTTGACTGTGAAAACCCTTTGGGCGCAGTTAGACAAATATTGTTTGAAAACCATCTTTTTGGCGGACAAGATTTGCAAATAAGAAATAAAAGTTCATTTCCAAGTTCCAGTTGCTCTCTGAATAAATATTCCCAAGAAGGTTGTTCCTTATCTCATTCTACAAGTCATATTGTTCTCCAAAGTTCTACACTCCATATTGTTCTTTCTTGTGTACCTTCCCAAATTATCATACATGTGTTTCTCTATGAATAATGATCTCCAAGTTGAATAAATATTTCCAAGATTCATTACTACATCAGAAGTTTGTGCTACATGTCCCAAGCTCCACACCGCTCTTCCTTGCAAATTTTCTACATCATTATTGACCATGTCAGATCAAGATGTCGCTACAACCACTATGGACTTCATATATAGGTGCAGGTATACTTATTTCTCTTTTATTTAATCACAATTCATTGGATGTTACAGATTTGTATTTGGAAAATCACTTAGGTCTTTGTCCCACTTCCTCACCTTTTTCCATTTCTCGGGGGTGGGAAATATCTTCAGTTTGGGGGGGGGAACCATTATCTTTACATGCCATAACATTCCCTCACTATTCTTGGTCAAATACACTCTAATATCCATGCATAAGAATGATTACGACTTGTCCTATTGTTTCACCACAAGAACCAACAATAGAAGGCTTTATTGCTTCGACACAAGAACCAGCAGTAAAATACCTTGTTGCAATGCAAGAACCAGAAGTGAGGGAAAAGAATGTTTTTTTGATTCCACACAACAATTAGTGGTAAAGGACCTTGTTGTTTTCACACGAGAACTAGCAGTAAGAAAAAAAGACATTCTTGTTTCTCCACAAGAACCAACAACAGAAGAAGAGAACACATTTTTGTTGTAAAAAATGCATGAGGACATGTTGTGTATTCAGTTTGGGGTAGATAGAGGTTTCTTTGCACTCCATGGGATCTCACAGTGGACAAATGGGATCAGACTGCCAAGGACAAGCAAAACAATTTCATGGTAATTTCTCAATATTCACTCATTCACATTTTTTTTTAAATGCAGAAACTTAATTGACGATATCTTGTAAACTGTGAACTGGATTTTCACGAAATTTTGAGGAGAGAAGCACTGTAGCCAGATGAAAAAAATCAATAAATTTCTCACTGACCCAGTTTATAATTTTTTAGTTACTAAGCATCATCACCTTCATCCATTTTTCATATATATTGAGATATGTAAATCATATGGCTTTGATTTTTAGTGTGGAGAAGCATTGGAATAGTAAAAAGCTTCTTGCAAACTTTGGTTGAAACTCAGTTTGTATTTTGTGAGAAAATGGTTTAAAAAGTTTGTTTCTACTTCTACAACACATGTTGTTACCAGGGATGATTTTAGGGGCTAAATTTCACTCATGGGCTAATTTTCCATGGTTTTTCCAAAAATGAGATTCGCTATTTTAAAAATGATTCGCCAAAATTATATAGGATAAAATTATGTTACCTTAAAAATCACCAAAATTTTATAAAAACTATATAAAATACTTAGAAATTTGAATTTTTTTACAAAAATATAGCCAAACATTTATAGTTGACATATGAAGGATTAGCAAGATTCCCCAAGGTTTCTACATTTTAAAATAAATTTCCATCCTTAAAATCATCCTTGGTTGTTACTTACATGTAGCATCTTATTTTTTATATCTTGGGATCTGTGCATCATGTTTCTATGATTTTTGGTAGGAAGGTGCATTAGATGGTGATCAATATACTCACCAAAAATCTCTTCATTTTGGATTATTGTTTGAATCAAATGCCACATTCTCAAATCTGTTGTTTCTTGTTGTGGTCCACTTGTTGATACTTTATTGTTGTGATTCACTTATTTCTACTCTTTTGTTGTTATTTGATTGTTGCAACTCCACCAGAGTTGTTAAAATCACTTTAGGGATACTTTTGAAGAGGCTTCAGGGTGCTATATGAAAAAAGTTTTATATTCTATCAACATCATCAGTTGGGAAAACATAGTGGTTTTGGTTACTGTGCATTGAAAAATGGAAGCAACATTCAGCCCGGTATTGGGTTGCATGAGGACATGCAACATATTCAGTTTGGGGGAGAGGTGGATTGTTGTGCATTTCTTACTTGGAACAATATTGTTTTCTTGACATTCCATTTGATAGAAAAGTTTCCAATCTGGGGGAGAGGAAAAATCATCGCCTAGAAAGGAATTTGTTTCCCCACAAGAACCTATAGCAGAAGAAGTTGTTATAGAATCCATTCCTACAAAAGAAAAAAGAAAAA
>ML783749.1:569266-617033 GCA_009831015.1 Picea engelmannii
CTTCTATGAAAAATGAAGGAGGATCTGAATAATAATATTACAATGATACAAGGGAGGGTGTCTATACTCCGTTTTCCCTCTCTGAAGCTAAAACTGTCTAATCTATAATTAATTCCTATCTAACAACATTAATTCTAATAAATTCTTTCATATCTACAAATACGATACAACTGCGCTCGGCTTTGAATGCCCGTCCAAACGACGGCGCAACGATCTCCAAAGCATTTCAAAATTGTGCATGCTGGCGCTGTCCAGCTGTAGGTTCTTTCTCCGTGCGCGCTGTCTCGCTTGATGGCGTGTGAATGCTCCTGCATCATGTTGGGCCATGGAATTGTCATCAGTTTTACATCATCTTTCTCTATTTGTAATCCCTTCTTGCTTACCCATAACCTTGTATTAATGTTTATTAATCCATTTTAAGGTTTATATGAGGGATTTAGAAAGAAGGTCATTTACATCACATTTCCTCAGTATTTCATATGAATTATGGTTAAATATTAGAGAAATAACATATCTTGCATTTATCTTTGAAAAATGGTTTAGTTTGTGAGTGTTGCAGAACCAATTGTCATTGTTGTTACTTCTACGTTGTCACTATTGTTACTCCTACAACTGAAGATTCACGATCTTGGTACTTGAGATTTCTTGTATGAAGCTTTATTGAGTCGAAATATCTTTATCCTCAAAATATATCAACAACCCAGATCTCACTTTTTGAGGAATCAAGTTTTTACGATTTGTTGTAACTTGTGTTTGATGTTACTCAGGTTTGTTGTTACTTGTAAGTTACAGCATTGTCGAAATTCCATGTACGGATTTCAAAATCCATGAAAATCTATCTTCAACCATCAAGACCTGCCATGGATTTGGACCATCAACAACCATTTTTTAATATGGAAAGAATCTTGGAATCGTTAATAAAATTAGTTTGAGTGGTTAACCAAGAATCTTGGAATTCTTGGGGAAAAGATCTTGGAGTTATTTATTATTTGTTAATTGTAAGCAAAATATCCTGGAGTTAGTTGTTGTTTTCTAATTATTATCAAAGTTGCCTTGTTGTGTGTCACCCCTTGGCACATATTCACTTCATCCATTTTGTGGGTGGAGTACTCGGGACCCACCTATCCTTGCATATGTGTTTAATATGCCACCACATGTAAGGGTGGACCCTTCGAGAGTCTGAGACTTCATAACTCTAGAGGATTGGGGTGTAGTGTCATAGATAAGTCGAAAGGGATGAAGGTCGGAGCCACATGGAGAGATTTTGGGCCCCTTCGGGAGTTCAGGATTTCGGGACTCCAGAGGATATGTGCATAGAAAGGAAAAAGGGTCGTTCAATGCCAAAGCGTCAAACGTTGAATTCCCTTTTTATCTTATGTGTTAAATGAGGATCAAGTCTCACCATTAGATTGGACAATGGATGAAATTACACCGTGTACGTAGGAACGCTAGGGAATATCTAGGACTTTGGGGAACTTGGGATGGTACGAAGGAGATGGGCGCCACGTGGCACTTGACTAATAGCGCCCGAAGAGCTTCGGGAGGCCATAACTTGCAATCCAGAGCTCATATTTGAGCCTAGTAGAAGATGTTAGAAATATATGATTGAACAGAAGAGGATGGAGACTTCGAAAAGAGGATTAGATACAATTAAGGAAAGAAAAAAGTTTATGCCCCATCCCTAAAAAGGGTACTTAGGGGTTGGGTGTGTTACAAATTGGTATTAGAGCAGGAAACAACACTTGGCCTACTTGGGCTCATGGACGAGTCACATAAAAATATTATTAGATACCCTTTAAGGGTAACACCCTATCTTACGCCATTCCTAAGAGGCCTATTTAAACCTCTACTGAAGAGAGGAATGAAACTTTCTACTGTTGAATATGCTTTGAAAAAAAAAAAATCTAAATTGTGTGTTGTTCATAAATTAGTAAATGATTAACTAACAGAAAATTCTTTATCAGCACTCAAGCAATCAGTGGATAGTAGGAAAACTACAACATAAGGGATGGTGACACACCATGAGTTGGGGGAAATCTCCCACAATAGGGAAGAGGAATCTTATGAGAGTATGGCGGTGGAAACCCCTTCATATTTGGTTGAAACCGTAAGAAGCCTCACGGAAGAATTACAGAGTTGTAAGGATGACAACGAAAGGCTGATAAAAGAGAATGAAAAGCAAAGTAAAATTAAAGCAGTCTTATTGCAAAGCTTATCAGATATACAAAGGCAACTGCAACATGGACCAGTAGCCAGTCATGTGGAAAGACATCATACTAAGAAAACTCAAAGTCCACTTGAGATACGAAAGCATGGTCCTCAAAGTGGCCACATAAGGAGAAGCACCTCAAAGAAGGCCCAACATGGAGTCAAGAGACACTCATCGGAAGAATCCTCCGGTGAGGAAATTTACAACTCCAAGGGATCTTCTGGTAGCAAAACTAGTTCACATCCCCAGAGGAGAAGAAATAAGAGGAAACATTCCAAGAGCCATGACCCTGAAGATTTTAAGAAATCCAAACCACCCACTTTCGATGGAGAAATTAAGAAGGGTGAAGAAGCGTAAGTTTGGCTCCTTGGCTTGAAGAAGTACTTCAGAGTCCATGACTACTTTGAAAACTTAAAGGCTTGAATATCCATTTTCAACCTAAATGGAAAGGACTCCATTTGATGGGAGGACCTTAAGAATGTGAAAGGAATCCATGAGAAGGACTTGTCATACAAAAAATTTCAGAAATACTTCAAGAATAAGTATATGTCAGAGAAATACTTTGATCGGAAGACCAAGGAGTTCTATGAACTCAAGTTAGGACAAATCACAATAGATGAATATATCAACAAAATTCTTGAGCTGATAAGGTATGTGCCCTACATAAAGGATGGAAAATTAAATATGCAATGATTTATTAGTGGATTACCTCAATCCTTCCAAGACATAATTGAGTTTGATGAGGCAAAGACTTTAGAAGACACTGTTCGAAAGGCAAGGTATTTCTATGAGAAATTCAAGAATAAGACAGAACCTCATGCAGACTAAAAGAAGAAAAGTAATTCGGGATTCAAGAAGAAGGGGTTTAAACCCTCAATATTTAAGAACCATGGGAAATGTTCTAAGATGAGCCTTTCTACTAAAACTATATATTAGCAAAATTTCCCATCTCATAGTGGAAATAAACCCTTTGGAGTAGCCTCAGGTAAGACTAATAACAGAAAGAGAGAACCCTTGAAATGTTGGGGTTGTGTAGAAGAACATATGTTGAGGGACTTCCCACATAGGAAACAAAACAATAGGAAGGTCTACAACATCCAGGAAGCCACCACAGTCAATGATGTGGCTAGGAGCATGCTAGAAATTTGTGCAGCCTTGGATAATAGACAAGTTGACCACCAAGCTTCAGTGGTGGAGATGGAAGGTATGATTTCCAACGATCCAGTTTCCATTTTAATTAAACTTGGCTCTAATATGAGTTATGTTTCCCCTCAAACTATTGAGAAATGTAAATTACAACAAGTAAAACATGTTAAATCATGTTTGGTACAACTAACCACTGGAACTAAAAGAAAGGTAACAGAGGTCATACCAGCATGCCAATTCATTATTAATGGATTACCCATCCAAGAAACCTTAAATATGATTCCTTTAGGATCTTATGGCCTATTGATTGGCATGGACTGGTTGGCTTCCCATAAAACCAAGTTGCATTGTTACTATAAAACTTTGGAGTGTGAAAATGAAGAAGGGAGAAAGATAACCCTACAAGGGATTCAAAATCATATCTCAGTGAGACAAATATAAACCCTTCAAGTGAAGAAGTATTGCATAAAAGGATGTCCTTTATATGCAATACAAGTGTTGGAATATATTGAGAATAATAAACCAATCCTAGAGGACCATACGATATTAAGAAAGTATAAATATGTGTTTCCAGAAGAGGTACTAGGTCTACCTCCAAGAAGAGATATCGATTTTTCAATAGAACTTGCACCAGGAGTGGTGCCAGTGTCTAGAACACCCTATAGAATGAGTACACCAAAGTTATTTGAGATCAAAATACAGCTAAAGGAAATATTGTACAAAGGCTACATTCGGCCTAGTGTGTCTCCATGCGGAGCGCTAACCTTGTTTGTGAAAAAGAAGGATGGCACACTCAGGTCGTGCATAGACTATAGACAACTCAATAAGATGACTACTAAGAACAAGTATCCCTTGCCAATGATTGATAACTTGTTTGACCAATTAAGGGGTGCTACAATTTTCTCCATGATTGACTTTAGGTCTGGATACCATTAGGTCCGAATTAAGGATGAATAAATCCACAAAATAGCCTTTAGGACAATATATGGTCACTATGAATTTGTGGTTGTGCCATTTGGGCTTACCAATGCACCAGCCACTTTATGTGCTTAATGAATAATGTACTCAGTAAGTTCTTGGACAGATTTGTATTGGTTTTCATTGATGATATCCTAATATATTCCAAGAATAGGGAACAACATGAATAACATCTCAAGCTAGTGATTCAAGTTCTAAGAGAACATCATCTCTAAGCTAAGTTTAGTAAGTGTGACTTTTTTCTAGAAACAAGTCCATTACTTAGGCCATGTTATTTCTGAAGAAGGAATGGCATTTGATCCTAACAAGATCAAAGCCATTATGGATTGGCCTGGCCCAAAGGATGTATCTGATATCAAATCCTTTATGGGCCTAGAAGGATACTATAGGAGGTTCATAAAGGTATTTTCCAAGATTGGTTTCCCAATCACCTCCCTTCAGAAAAAAGGAGTTAAGTTCATTTGGACATCGGACTGTGAAGAGAGATTCCAAGAGATGAAATACCTTCTAACCAATGCACCTATGCTAAAGATTGTATACCCAAACAAGGACTTCCTTGTGTGTACAAATGGCTACAAGGAAGGGCTCTTAAGAGTCCTTATGCAAGAAGGACATGAAATCTGCTACGAATTTAAAAAATTGAATGAGCATGAAATCAATTATGTGACTCATGATCTAGAATTAGTTGCCATAGTACATGGTTTAAAAATGTGGAGGCATTACCTCCTACGTAGAAGATTTGTGTTTATGGTAGACCATAATGGGTTGATATATCTGTTTGATCAACCAAAGTTCAATTCTAGACAAGCTAGATGGATGGCTCTCCTTAGTGAGTTTGATTTTGAAATCAAACATATCAAAGGAAAATAAAATAGGGTGGTTGATTCCCTTAGCAGAAGTATGAAAGTGATTCACTTGGCGGCTGTAAGCACATGTGAAACAAACATCAATGATAAAGTCAAAAGTGCACAAGAAAAATATGCATTTTTCAATACTGTGAAACCATACTTAGAGAAAGAGCCCATATGGATGAAGTATGAGGGTTATCAATTTATGAATGATGGCCTGTTAACTTACAAAGATAGGTTGTATATTCCAAATTGTGACGACTTGAAGAGTTTCATAATGAATGAACTACACAAAATATCATATATTGGCCATCCTATTTATCAGAAGATGATCACAACCACTACGAAACTATTGTATTGGTCTGGACTGAAAAATGACATAGCTAATTACTTAGACAAATTTCTAGAATGTCAGCAGGTTAAGGTAGAGCACTGACATCCAACAAAGTTGTTGCAACCCCTACCAATCCAAAAAATGGAAATGGGAAACCATATCCATGGATTTCATCACAGTGTTATCAAAATCAACCAAACAAAATGATGACATCATGGTAGTGGTGGACAAATTGAGAAAGGTTGCTCACTTCAATCCTGTCAAGTCAACTTGCAAGAAAATAGATATTTCCAGTATTTTCATGAAAGGGATATTTAGACTGCATGACATACCTAAGGAAATCATATCCGACCGAGATACAAATTTTACTTCAAACTTTTGGAAATCTCTATTTGTTGGTTTTGAAACTAAATTACTATTTAGTACATCCTATCACCCTCAAACCAATGGACATACAGAGAGGGTAAACCAAGTGTTAGAGGAGATGTTAAGGATGCATGTAATGCATCAGCCTAAGAAGTGGGAAGACTACCTACCACTAGTAGATTTTTTCTACAACAATGGCTATCAAGAGTCATTGAAGATGAGCCCTTTTGAGGCCCTCTATGGTAGACAATGCAAGATTCCAATCAATTTGGATAACCTAGTATACAGAATTACAATCAGGCCATATATGCTAAAACAAATGGACCAACAAGTAGTTCAAATAAAACAGAATCAGAAAATGGCTCAGGATAGAGAGAAAATCTACACAGATAGAAAAAGGACTCCTAGAGAGTTCAAAGCAGGGGATCATGTGTATCACCGAGTTAGACCCAGGAAAATCTCCTTGAGAATGGGATCATGTGCCAAGCTGCCATATTGGTATTGTGGACCCTTTAAAATTTTGGATAGAGTGGGACCTGTAGAATATAGACTAACACTTCCTCCCACAATGAAGGCACACAATGTTTTCCATGTTTCGTTACTGAATAAATATGTACATGATTCTAATCATATAAATGATCAGTATTTTATTCAGGTGGCACTAAAGGGATAATTCCTACCATAACCACAATGCATAATAGATGGGAAGGAAATCCCACTCAGGAATAGAACCATTGCATAGGTCAAGGTGCGATGGAAACACTTTGGTGCAGATGAAGCTACATGGGAAATGGAGAATGCCATGAAACATGCATACCCATTTTTGTTTACTTTTGTACATCCAGGGTACATCGACAGGTAGAAAATAGAGGATGATGTTCCTTTAAGGGGGAGGGGATTGTAATACCCCTGTTTCTTCCAACTTGTAAATATAACTATAACTTTCCAAAAGACTAAAGATGTGTGAATGATGGATTTGATGAAACTTTTGTAATAAAAGGAAATGTGTGTATTTTTGTTATTAATTAAAAATGGATAGTGTTGCATAACTATTGAAAAGGGGGTTTGCCAAGATAGACCATGATTCTATGAAATATATGGTGAGGGGAACCATAAATGGTTGATATGACCCCCACCAAACAAGTACCTTACTGGATTTAATTTCTCAGACCCAGAACAACTCTCTAACCCAGAAATGAATTACTAGTCATAGTTGGTAGTTGGGAAATCCATCCTCAAGATTTAATGAGGAGATGGGAAAAGTACCCATCTACAAGGCTTCCAAACTTGAGTTGGGGATTTAGACCCATGAAATATTGCTAAGGAAGGCAATAAAGGAAGGGATTCGGGGGCATAGGTAGGGGGCGATGAATAAAAGTCGAGAGACCAATCCCTTAGAGAGAGGAGAGTGTGTGCATCTCAAGGGTTCTGAAGAGAACTAAAAAACAAGATCGTTATGGGTGCAAGCGACTGCTGGAATTGTTTTCATTCCAAGCTGATAAACAGGGCTGTAGAGAATATGAGTGATTGTGGAAGTACTCATTGCAATCCCCCTTTCTTGGTACAAAGAAAACTATTTTCTAAGTTCCAGTGGGAGGAGGAGAGTAACCTTCATCCCTGACTATTGTTTAGCAAGAAGAAAGAGTCTCTCTGAGAGAATCATGGTCTAGCTAAGGGGTGGCCAACAGTAAATCCATTCAGGACTGGTTGTGCCTACAGTTGGGAGGAAACATACACCCATTTCAGCAATGTCTTCACAATTCTAGTTTCTAATAAGTATTTTTGTACTTTGTATACTTGTTGACGAGCGAAATTGATCGTCCGTCAACTGGGAGAGTGGAACCGGTCTGGGGTTGTCTAAATAACCCAAGCCGTTTGGAATGGACCACCCTGACGAGTTTAACGGCTCTGTTGGCTGCTCTAAGGTCTTTTAAGAAAACCAAAGAGAGAATTGATCTGAGCTAAGTAATCTTAAACAAACTAAACTAAATAAAACTAATAAAACAAACTAAAATTAACTAAAACGAACAAACTAACTCACTAATCTAATTAAAACAAACTACTAATTAAACTAAAACTAAATATAACTATTCTAACTATTATATACAATCTACTAATTGCTATTATAATAACTCAAATCAACTATCTAATTATCAGCTGTAATATTACTTATTCACAAATGTACATTATAAACAACCTACAGATTTAATTAAAACCTGCAAAACTCATGTGTTTTCTACCCTAAGACAGCCAAGAATCTCTTTTTGATTTTTATATTTTATGAAAAAGAAATAAACATTACTGAAATTAAACAATCTAATATATTTACTGAAATTAAACAATCTAATATAAATCTAATTAAGCTTATATCTGAATTAAACTACTTAATGAAAATAGTAAACAACAAACTAATTGACCTGGAAACGCTCCAAGTCTTCCCTGTGTATGATAACTTCTAAGCTGGTCGGAGGAGGGAAACTCGCACCGGTTAGTCCGTAAGCTTCTCGTAAACAATTGGCTGTGTTTCTCCTTGAAGTGTTTTACAGGACAAACAAGACATAAAAGAAAATCATAACAATCTTATGATTATAAACTTCTGCAATAAGGGAAACCTGTTATGCAAAAAATTATATATAACAATTCAATTTCTAAAGAAGATAAACATGTCATTCACAATCTGAATTAACAATTGTTATGTCTTTTATCTATTTGGAAGAGACAAGATATGGATAACAGTGATTAAAATTATATCATTTGCACATGATTTAGATAACTAAAGTAGTCATAAACCATAAACAAATTGATATACACAACATAAAACAAAATATTGATATATTGAGAAGCTAAAGCTATGACAAAACACCAAATTCTGCTTCAGTCTGTATTATAACTCCATATCCTTGTTCTCCCACAAATGAGGATGATGATTATTACAAAAATCATAAGTATATATAGGTCTCTTCACAAGGTAAAACTTCCTTGTGGATAATATCAAATTGTTTTACATAATCTGGGAGATATCCCAAAATCACCTAAACTAAGCAAATAAAATGCAAGTAAAATCTTTGATATATCCCCTAACTGCTCAACAACTCAATTGCAAATTCGAATTTACTTGCAATAGAACACAAATATCAAATTAGAAAGATATTTTAGTAACAAAACAATAAAAAATTTGATCCTACAAACTTAGCTACAGAATCATCTGATTTTGTAGCTAGTCTAAAATAGCAAATAGGACCAGATAGAAATCAAACAAAATCTTTTAAAACAATCCAATTTAATTTTTCTTTTAATAAAGATTAAAATCAAATTACTAATGGTTCAAGCAAATTTATCATTCAAATCAAACCAAATCGAAAAGGATGCAATCGGGACAGGGTAAGAATGCTCTGTTTTTTCAGTTACCATAAAATCAGGTCAAATCATAACACACTGTTTCATATCCAAATGCAATTACAAGTAAATCGTGATGTAATCAAAATCGATATAGTTATAATCGAACACAATCATAATCAATTGGTTACAGTTGTGCATAACAATTCATATTGTTTTAATCAAATACCAAACTGTTACGATTATAGTCAAAACGAAACATGCATAACAGCATCCACTAATCTTTGCCATA
Source organism: Picea engelmannii (assembly GCA_009831015.1). Lineage (NCBI taxonomy): Eukaryota > Viridiplantae > Streptophyta > Pinopsida > Pinales > Pinaceae > Picea > Picea engelmannii. Next base: position 578,776 of record ML783749.1, read on the forward strand.
GACTTCGGTTGCTGAGTGTCACACAGTTAACAGATATGACCAAAATAATGATCGTAACCATCATTGACTCGTTATAGTCATAGCATTGATATCATTCAATCAAGTGTAAATATAGGTAAACCGTTTCGATTGTATTCGAACAAAATCATACTCAATGAGTATCGACCCAACGAATTTCGTTATTGATCACCACACAGTCAACAGACAGGAGCGTGATAGAATCAACAGAATTCATAATATAAACTGGGTAAATAACCAAAACGAATATGGTTGAGTTTAATCATAGAAACAAATCGCCATCCTGGGCATAATCATTTCCGTTCAACAAATCAAATTTAAACAATACATTTATTGCAATATGAAACGAGCTAATAACGTGGTCAAACGATGTGAATCGAACAGTTTGCACTTTGGTTATGCATTAACAGAATGATATTCAAATTCGTCGAATCAAACATGGATTATAACATTATAACAGTTATGCCAACCATATCATACAGAATATAACCAATTCAAATCGAACCATTGACTGCATTCAAAATTGGAATACCAGAAATAGCCTATGTTTAGAAAATATGTTAACAACTTCAATGATCAACAGAGTATTCGATTAAAACAAATCAAATCTATCCCATGATCACTCGAATCAAAGCCAAATCCAATAAAAACTTAAACGATAATGAAAATTGATTTATCAAAGAAAAATTATATACAAAAGTGCATGCTTATGCGACAGAGCAGATCCATGATATAAACAGAGTTTAGGAGTATGTCATATAAATAGGTGAAATTCATAACAATGATGTTGTTCGAGCTACGCCAATTTTGAATTGACAACTTTTGTAGCCGACTCCACATTCTTAAACAAAATTGAACATGTTGTTCATTGTTTCTTATCAGTGGATGGCATCTTTACCTTTTGACTGGTGAGCCTTGCAAAATGATCCTCCAGAGCATGAATTTTGGACTGTAGCATTGGCACATCAAGGTAATACCTTTCCAACCATGAGCCACACTGATCACATGGTGGAGCAGCTGGTTCGGCTAGAGCAGGAGGGGGTTTCGACGAGTCACCTGAGGTTTCACAAGGCATTTTGATGCCTGGATAATTAGGATCACTTCGCAAGCAAGGTGGTAGGTTCTTCACAAAATCATATGCGGGTTTATCACACAAACCTTTAGAATAGGGATATTCACTCGCCAGGTAATGTTCAACCTCTGAGTCAGAATCTTCACTTACCATAATAGGGTCGGGGTTGACAGGTGCTTTTGGTTTGTTTCTTGCCATGCGAGAGATTAACCGGGTGTTCTTCTTGCCTTTAGAATTGGCAGTGGGTTTGGATTTGGGCCTTTTAGCCACGGGTTTAGCAGCTTCGACATGTTTGGTCACAGAATCGGGTAGATCAATAGGAGAATCGGGTAGGGGTTTAGGTAACAGAACACTGTAAGGCACAGGGGTTACTGATTTTCACTCGCTCACCACAGGCTTGTCAACTTGTGGTGGGCTTGAGTCACCAAAATTATTGTGTTTAATAAAATCCTCCCAACAGTCTCGGTGTAACCCCAACTTACAAACTATAAGCATTTTAATTAACCCAAAATGAAAAAGATTGTTATCGGACTGGTTCTGTTTGTACCTTTTAGACATTTTAAACAGACTCCTATGCAAGTAGTAAGGCATATTAATATCATAGCCCATGAAAACCATAAGTAGCCAAAGGTGGTACAAGAAAACGAAACCATATCGGCCCTCGCAGGTAATGAACTTCTTGGTTACCATCAGCAAGTCGTGCCAGCGTTGCTTAAGCATATTTGCGGGCAAACCCTTGTCACAAGAACTCACCCTTCGTGACTGGAAGAGTAATGTCCATGGGACATCTTCCACTTCGCAATTTTTTGACCATCTTTGTCCGACAATAGGAAGACCGGTATCTAAACTGAGAAATTGCTCATCAATTTCCAACTGCACATCCCCAACCTTGGCTCAGCAGCCATCAAAGGTTAATGCAAATTGTCGAGCCACGCTAGGGTTATAGCCATCAAACTTTCATATGAACGGGAGCCATCCAAACTCCTCCATGTCGTTGTAAGCACCATCGAATATCAACAATGACTGGCTACCATTGGGTTCATCCCTTAAGACCGGAGCCATGGTGCGGGTGCATGGTAGGGTTTGGATTGAACACAACAATACACAGGGGAAAAAATCGTTATGGCTAACAGTTGCAAGCGCTCAAAGGGGAACGAATTAATGTATGTGTGCGAAGGTGGTGGTATTATCACCACCATGCAGCATATTAATGGCACAGTACAGTGTTGTTCAATCACTCATCATATCGTTTAAACCATACTAATCGGCCAACCCGAAATTTCGAGCGGTGGATAATCATATCAACGTACCATTAATCAATATAAAACCAAAACCATATATCAATGCGCCATAGTATAATTCAAACCAAAGTAAAATCCAAATGTTTCATCAACGCGCCATGTGTATAATCAAACATAGCCATTCAATATGAAATCAAACCCATATGTGACCCATGCGCTTTTTGCATAATCAAAGTTTATAAACATTGCAACAAGAGATTTCATAAAATTGATAAGTCAAGAGCTTATAGTAATAAGGATCATACCATATAAAAACCTTTAATTCACCATGACCCCTATATAATTGAGTATAATTCATCAATCAACATGCTCAATGCCTTATCAATTAAAAATCAAGTTGCGCAATTAGAGTGATAATAGGCAAATGGACATAGTTCGAAAAATAAACCAAAGGTAAGTACCAATCAGAATATCAATGAGAAGATCATGACAGTCCAAATAATGATGGGGGAGTTTTCATGCTTTCAGTCGTGAAAACTAAATTGAAACCAATTGCAAATGTCGCATGAAATAAAAATGTCTTTTGTTTGCAAAATGCGACAGAAATTTGAAGTTCAAGAGACATAGGTGTAGGCAGCTTTGAGGGCAATTGAAAAAATTGAATTGGCTGCCAACAATACTATAATTGAAATGATGATTGAATATAAATGTATACGACTAAAACCTGTATTGAATGATTAAGGTAGAAATGTTTATTGTTTTTCTATGAACCCATGCTTTTGAATGGTCCTTTGGTTGCCTCGGCTTAGCATCTAGAGAGTTATGGAACATGGGTCTATAAGTGAGTCTAAGATTAAGCTATGGTCTCTGCACTGGTTGGAAATTTCCTAAGGGATTTTTTACCAAGAATAGTCCTTGTAATGCAAGAGAGTTGGGGTAGAGTTAACTAGAATACTTAAGTCTCATCGACCTCTTGAATCACCTTCATGGGAATACTAAGTTCAAACTATAAGGAAGGAGGGCACCTCCTTCAGACCCTTCACCTGTGTGACTGAGGGCTCATGTTCATAGCATTAACCAATTCATAGCTAAAATTTAAGTGTGGATCCCATGAGAATTATCTGAGGATTCATAGGATTAAGGTCTGGGAACCATGCGCTAGGCCCAAAAGTGTTAATTATTTGGGTTGGTTCTCATTGATGTCAACCCCTGAAGAAAGTCTGGTAGCGAATTTCAGTAGCACAAAGGTTTAGGCAATGGACCCAAGTTTGTTTGATGTATAATGGTATGTGTTTTAATATATTTGAAGGTAATATTATTCCATATGGATAGTACATGTCATGCCATTTCCGGTGGTACGTGGAACGTCGTATAACTCCTCACAGTTAGAGATTCATGGCCATGTGAAGTTGGAGAACCCTCATGAGTCATCTAGAAGCCCCAAAAGGTCAAATTAATCAAAGTGGTTGCAAAGAAGAAATTATTTAAATAATAAAATAAAGTGATGAGTGTACTATAAGTCAAAGTGGATACAAAATAAATTATTTAAATAATAAAGTTAATGGAGAAATTACTAAGTGGACAAGTGGTTAGAAGTGGGTTAGCCCTAAAATAAGGAAAGTGGTTTAAGAGATTTTAGAAGGTAAATAATAAAGTGAAGTGATGAGTGTACTATAAGTCAAAGTGGATACAAAAAACTGTATTTAAATAATAAAGTTAATGGAGAAATTACTAAGAGGACAAGTGGTTAGAAGTGGGTTAGCCCTAAAATAAGGAAAGTGGTTTAAGATGGTTAGAAGGTAACCCCTTGAGGAAGCTACATAAAAGAATAAATAAGAGGCAAGGATCTCTCATTTAATTAAACTTGAGCATATTGAATATCTACAAGTGACCAAGGTTACCAAAGGATATATAAGGTGAATTTCAGAGGGAAGGTGAAGTAAAGAAGGCCGAAATTCAAGGGAGGATAAATTATTTACAAGTCATCTCACCATTTTCGCAATAAATTTTTTTCTAGAATTATTCAGACCAAAAAATCTAGAGGTCGTTGAGGAAACATATCCAAGTAGATATTTGGAGTTACACTCCGTGGAAAATAGAGTTTGTGGCTAGTCCTAAAACTAGTCTAAAACATGTGTTTTGGGTAAAAACGTCATAACTTCTTCATAATAGATCCAAATTCAGTAAGACAAAATGTTTTGGTTAGAGTACAAACTATAGTATTCTTTGTACCATTTTAAGATCCATACAACAAATATTCTGTGTGGGGAATGCTCTACAATTTCGCTCTGTAGAATAAGCCAGAATTCAACAAGGTATGCCATTTTTTCTATAACTCCTTTTCTGAGAGGTTCCAAGTAGTGAAACCTGGAGTAATTCCATAAAATACACTGAAGAACATTTTGTACTATTTTCAGATCTTTTTTCATTACAGGTACATAGTTATGATTATTTCAAGTTAGGGTTGTTGACTAATTCAAAATTAGTCATGTGAGACTAAAGTAAAGTTTGATGAAAATGTTAGTCTCTTGTTGTTAAAGTTAAGGAAGGTTTGCAGGTATGTGATCATGTACACCAGCTCTATTAAAGAGTTACAAATTAGATTTGGATGATGAAATTTATGAGGTATTTCGGTTGAGGTACATGTTGTGTACATGGTTGAGACAAGTAGTTGATGAGTTGCAACATACATGAGGTGTATAGTTGATGATGTTGGTACATCTTGATGAATCATATTTTATGTGTATTTGATGAATTATTGGTACATATTTGGTGCATGGTTGATGCACTCCTTGATGGTACAGGTTGAGGTACAGTTTGGTGCATGGTTGATGCACTTATTTATGGTACAGGTTGATTACAGGTTGTTACAGGTTGTTTGGTGCAAGTTGATTGGTACATGTTTATAGTAGTATATCTCACAATGATAGTGTGGCAGTGGTTCCATCATTCTACTTCTACATCATGGTGGTTGAATAGGGAAAGGATAGGTATTTCTGGATAAATCCGTAAGTGCAGACACGAACCGATCTCCCTAGATCCACCTGGATCTAGAACAAATCATGACAAAATAATACACTTTCCCTAGATCTAGCCTATTGAATGAACTAAGAGGTAAGGATTATGGGCATACCTTGTGAACGCTTTCCTTATGTCTCTGTTGTTCCAATATTTTCTCCAATGCTCTTGCACCATTCAGATCGCAACAGTACAAACCAATCGAAGTAAAGGCAGATTAATATATTCAATAGCTAGTCTATACATATGATCAAGGAGTTATGTAATAAAGTGACATCATCTTTATGGGAAAGGGACATATTATTGTATTGAATTAATTGAAAGTGAAACTTACAACCTGAGCCTTGATGTCATAGGTCTCCTTTCGATGGCTCCTAGCTCTGACACACACACTTGCTCATGCATGAAGAAAATCAACCACTTGTGATGACCTTGTTGTTGTCTCTAGCTGTTGTAGCATCAGTCCTCCATACAGTCTTGCACTAATTCTCCAATCAATCTCTTGCTAGTTTGCTTCTAACCTTTTCCATGAGAAATCTCCTCAATATATAAGAGAAGATACATTAGTTACTTGGATAGAAAATGATCCCAAGATATCTGGAATGCCAGTACTTGAACAACCATTCGAAGCCAACTCATCCTTCTAGAAGATTCCCTTCTAGAAGGTTCGATATTTTTATATTTTTCCTTCATTAAGAACATGTTCGCACCCTGCAATGAGGTACAGTGCGAATAGTTCGCATCCTAGCTTAATGCAGTCTGCGAGAATCATGCATTCTTGCAGGCAAGTATATAGGTAGCCTGCGAACTCTCTTTTAAAATGTGATTTCTGGAAACAAATAAGTGTAACTTTTCTTTGGAAAATGTCTTTAGTGAAGAGCTTGATTTTCCATTATCATGACATCATCTCGATGACCAAAATTGTGGATAACAATAGGTGGTTGTAGCTAGAGAACATAGGGAGTTCTATCCTCCTTCTGGTTGTAGCTAGAGAATTGGGGAGTTGGAGCTTCCCTCACATTGTAGCCTGAGAAACTAGGGGGTTGGAGCCTCATTCCAGTTGCATCTAGAAAAAAAAGGAAGTTGGTTCTTCCAATGAATGTAATTCTTAAAGACATATAAGAAAAATAATTATGTGGTTTTATCCCGCTTTGGGTTTCCACGTAAAAACATTGGTGTATTGTGTATGTGTATGATTTCTCATTTGTTCATTGTTTATTTAATCTACAATTATTGGATGATAATGGTACATTGATATAACACTTGAATTTTATGGTTAAAAATGATTAAATTGATCTATTATCAATTCATCCCCCCTCTCAATAATCCAACAATTGGTATCAGATATGGTTCCTTCAGGAAACAATTTAACCATTGGAAGGAGATCATGGATTATTCTGAGAATGGAGTACCATTGTTTAATGGTCAAAATGGTTTAAAGTATGAGTTATGGATTGGAAGGAAAAAATTATTTTTACAGGCACATGGGTGTTATATTTGGCTATCAGTCGTTACTGGATATGATAGTTTAAAAAGGGAAAAGATTGCATCCAAGAAGGAATTGAAGAAGAATAACAAAATAGCAATGGATTTCATCTGGGAAGGATTACCCAATCCAGTAAGAGAAAAGGTTGGTAAATTTTCATTATCCAATGAACTTTGGGATAATTTACATGACATATATTCTTCACTCGTCGCAGATTCAGAAAATTCCAAAGAAGATGCAAGTAGAGATCAAGAAGAAATATGTTCACCATGTCAAAAAGATTCAGAAGATGAAGAGTACATAATCAAAAAAGGTATGTTGTTTTGATTTAATTGTGAAAAATGTGGACATCTTGAAATACAATGCCATGAAGGAAATGAGACAGAAAAACTAATTGAAAAGGAAGGCAATTATGAAGCAGAATTGATTAGTGCTTTAGATGAACTAAGAAAAGAAAGAGAAGAAAATGAGTCGCTCAAGAAAGAGTTGATGAAACAAAAGGAAAGTGTTCACATTTTTTAAGAATCCCAACATGTCATCAAGAACTTAAGAACTCAGCTAGAAGAAGCTAGAAATATCAAAGAAAATATTGAATATCAAAAACAATATTTGGAATCCAACATAGACACGTAGAAGGAAGAAGCAGAAATGAGAGAGAAGATATTGATAGATCATCTTAAGGAAAGAAATAACGATCTAAACCATATTGAGGTAGAAATAATCACATTAAAAATCCAACTTGAAGAAGCTAAAAGAATAGAAGAAGTCATGAAGTCTCAGATAATGAAGAAAGAAGAAGATGTTGAGAAGCTTGAAGAAGAAGTTGTCACATTAAGAAGTAAAATCGTCAATCTGAACAAGAACGTTGAAGAGACAAAAACATCCACATCAGTTATAGAGAATGAAGAGAATCACTCTAGGTTGCTAGAAAAGAAGAATGAAGAAAATAGAAAGAGTTATGTAGAAGTACTCAAAGGAAGGAATCATGGTCAACCAGAATCTAAGAAAACTATTGAATATACATCTTCAAGAAGACCATCCATGTTCAAGCCACAAATAAGCTTCAATCATGATCGTGATCAGTCAAGGCAAAAATTCAAATGGACTATGCCACAAAGAAGATCATTCACTCCCAGGTATGCAAATTTATTTTATGGTCATTGTTTTTATTGTACTAATTTTGGACATAAGGTTGTAGATTGCATAGATTATAAAAGAAATGTTCAAGCAAGAAATTCCTATGTGGTTCCACGTAAAATTGAATGTTACAAATGTCATAACTATGGACACATAGCTAGTGATTTTAGAAGCATGATCGATAATTCCATGAAAGAGAACACTGATATCAAATATAAGAAAGTATGGATAAGAAAACACGAAGAACAGGTGAACAAAGACCAGGTCCCAGAGATCGCAATATTGCAAATAGAACGAGATGAATAAAATTCTACAGATAAAAAGAAAGATGTCAGATACAGAAAGGTTTGGAAAATAACTGAAGGAAAAGAATGAAATGTAAATAAGGAACATGTTCAAGAGATTGTACTTTCATGCATTGTAGTGAAAGATGAATCCACAGATAGAACAAAGGAAGTCAGAGCTCAGAGAGTTGATGAATATACTAATGGAGATGATGATGAATACACATCAGAGCAGGAATTGTTCTAGGTCATCTGGCTTAGAGACTCCAAGATAATATGAATATTAGACAGGGGGAGTCTATGCGATAGCTGTGACAAACCAAAGAACCATCCTTTGAGCAGCTTGCAGAGTTTGAGTAGACAGATCCAGAGCAGTCAGTTATCAGAAGTACAATTTGATAGATTAATCGGTTGTAGTAGTGAATACTTCATGATAGTATAGTGATAAATGGGTCAGCATTATGGACAGTTGTGCAGTAGAGTATTGGACAGTATTGAAAGAGATGGATTTGTAAGAAAACTTAGCAGGTTTGGACAGATATATGACAGTGGAAGACAGCATGGATTCATAAATTGGTTTAGAGAAAAAGGAACATTATGGATGTTAATTACACAGGAAATGGCTCGAACAATGCTAATGGATTCCAAATTGACAAATATTTTTTGGACACATGCAGTGCATACAACAGTTCACATTCAAAATAGAGTAATGCTCAGAAACAACAATAACAAAACTCCCTACGTGCTATGGAAAGGAATACTAGAAAATGTGAAACACTTCAGAGTATTTGGAAGCAAATGCTACATCAAAAGAGAAGATGGCAGAATGGGAAAGTTTGACTCTCGTGTGGACAAATAAGTACTTGTTGTTTACTCAAGTACAAGGAAATCATACAAGTGTTGCAATCTGAGATTGAACAAAGTTGTAGAAAGCATCAATGTAACAATTGATGAAACAGGTGGACGAGAATCAAAGGAAGAAGAAAATGAATCAAAGTGGAAAAATTTTACGAAGAAGAAGCAAAAGATGAAGAATAAGTAGAAGAGGAAGATGAAGAAGATCAGACAGAAGTAGAAGAGCAAGTTCAACAACTGCCTCCAAAGGCACCTAGCAAACGAGTATAGAAGAATCATCCTTCAGATCAGATTATCGGAAACAAGGATGCAGGAGTTGAGACTAGAAGAAGAATATGTTCACTAGAACAAATGCACCTAGCACTCTTATCTACGATTGAACCAAATAGTTTTGAAGAGGCCAGCAAGGATCAATTCTGGAATAAGGCCATGGATGAAGAATTGAATCAAATAGAGAAGAATGACACTTTGAAATTGGTTCCAAGACCAAAGAATACGAATGTGATTGGCACAAAGTGGGTTTTCATAAATAAATTGAATGAAGATGGACATGTTACAAGGAACAAAGCTAGATTAGTATGTAAAGGATACAGACAGGTTGAAGGAATCGACTTTGAAGAGACATTTTCCCCAGTTGCCAAAATGGAAGAAATATGATTTCTCTTAGCGTATGCATGCTCCAAGAATATTAAAGTGTATCATATAGATGTGAAATCAACTTTTATGAACGGGGAACTTGAAGAAGAAGTCTACAGTGAACAACCAGAAGGATTTCAATGTTTAAAGAACATAGATTAAATGTGTAAATTGAAGAAGGCCTTGTATGGTATAAAACATGTTCCTAGAGCATGGTACTCTAGACTGGATAAATATATACAATAGGTAGGGTTTATAAAAGGAAGTGCATACAACAACCTCTACATCAAGGTAACTTAAGTTGGTATTTTATTAATTGAAGTTTATGTTGATGATATTATTTTTGGAAGTACTGATGACAGGTTAAGCCAGAAATTTGCAAAGGATATGAAGAATGAATTTGAAATGTCATTACTACGAGAACTATCTATCTTTCTGGGTCTTTAGATACATCAAAGCAATCGAGGAATTTTTATTTCTCAAACTAAGTATATCATATAAATGCTAAAGAGGTTTGGAATGGAAGATTGCAAACCAGTTACAACTCCTATGCAAACCAGTTGCAAGTTGAGCAAAGATGATGATTCAAATTCTATAGACCAAAGGAAATACAGGTCAATGATTGGTAGCTTATTATATGTGACATCATCCAAACCAGATGTAATGCAGGTAGTTGGACACGTGGCACGATTTCAAGCAGCACCAAAGCAATCACATGTCTTAGCAGTGAAGAGGATTTTCAGATATCTTAAAGGAAAAGAAGAGTTTGGATTATGGTATCCAAAAGGAAATGATTTATCACTTATTGCCTACACAGATGCAGATTGGGTAGGTTGCATTGATGACCGACAAAGCACTAGTGGAGCAGAATTCTACTTGGGTGAGTGTTTAGTATCTTGGCTAAGAAAGAAACAATCATCAATATATTTATCTGCAGCTGAAGCAGAGTATATTGTAGCAGCAAGATGTTGTGCACAGGTTTTATGGATGAAACAAACTCTGACATATATATAGGTTGAGTATGATGAGCCCATTCCAATCTATTGTGATAATACAAGCACCATCAGTATCTCAAAGAAACTGGTGATGCACTCCAATATGAAGCACATTCCAATCAAGTATCACTTTCTATGGGAATAGGTTGCAGAGAAGAACATCAGACTTGAATATGAGGGCACAAAAGAACAAGTGGAAGATGTCTTTACAAAACCACTTCCACGAGAATCCTTTGAGTATCTTCGCCAGAGAATCAGAGTAATTTATACTCCAAAATGAATGTTTTTGAATGATTATCGTATATGTCTTATATTTACATGAGGAAGCACCATAAAGAGGACAATTCAGGTTGGGATATCAGTTTCAGGAAGATTTCAGTCAAGGAGAGCAACCTCGGATGGAAAGATACCTTTTCCATTGATGACAAAGGGGGAGAGATTTATCAGATGCAAAGGTAAATGCTTGGAGAAAGAGCATAGAGGCATGGTTCCAGGGGGAGTGATGGTCACAGGGGGAGAATGAGTGATATGACTTCAGTATTGCATCAGAGTGTTGCAATCAATGCCAAAGGGGGATATTTTTTATTATTTGGGTTGGTTGTCATTGATGTCAACCCTTGAATAAAGTTCGGTAGAGAATTCTAGTAGCACAAAGGTTTGGGTAATGGACCCAAGTTTGGTTGATGTATAATGGTATGAGTTTTAATATATTTGAAGGTAGGACTGTTCCATATGGATAGTACATGTCATGTCATTTTCGGTGTTATGTGGAACGTCACATAACTCCTCACAGTTAGAGAATTATGGCCATGTGAAGTTGAAGAACCCTCATGAGTCATCTAGAAGCCCCAAAAGGTCAAAGTAGTCAAAGTGGTTGCAAAGAAGAAATTATTTAAATAATAAAGTAAATGGATGAGTGTACTATAAGTCAAAGTGGATACAAAATAAATTATTTAAATAATAAAGTTAATGGAGAAATTACTAAGTGTACAAGTGGTTAGAAGTGGGTTAGCCCTAAACTAAGGAAAGTGGTTTAAGAGATTTTAGAAGGTAAATAATAAAGTGAAGTGATGAGTGTACTCTAAGTCAAATTGGATACAAAATAAATTATTTAAATAATAAATTTAATGGAGAAATTACTAAGTGGACAAGTGATTATAAGTGGGTTAGCCCTAAAATAAGGAAAGTGGTTTAAGATGGTTAGAAGGTAACCCCTTGAGGAACCTACATAAAATTATAAATAAGAGGTAAGGGTCTCTCATTTAATTACACTTGAGAATATTGAATATCTACAAGTGATTGAGGTAACCAGAGGATATCTAAAGAAAATTTCAAAGGGAAGGTGAATTAAAGAAGGCCGAAGGTATCTTATTTACAGGTCATCTCACCATTTTCGCAATAACTTTTTTTCTAGAATGATTTAGACCGCGAAATCTGGATTTCGTTGAGGAAACATATCCAAGTAGTTGTGATAAACATTTCAGATTGTGGTTTGTTGTATTTTTGGAGTTACACTCCATGGAAAATAGGGTTTTTGGTTATTCCTGAAACTAGTCTAAAACATGTGTTTCGAGTAAAAACGTCATAACTTCTTCATAACAGATCAAAATTCAGTAAGACCAAATGTATTGGTTAGAGTAAAGTCTGTAGTATTTTGTGTACCATTTTTAGATTCATACAAAAAATATTCCATTCGGGGCATGCTCTACAATTTTGCTATCTAGAATAAGCCGGAATTCAACAAGGTATGCCATTTTTTCTATAACTCGTTTTCTGAGAGGTTCCAAGTAGTGAAACCTGGAGGAATTTCATAAAAGACAATGAAGAACATTGTATACTATTTTTGAGATATTTATTCATTACAGGTACATAGTTATGATTATTTCAAGTTAGGATTTTTGACTAATCCAAAATTAGTCATGTGAGACTAAAGTAAAGTTTGATGAAAACGCTAGTCTCTTATTGTTAAAGTTAAGGAAGGTTTGTAGGTATGTGATCATATACACCAGGTGTATTACAGAGTTACAAATCAGATTTGGATGATGAAATTGATGAGGTCTTTTGATTGAGGTACATGTTGGGTACATGGTTGAGACAAGTAGTTGATGATTTGGCACATACATAAGGTGTATAATTGATGATGTTGGTACATCTTGATGAGTCATAGTTTATGTGTATTTGATGTATGATTGGTACATATTTGGTGCATGGTTGATGCACTCTTGATGGTACAGGTTGAGGTACAGGTTGGTGCATGGTTGATGCACTTTTTTATGGTACACGTTGATTATAGGTTGTTTGGTACAGGTTGTTATAGGTTGTTTGGTGCAGGTTGATTGGTACAGGTTTACAGCAGTATTACTCACAGTGATAGTGTGATAGTGGTTCAATAATTATAATTCTATGTCAGGGTGGTTGGAAGGTGAAAGGACAAGTGGTTGTATCCACCTTCCAGTTGTAGCCGGAGAACATAGGGGATTGTAGCCAGAGAATTGGAGAGTTGGAGCTTCTCTCAGGTTGTAGCCTGAGAAACTAGGGGGTTGGAGCCTCATTCCAGTTGCAGCTAGAAAACAAAGGAATTTGGTGCTTCCAATGAATGTAATTCTTAAAGACATATAAGAAAAATAATTATGTGGTTTTCTTCCTCTTTGGGTTTCCACGTAAAAACATTGGTGTACTGTGTATGTATATGATTGCTCATTTGTTCATTGCTCGTTTACTTTGCAACTATTGGATGATAATTCTACATTGATATAACACTTTCATTTATGGTTAAAAGGGATTAAATTTCTCTATCACTGATTCACCCCCCCTCCCTCTCAGTAATCCAACAGAAAGGAGATAAGATTTTCTAGATTCGGAACTCTGGGGCGTTATGGCCTTACCACTTTCAAACCGTCGGAAGGAAACTTGTTGTTACGGTTATCCACAAGGTTGACTGGCATCTGGAAGTTTCCCTAACTGTGGTAGATGGACCCACCCCATCGATAAAGCATGATCCACTTACCGGTCTCGAAGTCATGCGAGTCATAGATCTGAGGGCTCTCGAGATCTTCTCTGACCATTGGATCTACATCGCAGTCAGTACAGTGTTGACCACTTCAAGAGAACAACGATGTCATGACACCAAATCCCCCGAATGTTGGAGCTATGAATTAATGAGAACTGTAGATATATGGATGCTTCGGGATCTTCCCTGGCCATCGGATCTATGCCAAGGTCAATCCGACGTTGACCACTCTAGAAGAAAGGGGGTGGTAAGCGAGCTAAACACCCGAACACCAAATTCGTGAAGTGATAAGAGCCATAGATCTAAGGAAGTTTCGAGATCTCCCATGACCATTAGATCTATACTGTGGTCAGCCCGATGTTTACCAATCCAGGAGAAAAGAGCAAGTCACACAGTGGATCCCTCGAACACTGAAGTTACAAAGTAATGGAGGTATTAGGTCAATGGATCTATGTGGATGCAACTCGATCGTGACATCTAGGGGCATCGTAAGGTTATCAGTATAGAGTGACGTGGCATGTTGACATCACCCAGGGTGACATGGACCCATGTGTCACCTTGATTCATACTTTTTGCAGACCCTATGTGCCCATTATAATGTGACACATGTCACCCACTGATAGTGCCACGTGTCATCTCTACCTTGCTTCGTGTCACCCTCTGGCACATATTTCCTTGGTCCATTTTGTGGGTGCAGTACTTAAGACCCACCTATCCTTGCCTTTTCATTTAATACACCACCATGTGTAAGGGTGGACCCTTCAGGAGTCCGAGACTTTGAAACTTCGGAGGATTGGAGTGTAGTGTTGTAGATAAGCCAAAAGAGTCGAAGGTCGAAGCCATGTTGCAAGATTTCAAGCCCCTTTGGGAGTTATGGATTCTGATTGAGGTCTTGGATAGCTATGCTTATCCTTTCTCCTTCCTAGTCCCACTGTTGGACCTGTTGATCCTCTTCCATCTTTGTCGAGAGCTGCGTTGCTTTCTCAAACAAGTCGTCCGCCACGTGGACTTGTCATTCTATCTCTTGTATCTATGTTGTTGCCTCCTGTTTCCTTTGCTCTCACACCTACAGTGGAGTGGTAGGTGTGATTTTATCCCAAATATCTCAATCTCCTGTTGGTATTGATCAATTTTCTACACAATCTGATCAATCTTCTCTATCCTCATGAGTTTGGTCTTCTACGCGTTCTTTGGGATATTCTCATAGGCTATGACCACTTTCTTCTCCAGTCCCTTCACGTGTTCATTCTCTTCTTTGGTCTCGATCTTATCCTACTCGAATACCAGTTCAATCTCGTCTCGAATATATTTTACTTGTTGCAATTATATTGTATCTGTGTGTGCACGAGACTGTACCTCCTGTGTAACGTTGATTTGCAGTTTATATAGTGCCTTGGTTGGTATCCGTGGAAATACCAACTGTAATTGAGCCAATTCCTTTAGGGGTGTCTACCCCACGATTTAGTTCATGCGCAACATGTTGGGTGTGACATGAAATGTTGAGCTCAGTTGTGCTATTTTCTGTATTGTATCATGCTCGCTTGCTCCAAGTTCTCCTCCTATCTATAATTCTGACGAGCTCGTTTCTACGCTGATGTCGGTTGCCTATGCTTCCCCTATTTGCCTGAGGATTTGTCGCATGTATGCCAGATCTTCTTCAATTATGTCCTTTTGGTGCGCAGCATTCTCAAAATCCTCAAATATGTGATCTTGGACCACTTGGGCCACCATGTCTGCATCATCCTCCATGATCGTGTATTCTGGATGCGTTTTGTGTGCCTTTATCTTCTTCTGTGCACCCCCCATCTGGGTGGTTGGTCGCTTAGTCTGACCTATCTCTTTTGGAGTAGCACTTGATATAGTTCCTTTTGTTTCCATGGCATGTTTCTGTTGTACCTGTGGCACCTTTTTGTTGTTCTTCTTCCCCGTCTGGACTCTTGTCTTGGATGTCCCCCCTTTCTTCAGTTATGTCTTGTTCTGACCTGTCCTTGGTTTCTTGGGAATTGTTACTTCCTCGAGTTGTGTTTGTTCCTGTCATACTTCCTCAGCATGTGTGTGTTCATGTCTGACCTCCTCCTCTTCTATCTCTGCGGGTATTTCCTGAGTGAGGACTAGAATCATCCATTCGTCTTCCCAATCCTTAATGCCTATTTTTATGTCCCCCTCTGTGATGCAGTAACGCAGTTGTAGCAATTTCTTTTCAAGATCCTTCCTCACCTGGATCCACATCACATGTCTAGTGGATTTGAAGTTGGTTATGCCCTGATAGTGTGCAACAACTTATGATGTTATCCTCCAAGTGTTGGTGATGGTTTCCTGTAGGTCACAAAGATATCCTTCAAATATAGTTGCATTCTCTCTCCCATTCTTGGCATCCGAAGTGACTCCAAGCAATAATTATCGCACTCCATGGAAGGTTTTGGGTCTAGTGGAGAAAAATGTGTAGTTCATCTCCTTCCATCCCATAATGGCTATCAGGATGAGTAGCCATGAATATTGAAATTATGTCCCCAGGTCCTGCACATACTTGCAGTTTTCTAAGAATAGATTCAATAACTTAGGGGCCCAACTAAATGTGGTGCCCTTGGAACACTATGTTGCAGTTGTGATGACCCCAGTCAGGACTTCCTCCTTGTGGGAATTTCCTGAGAAGCTTGCATGCCATGATTTTTCGTGGCCATTCTTGTCATGATGTCACTAATACACTTGATAATGATTCCACTCGACCCCCTTTCAGTGTCATATTTCTTATTCATCTCCTCGACCAATGATTTCTCCTTTGTTTTTTCTTCGAGTAACTGTGTGGGATCCATGCCCCGTCATGGCATCCCTGTGATGTGTGCGATGATCTCTACGTCTATTGAGACGAGTTGTTCCAGCCATAGATCTTTTTCGTGTGTGACCGCCATCAACTTCTTGACACAATTGTTTGCATACTGGCCTCTCCCAAAGTGTGGTAGGTCCAACAAACCTAAAATCCTAGTTTTGGCCAATCTTGCTACCCACTGGACTGGTTGATGAATTAGTTCCCCAAAGGGTCCTATACCCACATTTTGTAGGTAGACTTGCTTAGCGAACTCTGGGAACTTGTCCGTGTTCGTTACATCTTGGTCTAAGTACCTCACATTCTCTATATAACCTAACAAATTTGTTGATACACGTACCCCTTCCGGTATGCATGGAAAAACAATTGTTGTGGAAGGTTGTCTGTGCAGTGACCTAGGTACCATTTTCTTGTCCTTTTGTTGTGGTGGCTAACTCAAGGTTCCCGCCTCCATTATTTTTTCTTCGTCATACTTCTCTAATCGACCAGTGACATATTCCACTGCTCCCTCCTGTGGCTATTATGACATAGTTGTCTATGATCCTTTTGGCGCAGTCATTTATTCCTAGTTTGGAGTCGTCCCATTGACTCTTGAGGCCTCCAAAGGGTTTTCGGGTTGCACTTGGCTGCCTATGTCCTCATTTTTTTGGCCCTGCCCCTCTTCCGTCCTATCGATTTCCATTCTCGCAGGTGTTGTCTATTGGTTTTCTTCTACCACGCGTGTGGGGATTCCTAGTTTTGTGTTCGGTGATGGGATTTCGTCCACATTGACGCCTCAAGGTAGAAGTATTTGGACGATTTCCACATGTCTAGACACTTCGACCTATTTGGAAATACATGTATGATGATACCAACATCAACAAAGAGGAAAGGACATAGAACTACTAGTTTTTGGTGTGCCAAAGTATGTCTCTTTTGTGGGAAGAAAGGCCATCATGAGGTATCTTACTGGGAGAATCAATCCATCTGCCATAAGCCTAAATGGTTATGGAGGAAGAATGGAAAGAAGACTTCTCAAATCCAACAACAAAATCATAGGCACATGGAGAGGAGGAGGATGTCAAGTATTCCATACAATAGCACCAAGAAGTTTTTTCACCACTGCAAGTTGAGTGACCATTGGAAAGTGAAGTGTTGGAGACTTCATCTAGAGTTTCACCCTAGAAACTACACAACCAAGAGAAGAGTGTGAAGAGTGAAGAGTAAATAGGATTAATATTTCCCTTTGTATCCAATCCAAGGAGAAGAAGGTGTCCAAGGAGTTTCAACATCTCAAGAGGTCAACCTTACCAATGAAGAAAGAAATTATGTGGTGGAGGAAGGAGAGAATAGAGAAGGATCTCAAGAATGGGTTGTTGTTTCTTTCATTGCAAGCTTCTTAAAGAATGACTCGGTAGTATATGAACCAATTTACCTATGATCAAGTCTCCTACAACCAACATGTAGGGGTATGCAATACTATCATTCAATTGACATGGAAGCAAAGAATTGTTTACATGCCAGGAAGTAATTGGTCCTAGTTGAAGAAGGAATTCCACACCTTCTAGTGTGGAAGTGTTGCATGATGGCATAGATTTATAGGATCACACTGAGCAAGAAGACTAGAATTCAACCTAGCTTCATTGACTACCAATATGGACAATATCCAAGTCTGGGAGAGATGGGAATGAATGTTTATTATAGAGTTTGGATTTGGATATTTCTCAAAGTTGATAATCAGTTAGCAGACTTCTACATTGTAGGAACAAGCGAGCCAGCAATAAGAGCCAAAGCCAAAACTAGAGCGAGTAGCCAGAGCTAGAGCTAGAACTAGATCCAGTAGCTAGAGTCATGAGCCAGAGTCATAGCCATGTTCTAGAGAAGTAGACAAAAGGCATGTTGTTCCAAATTGGTTTCCTTTAAGATTTTGGAGACAAAAACTCCTCTCAATGGGGAGGTGTGATTTGAAATGGATCCAAACAAGTGAATGGTTGTAATACTCAATACCTATAATTTAATTCGATGATTAATGAAGGTTACCCTTCTTGTTACCCAAAATCTCCCTATGTGTTCCTATACTTTCACTCTCAAAGGGTATTTTGGCCAAGGAGGGGTGTAGGCATAGAGAACCATGAACAACATTGTGACCAAATATTGTTAAAATGAAATTTGAGAAACCATTCGAAGTTGGTTTTCCCATTTGGATTTCCAGGGTAAACACTACATCTTTATGTGATGAAATCCTCTCATGGTTGTGTTAATTGTTGTGCTTTAGTTATTGGTGACTAATTTTGTGTTAAAATTATTTGCATGAGTTACATAATCTCTCTCTTACATTTGAATTGTAGCCTGTAATTTTATTAATGGTCTCAAGTGGAATTCTTATGAATTTTCATTCAAAAATTATGTTATTCATACATCCTCTATGAATGCAACAACCATAAATTTACCTCCATCTGTTTCTTGTTGAATTGGATATCAATGGTTGTCATGAGATGGTTGTTGAATGTAATTAGTTGAGTTTCTAATTTTAATTCAAAAGAACAATAAGAATATATCCTGAGAACATTGGTTCCAAGGCCATCCTTCACACAAGAGTTGAGGGTCGACTTGGAGAGCATACGTAAGATTTAAAAGGTTGTATACATCATTGTTGGACTTGTATGCAACAATCCATAATTTTATGGGTCGTATGATCTCATATTATGGTTGTAATTGTTTCTTGGGTGCTATGTAAGGTGGTTCCCCACTCAACAAACCCTTATAGAGATAGGATATAGGCTAGACAAAACTTGTGTGTATAACCATCTGCCCCAACTTTACAACGGTATCCCTCTTCACTCTAAGTGGAATTGAGCTTGCGGCTATAAAAAACTTTAACTAGTTATTGAATGAGTAATATGTTATGTCCTTGAATGCAATGGACTCCATATATATCCAAAGAAATGTACCCTTTGTCATAAATGTGGGCATTCTCTTATCTTGAATTATGTTCTTTTAATTGTTTGTCTTATTTGTTGGGAAGTTCATTTATGTTTGTTTGTGAGGAAGCTGTAAAAATTCTAATAGAAATCCTATGGGATAGCTCTTGTGTCTATAAGACTGTGATATTTTTTCCCTTATCTTGACATAACATTTTGGTGGGACATTCATATTTTTGCTCTATATTTGAGAATATGCATGTATCACTACTGCGGTAACGTTGGCAGAGGCGAAAGAATTTATTTTCATTATTATATTCAAAGAAATACACTTGAAAATGTTGTTTCTCTTTTATCAATAATAGAGTGTATCCCTTTGGATATTGGAGGATAAACATATGTGCATGTATTTATTTGTATTCTCATGTATATTCAGTGGTAAATAAAAGAGACAACACTAACATCCCTATTCTTATTCTTCGTTGGAGCAACATAAGTTATCAAAATGTTGGGGAATAATAGAGGGTTGTTCATTTCATTATGTAATCCATATTATATTTAGAAAAAATGAAACACACACATAAATATAGCAAAGAGAACAGTAGTATAGTGAAAACCCAACTTCTATTAATGAATAAAATAGTAGAATATTGTAGAACACAATTGGCTAGAATGGTGGTAGCTTATCTCTGAAGAGAAAGAGATGTCGACCACGCTCATTCACAAAAGGATAATAAAATGGACTAAAAGATTGGTCTTTTAACATAAATAAAGAAATATAAAGTTTTAAAATCCTAACCCTAGGAGGTGAAGTGCCAAACGGTTTGTGAGCCCCAAGGTGGTTAGTTAATGCATCAACTTCTGGGGGATGAAACTTTTGCATACAATATCCTTTTGGAGAGTTTAGTAGATCATTGGAAATACATAGTCGATAATTACAATTATTGGCAGGGCCTAGGCATGCCATGGCTATCCCAGGCACATGAATAGCCAAAAAACATTGTTTAGGGCCTCAAAATGGCCCCGAAAGTTTAGGACCCAAAAATCATAACAAAAATGACCAAGATGGAGAAACATGATGAGTTACTGGAAGAGATGGGTAGCCATATATATCCACCTAGATCAGTCTTCCCCCCTTAGAAATAAATGGTCCCCATAGCGTCAAGTTCCCTCAAGAGATGGGGAAAATTTTGTTGAATCTGAACCTTGGTGAGATACTTGCCTTATTGAAGTAGGTGTCCTTCTTTGACAACCCGATAGAGTTGTATGTTCTATTGGTGGGTACCCTTCACCCTAGTTTCCATGATCTAATATATTTAATATAACACAAAGTAGTCAGGATTGAGTTCCTAAGGGGCCAATTTCTCAACTTCCTCTTAGACGTTCAACAGAGATGGGAAATATGGTCGAAGCAACTCCACATTAAAACTAGGTGCGAGCCAAGGAAATGAGGAATACTCAATTAGAAATCATTGTCACCCATATCCTTTGTGATGGTGAAAGGCCCATATCGAAGTGGTCTAATCTTCATGTGGGGTCTTGTGAGGCACTCTTTTTGAAAATGCAACCACACATTTTCACCAACCTGAAACTCGTGAGGAACCCAATGTTGGTCATGTCACTACTTATATTTAGCTTTAGCCTTCTACAATATATCATAAACATGTTGTAGGAGGTGTTGGATCCGTTCAAAAAAATTGGTTTCTCTTTCTGCCTTGATCTGAACATGGGAGAACTCTATCAGGGAATATGGAACTAGCATAGTTGCATCAATGGGGGCCAATGGTTGAAACCCAAAGCACACTTAAAAAGGTTTGTGGCCAACAGAGTTGTGGAAGGATCTATTATAGCTATGTTGAACATATGGAATACTCTCATCCCATGTATGTGGATGTTTTTTAATGTACCCCAATCCAACTAAAGAACATTACAAGTGGAAAACACAATTAAAAATAAGATTTTCTACTTAATAATTTCTTGTAGCTTACCAACTACATATCACACAAATATTTAACCCATTTGACTAACACCATAGTTCGAAATGCATCTAACACCATATATTAAAACCGTGAATGCACCTAGTAAGCACACAACAAACACATAGCATTCATATAAACCATTTTCACAATAGAATAAACATATTAACATGACAGAGAACTATCTATTAATGATTAACCAATTGGTTGCATATGAAGGATGAACCTCCCATACATAGGCATTGTTTTTCATTTTCTCTTCACAGCATGCCACCCCCAAGCTGAGGCTATGAGTCCACAAGGCAATCTGGCCCTCCTCATTGTCCACACTCCACACTCAGCAGCCTAAAACCCAGGTTCTAATCTCTTTCCTGCAACATGCACAACCAAAGGAATGGGATCCCCATTCACTACACACAGTCCCTTGGGCCTTCCCACTTCCCTCCAGGGCTCTAGTGCACCTGGTTGACCAAGAACCTCCCAGCTACTCCAGTATTTCTCACAACATCCTTCACAAGGCTCTTGATCCATTTCCTCAAAAGAAAAACACACTACAGGATTACAACCTGATTTCTAGGCACACTTGCCTCTTTCTCAGCATAAAACACAGCCAAACCATGGCTTCCTTAAAGCACAACATGATTGGTGTTCTTCCCAGCACTCATCTCCTCTCTTGTTGCCCAAAATATGCATGTAAAAACTTGTCCCCTTTCTGCATATGAATTTCACTTATTCTCCCTTACTTTCTTGACTCTCACTCTTCTCAAAGATGATTATACTTCAGCCCCGTGCTCCCAATAACTTTGGGATATGACTCCTCACACCCACCCTCTTGCACAAGTTTAATTATTGGCTTTGGGAACACTCAACCACAAATAGAAGGTTTATACACAATGATAATAATTTTAGGAAAAGTGGGTCGTATTGATACCCATGCATAGTTTCCCCTTGGACCCCCTCTCTCTTGTGGAATCATAGCCCCCCATTGTTTATCATCCCTCTAGTATCATAGCCAATGATTACTACTTTTATTAATCATTTCAATGTACCATTTACATAGTTTGTCTCTTAGCCATATTAATCAATACAGGCTCTTTGCCCCAAACATATCGGTTCACTAGCCTAAATCACATTTATACAATTACATTATAATTTGCAAGGATTAAAATTGGGGATGTTACATTCCCCTCCTTATTTTTGCACTATCCTTAGTGCACAACACCACCAGGTGTACATACAATTTCAATGTTGGGATCTCCAGCTTGATATCACACAAGAATTCCAGCCTAAATATAAATACATAAGCACTTCGGCCCCATAAAATATAAATACATAGGCTCTCCAAACCTAAAACATAGATACATAACCCAATAGCATTATCCTGCAGCTATCCCGATTTCCACCAAATCTCTTCTTCTCGACCTTCCCAACCCAAGGAATATACCCCCTTCACTGCTCTCAATCCATCGAGATGTACCATTGTTTTATCAAGGTTGTCCCAAGGAATGTTCCCTCTTCATTGTTCTTAGTCCATCCGATTGTACCATTCATTTATCAAGGTCTCTTTGGCATAGGTAACCAGGAATATCACTATCATGAAGCTCAAGGGAACTTGTTTCTAGGAAAGCTACCAGGAAAATATCCAAAAATTGTTGGAGAAATTTCTATTTTCGGCACACTAGTTCAGTGGGAGTAACACTAGTTTAGTGGGAGTTAACTGACTAGTTCTATTTTAGACTTTCTAATCTTAGACAATCACTATTATGCATGCATTCCTAATTATAGGATGTCATTGCCTATATGAGTGAAGATCACTCGCTCATTGATAAGATCATAATACGCATCGATTCTCATTCTTCATTGTGTATCTCTCTTCCTTTTTTTGATAAGATTTGTTTGTGTATGCATTAGCTAGGTATCCTCTAGAGGTTTACATGAAACATTGACATGGTATCAGAGCTATGTTGGTTGGAGCAAGCCAGACAAGCCAAAGAATAAGGAAAATCGTAGTTTCGGCGAGCTAAATTCGTGGTCATACCTTTGAGCAGTGATTTCTCCAAAAATATTAAGTTTTTGAGGAAACGTCTTTCTTAGGAAGTAAATCAACCCATTATACAAGTGGGTTTTCAATCGTTTGGAGATATTCCTCACCATTTGATCATAAAGTAAGCTGGAAGATAGCCTCCTGAAACTGATACGAATCAGTGGTGGTACATTTCTACAGTGATTTCTCCCAAAATATTAAGTTTTTGAGGAAATGACTCACTCGAGAAGTAAATTGACCCATTTTTCAAGTGGGTTTTCAATCGTTTGGCGAGATTCCTCACTGTTTTCTTAGAAAGTAAGTCGGAAGATTGTCTCTTGAAGCTGATATGAATTTTCACTTAAAGTGCCCTTTCTGTCGTGATTTCTTAATTTTTCACTTGCATATTGAGAGTAAATTTTTAGGGGTTCTTAGAAACAGCGAGAGAGATGGATAGGAAAACTATTATACAGTCAAACTTGGTGGTAACCCTCACACCATACAATTATTTTGATTGGAAGCCCAAGGCAAAATTCCAACTCAGAAGGAAAGGACTGTATAATTTGACGATGGTGACAGAAACAGAACCTACATCAACGACTGAGAATATGATATGGGAAAATCATAAGGATGAGGCCACAAGACTACTTCTTGAGTTAATATCCATTCATTTATGGTTTCATGTTGTTGCATGCAAGACTCCAAGTGATATCTGGACCACCATGGAAGGACTCTTTGGAAAGCAGGATGAGATGCGAGATCATATGCTTGAGGTAGAGTTGAATACCTTAGAACCTAAAAGTTTTGATAATATACATGATTTCTTTACTAAATTTAAATCTTTTATATTGAGCTTGGGTGAATGTGGTATTGACAAGTCTACATAAGAGAAACAACTAATTCTAACAATATTGGCCAAGCTAGGACCAGAATATGTTGTATATGTCTCCAATTTCCATTATGGCAGATGTCTTTTTGGAACAAATTGGAAAATTCCTACGATGGCTCAGTTCATTGAGTATCTCACACAAAAAAAAAAAACTCATACATATGGGCCTCATGAAATATCTCAAATCACATGCACTCACCATGCATGATGTAAAAGTGTCATCTAAACATAATGGGAAGGAGGGATATTCCAAACCCTTTAATGATTCTTCAGGCTCCAAAGACTCTTCAGATTCCAAGAAGAAGAAGAAGGGAAAGCAGTTCACTTACTGCAATAAATCGAATCATTAAGAATCCACATGCATGAAGAAACAGATCGATCTTATGGCATGGGCACTTCAGCAGAACAACCTTGGAAACTTCATTCCAAAGGGAGTCAAGAAGCATAAGGAAGAAGATCATGCCCCTAAGAAAGGTAATCATCATGCTCTGGTTGCAATTAATTCCTCATCTGATTCATGGATTATTGATTCTGGTGCATCACATCCTATGGAAGCTAAAGAGGAAGTTTTTACTTCTTTGAGTTCATTCTCTGGACCTCCTATTCTCATGGGGGATGATACTCCAGTAGCAGTAGCAGGAGAAGTGAGAGTGGAAATCGACAATGGAAGTTTTAAGAATGTTTTACATGTTCCAAATCTTTCTATGAATCTGTTCTTAGTTTATCAGATCACTCAGAAAGGTAAAAAGGTTGAATTTACATCAGATTCAGTTTCAGTAATTGACATGCATGACAATTCCATCATTACAATTGGTGAGGTATATCACAAGTCAAGGTTGTATAAATTCACTAAGTTTTGTGACAATGACTCTATTATACTTACACATAAGGAGAGTACTTTGCATGCACCTCCAATGCAACATGCATATACTCTTGTTCTTCCATCAGTTTCAGACATCGGAGATGATTCCATACACTCAGATTTTGTACATGGAAATAAGCAGGTAGTACATCCAGATAAGAATCCAGCACCGAAGCTTGAGTAGATGCCCAAGAAGGCACAGACCACACTTACACTAGCAGGAAACCTTGCAGGGAATCCATTGGATTTGAGGAGGACTCAATCTCATCATGAGGAGTCTTCTCATGTATTTTCATCTTTAGAACCTGCTATGCCCATGCATTTCTATATGGTTCAATCTATTGATCTGCAAACCTACAATAAGGTTGTGGGAAATCCATTATGGAAAGCAGCCATGCAAGAGGAGCATGACTCCCTCCTAGAGAATCATACTTGGCATCTAGTTCCACTTCCACCAGAAATGAATATTTTCAGGTGCATATGGGTCCACAAAATCAAGAGGTACAAGGCCCGACGGGTTGCCAAAGGAATTCATCAGATCCATAAATATTTCTACATCTTCACGAAGACTTTTAGTGAGCATAATTTTCAGACTTTGTGGGATCGTCTTGTAGTGAAGAACACAGTTCCATATAAGTTGCCATTTTCTTCTTTTGATACATTATCTTTTGAGGGGGGATATTTTTCCCACGTGGTTTTCCCTCTTTCCTCACTTTTATTCAGTTTTAATTAGTTGCATTGTACATGAGTACCTAATATAGCCTAGTAGCCGGGAGTCATTTTTTACTCCATAGTGATGTTCAAGGGGGTGTTGGAGAAATTTCTATTTTCGGCACACTAGTTCAGTGGGAGTAACACTAGTTCAGTGGGAGTTAACTGACTAGTTCTAGTGTTGATTAAGGTTGTTTGTCATTGATGTCAACCCTTGAAGAAATCCTCGTAGCACAAAGGTTTGGGTAATGGACCCAATATTATTTGATGTAAATATGACTCAATATTTTTTTTTCATGGTTGATAAGAAGTAAATATGGATGAACTCCAAAGTGATCCCCTTATGGTGAAAGCCCTCATCGGAAGACGCTTTTCGGAGTAAGAGACCCCATGCTTAATTGTGGAATAATGAGATGAAGGACAATAAATTTTTCAAGGAAACTATCCTATATGGATATTTCTTGGCATTCCATTTCCGATGGTATGTAGAACGTCACATAACTCCTCATGGTTAGAGAGTTATGACCATGTGAAGTTGGAGAACCCAGGTTTGGGTAATGGACCCAAGTTTGTTTGATGGATAACGGTATTATTTTTTCTATATTTGAAGGTAATACTATTCAATATGGATAGTACATGTCATTTCATTTCTGGTGGTATGTGGAATGTCACATAACTCCTCACGGTTTGAGATTTATGGCCTTACGAAGTTGGAGGACCCTCATATGTCATCTAGAAACCCCAAAAGGTCAAAGTAGTAAAAGTGGTTTAAGAGATTTTAAAAGGTAAATAATAAAGTGAATTGATGAGTGTATTATAATTCAAAGTGAATACAAAATAAATTATTTCAATAATAAATTTAATGGATAAATTATAAATGGGTTAACCCTAAAATAAGGAAAGTGGGCCAAGTGACCTAGAAGATGTTTTTAAGGAAGCTACTTGGAGAGTATAAATAAGAGGCAAGGCTCTCTCATTTTAAACACACTTGAGAATATTGAATATCTATATGTGTCTGAGGTAACCAAGGATATCTAAGCTGAATTTCTGAGGAAGGTGAAGAAAAGAAGGTTGAAATGCAAGGAAAGATAAATTCTTTTGATGGTGCTTTCTAAGGTATGTTATTTACAGGTCATCTCACCATTTTCGCTATAACGTTTTGTATATAATGATTCAGACTATGAAATTTCCATTCCATTGAGAAAACATACCCAATTATTTGTGGTAAAAAATCCAGCTTGTGGGTCGTTGTATTTTGGGAGTTACACTCCGTGGAAAATAGGGTTTGTGGTTAGTCCTGAAACTAGTCAAAAATAGGTGTTACAGATAAACATGTCATAACTTCTTCATAACAGATCCAAATTCAATGAGACTAAATGTGTTGGTTAGGGTGCATTCTGTAGTATGTTTTGTAATATTTTTAGATCAATTCAACTAATATTTTGTGTGGGGAACGCTTTGCAAGGTCGCTCTCTAGAATAATCCAGAATTCAGCAAGGTATGTCATTTTTCCTATATATCCTTTTCTAAGAGATTCCAAGTAGTGACACCTGGAATAGTTGCATAAAAAAAAATTAATAACATTGTGTATCAGTTTCAGATCTTTATACATTACAGGTTCAAAGTTGTAATTACTTCAAGTTAGGGTTGTTGACTAATCCAAAACTAGGCATGTGAGACTAAAGAAAAGTTTGATGAAAATGTTAGTCTCTTGTTGTTAAAGTTAAGGAAGGTTTGCAGGAATGTGATAGTATAAACTAGGTATATTATAGAGCTACAAATCAGATTTGGATGATGAAATTGATAAGCACTTTTGGTTGAGGTACATGTTGAGTGCATGGTTGAGACAAGTAGTTGATGAGTTAGCACATACATGAGGTGTATAGTTGATTATGTTGGTACATATTGATGAGTCATAGTTGATGATTAGTTGACACATGATTGGTACATACTTGGTACATGCTTGGATGCACTTGTTTATGGTACAGGTTGATTACAGGTTGTTTGGTACAGGATTGGTGCATGGTTGATGCACTTGTTTATGGTACAGGTTAATTACAGGTTGATGCATGGTTGATGCATGGTTCAGATTTATTGGTACAGGTTTACAGAGGTATATCTCACAGTGATAGTGTGATAGTGGTTTCATCATTCTACTTCTACTTCAAGGTGGAAGGACGGGGCAAGGATAGATGGTTGTAGCCACCTTCCGGTTGTAGCTGGAGAACATAGGGGGTTGTAGCCTCCTTATGGTTGTAGCCAGCGAATTGGGGATTTGGATCTTCCCTCGGGTTGTAGCCTAAGAAACTAGGGGGTTGGAGCCTCCTTCTAGTTGCAGCTGGAAAACAAAGG
The DNA here is from genome assembly GCA_009831015.1 of Picea engelmannii. Taxonomy (NCBI): domain Eukaryota; kingdom Viridiplantae; phylum Streptophyta; class Pinopsida; order Pinales; family Pinaceae; genus Picea; species Picea engelmannii. The sequence goes on from ML783749.1 coordinate 607,065, forward strand.
AATTTTGTGCTTCCAATGAATGTAATTCTTCAAGACATATAAGAAAAATAATTATGTGGTTTTCTCCCGATTTGGGTTTCCACGTAAAACATGGGTGTAATGTGTATGTGTGTGATTGTGATTGTTTATTTCTTACTACTCATTATTGGATAATAATTCTACATTGATATAACATTTGAAGAAAAAATATTATAATTACGCTATTACTGATTCACCACNCCCCCCCCCCCCCCCCCCCCTCTCAATAATCCAACAATTGGTATCAAAGCAGGTTCCTTCAAAGATCAGTTTAACCATTGAAAGGTAGATCATAGAGAGTACCAACTCGTATAAAAATGGAATACCACAGTTTGATGGACAGAAGTATGATTTTTGGAGCATAAGGATGAAGACATATATACAGGCATAGGGATTTCAAGTTTGGAAATCAATTGTATATGGATACACAACACCAGCAGTTCCACCAACAAATGACAAAGTAGTGAAACTTGGTGAGAATAATTCCAAAGCCAAAAATTCACTTTTGAATAGTCTTAGTGATACGATATTCACCAAAGTTGCACATTGTAAATCTACTAAAGAGATTTGGGACAAGCTTAGAAATATTTATGAAGGAGATTCAAAATTCAAAGTAGCAAAGCTTCAAACTTACAGAGGTCACTTCGAACAACTAAAAATGAAGGAAGATGGAGATATCGCAGCCTACTTCTTACGAGTCGATGAAACAGTGAATGCAATCACAGGATTGGGAGAAGAAATCGAAGAATCTGTAATTGTTCAAAAGGTACTAAGATCTCTTCCTATGAGATTCAACCCTAAGATATCAGCACTAGAAGAAAGATCGGATCTAAACTCAATAAGCATGGAAGAACTGCATGGAATCTTCACAGCATATGAGATTAGAACTGAACAGGAAAATCCATATGTGAAAGAAGCAGCCTTCAAAGCATCCAAAAGATCAAAGCAAAAGAAAAAGGAACAAGAAGAATATAGCAGCGGGAGCGATGTCTCGGAATATTATGAAGAAGTGGCCAACTTTGTCAAAACACTGAACAAGGGAACCAATGGTAGGTATAGAGGTAAACTTCCTTTAATTTGTTTTAATTGTGATGTTATTGGTCATTTTGATAACAAATATCCTCATAAGAAAAAGAGAAATGATGAAGGTTACTCAAAAAGCAGACAAACATATAAAGGTAAAAGAACTACAAAGAAATTCGTTCACCAGAACAAACACACCTAGCAATCTTATCTACAATTGAACCAAACTGTTTTGAAGAAACTAGCAAGGATGAATTTTGGAATAAGGCCATGGATGAAGAATTAGATCAAATAGAGAAAAATGGCACTTGGGAATTGGTTCCAAGACCAAAGAATAAGAATGTGATCAGCACAAAATGGGTTTTCAAGAATAAAGTGAATGAATATGGATAGGTTACAAGGAACAAAGCTAGATTGGTATGTAAAGGATATGCACAGATCGAAGGAATCAACTTTGAAGAGACATTTTCCCCAGTTGCCATAATGGAAGCAATCTATTTACTTTTAGCTTATGCATGATCCAAAAATGTGAAAGTACATCAAATGGATGTAAAATCATCTTTTCTGAATGGGGAACTTGAAGAAGAAGTCTACATTGAACAACCAGAAGGATTTCAGTTGTTAAAGAACACAGACTATGTATGTAAATTAAAGAAGGCCTTGTATGGTCTAAAACAGGCTCCTAGAGCATGGTACTCCAAAGTGGATAAGTATATGCAACAGGCAGGGTTCAGAAAAGGAAGTGCAGACAACAACCTCTACATCAAGGTAAGTCAAGGTAATATTTTATTAATTGAAGTTTATGTTGATGATATTATATTTGGTGGTGATGATGACAGGTTAAGCCATAAATTTGCAAAGGACATGCAGAATGAATTTGAAATTTCGTTACTTGGAGAACTATCCTTCTTTATGGGACTTCAGATACATCAAAGCAACCAAGGAATTTTTATTTCTCAAACCAAGTATATCAAAGAAATGCTAAAGAGGTTTGGAATGGAAGATTGCAAACTAGTTATCACTCCCATGAAAACCAGTTGTATGTTGAGCAAAGATGATGATTTGAAGTCTACAGATCAGAGGCAATACAGGTCAATGATTGGCAGCCTACTATATGTGACAACATCCAGACCAGATTTAATGCAGGCAGTTGGACAGGTGGCACGATTTCAAGCAGCACCAAAGGAATCACATGTATTAGCAGTAAAGAGGATCTTCAGATATCTCAAAGGAACAGAAGAGTTTGGATTATGGTATCCAAAAGGAAAAGATCTATCACTTATTGCCTACACTGATGCAGATTGGGCAGGTTGTATTGATGACCGATGAAGCACCAGTGGAGCAGCATTCTACTTAGGTGAGTGTTTTTTATCATGGCTAAGCAAGAAACAATCATCACTATCTCTATCTACAACCGAGGCAGAGTATATTGCAGCAGCAACATGTTTTACACAGGTTCTTTGGATGAAATAAACTTTGATAGATATACAGGTTGAGTATGATGAGCCCATTCCAATATATTGTGATAATACAAGTGCCATCAGTATCTCAAAAAACCCAGTGATTCACTCCAAGATGAAGCACATTCCAATCAAGTATCACTTTCTACGGGAACAAGTTGCAGAAAAGAACATCATAGTTGAGTATGTGGGCACAAAAGAACAATTGGAAGACATCTTTACAAAACCACTTCCATGGGAAGCCTTTGAATATATTCTCCAAAGACTTGGAGTTGTTTGAATTATTTTTGAATGCTTATCTTATATGTATTAGATGTACATGAGGAAGCACCATAAGAGGACAGTTCAGTCAGGGGGAGCAACCTCGGATGGAAAGATACATTTTCCATTGATGAAAAATGGGGAGATATTTATTAGATGAAGAGGACAGAGGCATGTTCCATGGGGATCATGAGTGATATTATTTCATTATTTCATCATAGTGTTGTCATCAATGCCAAAGGGGGAGATTGTTGATTAAGGTTGGTTGTCATTGATGTCAACCCTTGAAGAAAACCTCGTAGCACAAAGGTTTGGGTAATGGACCCAATATTGTTTGATGTAAATATGACTCATTATTGTTTTGTCATGGTTGATAAGAAGTAAATATGGATGAACTCCAAAGTGGTCCCCTTATGGTGAAAGCCCTCACGGGAAGACGCTTTGCGAAGTAAGAGAACCCATGCTTAATTGTGGAATAATGAGATAAGGATAGTGAATTTGTCCGGGAAACTATCATAGATGGATAGTTCTTGTCATTCCATTTCCGTTGGTATGTAGAACATCACATAACTCCTCATGGTTAGAGAGTTATGACCATGTGAAGTTGGTCAACCCAGGTTTGGGTAATGGACCCAAGTTTGTTTTATGGATAACGGTATGATTTTTTCTATATTTTAAGGTAATACTATACTATATGAATAGTACATGTCATTCCATTTCTGGTGGTATGTATAATGTCACATAACTCCTCACAGTTTGAGAGTTATGGCCTTACGAAGTTGGAGGACCCTCATATGTCATCTAGAAGCCCCAAAAGGTCAAAGTAGTCAAAGTGGTTTAAGAGATTTAAAAGGTAAATAATAAATTGAAGTGATGAGTGTATTATAATTCAAAGTGAATAAAAAATAAATTATTTCAATAATAAATTTAATGGAGAAATTAGAAGTGGGTTAACCCTAAAATAAGGAAAGTGGGCCAAGTGACCTAGAAGATTTTTTAAGGAACCTACTTGGAGAGTATAAATAAGAGGCAAGGATCTCTCATTTTAAACACACTTGAGAATATTGAATATCTATAGGTGTCTGAGGTAACCAAGGATATCTAAGCCTAATTTCTGAGGAAGGTGAAGAAAAGAAAGCCGAAATACAAGGAAGGATAAATTCTTTTGATGGTGCTTTCTAAGGTATGTTATTTATAGGTCATCTCACCATTTTTTCTATAACTTTTTTTCTATTGATTCAGGTCATAAAATTTCTATTCCATTGAGAAAACATACCCAGGTATCTTTGGTAAAAAAATTTGCTTGTGGGTCGTTGTATTTTTGGAGTTACACTCTGTGGAAAATAAGGTTTGTGGCTAGTCCTGAAACTAGTCAAAAACAGTTGTTTCGGGTAAAAATGTCATAACTTCTTCATAACAGATCCAAATTTAGTGAGACCAAATGTGTTGGTTAGGGTACAGTCTTTGGTATGTTTTTTAACAGTTTTAGATCAATTCAATGAATATTTTGTGCGGGGCACGCTCTACAAGGTCGCTCTCTAGAATAAGACAGAATTCAGCAAGGTATGTCATTTTTGCTATAACTCATTTTCTGAGAGGTTCCAAGTAGTGACACCTGGAAGAATTGCACAAAAAATACTGAAGAAAATTGTGTATTAGTTTCATATCTTTATACATTACAAGTTCAAAGTTATGATTACTTCAAGTTAGGGTTGTTGACTAATCCAAAACTAGGCATGTGAGACTAAAGAAAAGTTTGATGAAAATGCTAGTCTCTTGTTGTTAAAGTTAAGGAAGGTTTGTAGGAATGTGATCATATACACCAAGTATATTATAGAGCTACAAATCAGATTTGGATGATGAAATTGATAAGCTATTTTGGTTGAGGTACATGTTGAGTACATATTTGAGACAAGTAGTTGATGAGTTGGCACATACATGAGGTGTATAGTTGATTATCTTGGTACATATTGATGAGTCATAGATGATGAGTAGTTGAAAAATCATTGGTACATACTTGGTACATGGTTAGATGCACTTTTTTATGGTATAGGTTGATTACAGGTTGTTTGGTACAAGATTGGTGCATGGTTGATGCACTTGTTTATGGTACAGGTTGATTACAGGTTGAGGTACAGGTTGATGCATGGTTGATGCATGGTTCGGATTTATTGATACAGGTTTACAGCGGTATATCTCACAATGATAGTGTGATAGTGGTTCCATCATTCTACTTCTACTTCGGGGTGGCAGGACGGGGCAAGGATAGGTGGTTGTAGCTGGAGAACATAGGGGGTTGGAGCCTCCTTCTGGTTGTAGCCAGAGAATTGGGGAGTTGGAGCTTCCCTTAGGTTGTAGCCTAAGTAACTAGGGGGTTGGAGCCTCCTTCCATTTGCAGCTGGAAAACAAAGGAAGTTGATGCTTCCAATGAATATAATTCTTCAAGACATATAAGAAAAAACATTTTGTGGTTTTCTCCCGATTTGGGTTTCCATGTAAAACATTGGTGTATTGTGTATGTGTGTGATTGTTTATTTCTTACTGCTCATTATTGGATAATAATTATACATTGATATAACATTTGAAGAAAAAGGATTATAATTATGCTATTACTGATTCACCCCCCTTCTCAGTAATCCAACACTTTCCTCACTTGTATTCAGTGTTAATTAGTTGCATTGTACATGAGTACCTAATATGGCCTTGTAGTTGGGACTCATTTTTTACTCCATAGTGATGTTCAAGGGGGTGTTGGAGAAATTTCTATTTTTGGCACAGTAGTTCAGTGGGAGTTAACTGACTAGTTCTATTTTAGACTTTCTAATTTTATACCATCACTATTATGCATGCATTCCTAATTATAGGATGGCATTTCCTATATGAGTGAATATCACTCACTCGTTGATAAGATCATAATATACATTGATTCTCATTCTTCATTGTGTATCTCTCTTCCTTTTCTTGATAAGATTTGGTTGTGTATGCTTTATCTAGGTCTCCTGTGCAGGTTTCCATGAAACATTGATAGAAACAAACTTTTTTTTGTAGTGAAAATCGCATGGGAGTTCACTCTTTAGGCCTAACAACCTAATACATGTCTTCCATTCTTCAGTTTTTCTTATATAAGACATTAAGAAAATATACTCGTTATATCCATTATCATATAACAATTATCTTATTCATTGGATTTTCAACTCCATAATATAAACATTTATTCAAAATAAGTTTGCAATCATAAACCAATACTCATATATATGGTTATCTTGTGCTTCACAAAGATGCCACGGGAAATAATTTAGCTCATTGTTCTTATCTGACACTCCCATATTATTCCAACATCCATGCCATGCGCATTCTTGAGTTCCCTCCCCATTTCCATCCTCACCCTCCAAACTGAGGCATCCCCTTTAATGCTACGCAGTCCCTAGGGTGATCCGTCATTCCCCAAGGTTTTCTTGCACAAGAGGAGCGCCAACTCACTACCAGACCTTCACTGGAAAATTGTGATTTGTGGAAATCATAGGATTACAATGTCATAATAGTATCCTTCTTCTCGATCCTTCAATTTCAATTACCATCATCTCATATGTATCACACATATACAGTCATTATCAGATATCATCATAGTAATTTATTTACTAATTTTCTAAATCTATTTTACATATAGGAAACTAAGTTTCCCAAGCACGAGATTTCTTCTCAAGATGTTTGGCTATTGCAATAGTAGGCATCGGCCTTCCTTATGGTATTACACCATTTACATATCCAATACAATTTTTCCTTCAATTTTTTTCTCAACTTTCATTCATCCAAACAATTGTAAGTATTTATGCACATTATCATTTCATTGCAACATTTGCAATCAGTCCATGAAGTGATTTCAGAATTATATTACTCTAAAAATTCAATCACTTCCAACTATCATTCACATTAAATGGAATGAAACTATTATTTCTTTCACATGCATTATCTAGCATACAAATCTCCTCATAATGAAATCAAACATTACTAATAATTAAAACCAGTGTGTTGACTCCCATGGTCACATATACACAATGCATCCTTGCATTGACTCTAGAATACCACATATTTTTGTCATGTATTCCACTATGTGAGTTGGAAATTCAAGACAAGTCCTTAACACATTATCCAATCCCTTCCTAATTACTCAATCAATTATTTGGATACCTTCATCTTCAACCCATACACAACACTAGGAACATGATCCTTTAGTGTTATTCAGTGTCGGCAAAGAGGTTCCAGTCCAAACATTTGTTATACAAGGGAAGGCCACTAAGCATTTATATCGCACTATAGCCTTTCCATATCCAACCAAAATATGGCCTCACACATGGCTTCGTCTATTGGCATTCATTTTTATAGCAAGAATATATCCACTGACTAGACTTGGTTATGATCTCTTAATCAACATAACATGTCACTAATGTTATACAAATTCTTTCAATCATTAAAAAAAAATTGTACCTCCAAGGCTCTCTTCCTTTACTCATCAATCCAAATATTGAACTTTAACTAAGGGAATTCTTACATCAATTCCCTTCATCATTTTGTGCAACATAAGCAACCAAATGCATACCTGCATGGTTGTTATCAAATAACTTATCATTACTTGATCATTTGAAAGTTTGTACAAGCTCGTTGGATCCCTTTCCCAATTATCTTTGGCCGACACTCTTACCATCCTCCTTTTCTTCATATCGATGTCTTTCATATGCAGTAATAGCATCCTCAAAATCATTCTCAACCATGCTATAATATTTTTCCCAGATACACAATCCATCATTAGTTATACCCAAATATCACAGTATCATTAACTCGTGTATATATATATATCATTAGACTAATCTTAGTCTACACGCATGCCATATACATGTGTAGGAATGTCCACATGCACCCATGCACATAAATATGCGTTAAGAAATTACTCTCGTCGTGCCTATGTCATGTACATGCACTCTATATTTCTTATATGCATCATGCATAAACTTTATCATGTTGTTCAGTGCACATTTATTTCAAATTTATTTGTTGTTGTAGATGGCTATACTTGAATTTATGTAGAAACTTTCTTCACTATGCACTATCATTCTACTCAACTATCCCACTGGACCCTATTTTGAACCTTCCATCCAAGCCCCACTTGGCCATTTTGCATTTCAAACCACTAGATCCACTAGTGTTTCCATCTCACAATTGCTTCCTTTATGCAGGGGATCCCAACCCAACATTTGGCTAAAATTATCAATATCCATAGTGTTGTAGCATGCACTACTCCAGTTGAATATTATCACTCCCCATTTCCTTGACCAAACCAATCTTAAAATACCATTATCATTGATTGGAATTTCAACATTACTTTTATGTCATATTTCTAATATCCTTTGCCATCCATGGCTTTGATCAATTTTAAATTCCTTTATTCACTTCATTAAGTGATTCATTGTGAAGCACTACTTGTCCACTCAATACCACTGTGCTCCAAATGTAATGCTACACTCCTCCATTCTCACATGTATCCTTCCTCCAATGTGCACTCTAATAATAGAGGAAGATTTCTTGTTCTAAGTACTTTTAGACAAAATTTGTTATATAATTATATCTAACAATTTATTTTTCTTGCATTCCTATGCTTGCACATAGAAATTACTCATCCACTCCATGAGTCATACCTCATCTCATGATATCCTTTTTCCATTTTTTGTAGCAATCTTTGTGGCCTTCACTACATTTCTACCTTCAAGGATATGGGGTTCTCCTTAACTTCCTATGCATGAAAATGGCATTCTTCACCTATTGGATTCATGATTTATGTGAGAAACTCTATTTATTTTCCTTGGAAATCCATTCAGACTCTATAATAGCTTAATACTAATATTTATCTACTCTTCCTTGGTCCTTTGTCAACATTGCATCACCTTCTCTATAGCCCTGCACTTCCCTTTGCAGCTCTTTGATGCCTTAGCCAACTGCACAAGCTTGACCTGCTTCTCTATCCAATGGACCCGGGATTAATCTATAACATACCCACACAATCCTAATTTTTGAATCTTATCTTCTTACTGTCACTCCCTTCTCACAACTCTCTCTGTTGGAATGTTCCTATGCTTATTAGCAGTGTCATGTTAATAACCTCAACCCCCTTTTATTTTTCCAAGATATTTCACTTCAAATGTGCCTCTACACTTATGCATATTCACTATAATGAGTTTCAATACTATTTCTTACCCATCAATCACCTTTGGCACTCACCTCTATTGTTTGGGAAAGTTTCTTCAAATTTTGACATTATTTGGAAAAATATTCACATAGAGTAGTTACATGGTTCATGGAATCCAATTCAACTTTTTCCTACAACTTTATGGAGAAACACAATGCTCCCCTGGAGAAATTATACCTTCTATTATTTTTTCCTATAGATTAAATTTCCAATGACCATACTCATGCTTCAATCTAATTTATGAGCCAAAAGTTATGGTTTCCTGAAATTCCCATTTTTATCAATGGTGACCTTCAATTCCATCAGTCACCTTCCTTCTGATTCCTTGAAAATTATTTGGCTCAAAATTAAATTCCTAGTGGATATATGTATTCTCCTATCCAATTTATTTCCAATGACCACTTTATTTTCCAATTCTAAGCATTGATCATAAAGTTATAGGCAATTGAATATTGTCATTTTACCTCTTTTGTGCACCTTTCTCCCTGATGCAAATAATATCAAACACCAATTTTTTCCACTTACAGAGATAAATCTATCGGTAACAAGAAAAATTTTCTATGTGACAGATAATAATTCCAACACTGAATTCAAAATGACTCTCATATTTTCAAACAGATACTCCAGTCAAAATCTACAATAATATGGAAATGACAACTTTGCCCCTTTGGACATTCACCTGGCTTATCAATTTTAGCCATGTTCATGCATCCCTACACCAACTCATTTGGAATTTCGAAAAAATCTCAATTGGGTATTCTTGTGACTACCTTGTGAAAAATACGTCAAAGTTTCACCCTTAACTGGGCCCTAGACTGTTAGTTACTTCCCACATAAAATTTGATTGTTTTACACTTTTAGCCATGTACGCTACATGTGTCTTCTTTCTTTTCCTATACAGTTTTACATACCTAGATTCCAAATATTATTCCATGGATGAATTTTGTGGTTCATAATATTTCCATAGAC